>CM044007.1:79035856-79237099 GCA_024085815.1 Flaveria linearis | reverse complement strand
GATAAAAAAACACTCGGTTTAGGAGTAATTGCAAAAAAAATATTATCGTATATAAAATTACGAATGTTTGAAAAAAAGTGGGGAACTTAAAAAACTCACATAAAAGTAGTTATGATTAAAATAATTCTAACAATTTTTTCTTAAATTTGATCTTAACTATTGATTAAGAAAATTAATGATTAAATATGTTTCTTACGTTTTTTAGATTAGAAACACTTTTATTTGAACCATTATCTATATAGAAACAAAAAAAAAGTGAATAAGGACAAAATAGAAACACTAAACTAAACTAAACACTATTTCAATAATTTTAAATTGATAGTCGACTAAGGATGGAAAATAGAATGAAAAAAAAAAAGGAATGTGTAACACAAACAAAATGTGGAAAGGTTAAATATGTAAAATTATATGTATATTTTAGATTGAATTTCAAATCAAATTGAAACTCACAAATTCAATTTTGGTATACAGAAACCAAAATTAAAGCAAAAACAAAAACTGAAAAGAAAAAAAAAAACAGTAACGAATTAAAGCAAAAACAAAACTGAAAAAAAATGCATAATAGTTCTAGTCTTCTAAGTTATTGAAAGCAATTATTTAGAGAGGAGGGGACACTACCCTAGTATCATAGATTACCTTGAAACTCCACCAATCATACACTGTTATATCACAAATACCCTAAACTATCCTGAAACACCCCAAAACACTGGAAATGCAACCCTAGATTATTCTGAACTACCCTGAAACACTCAAAACACTCAAAAAACCCACTATATAGCCGTTTGATCACGGGTATTTCTTGGCTACTGCAACCCGATGACAACAACCCGCCGGGTACCCGCAGGGGGTGGCGGCGGTGTACCCGGGCGGGTACTGGCGAACCCGAGGGGTACCCGCGAACCCGAGGGGTACCCGAGTGGTGGGTGCCCCATCTGTAATGAAACAAATATATTGAATTTTCCTTTTAATTAATTTAACGCATTGAATACATGATAGGTTCTAGTCTTCTAGATGATACGTAAATAATGCACTTTTTTTCAATTTTATAATCCAAAATTATTTTTTCTTTTTTCTATTCTTTGGTTAAGTGTGTGCAGGCTTTTCGTGTGTGTGGGCCAACGAACCGTTTCCTCTATAAAGCTCGTGTGGATCTTGGATGTAGATGGAGCTCCGAGTTTGGTGCTGGATCATTTATATTTGTTGTGAAGACTTTGGGTTTGGTAGATGGTCTTATTTGTTTAAATTCTCTATGTTTTTTTCCTAGGTACTCTCTGTTGATTTCTAGGGGTTTTCGAGTTCTATTTTGTATTGATACTTTAAGAACCTCAAGTTTGTATGGTTTCTTGCATTGATGAACTGAGTTCTTAGCGTTGACACTTTCATTTTGTTTTTACTTGTTTAGACATTGTTTTGGTATTATTCATATCTGAGTATGTTTTGGGATTGTGCCTCTTGTTTACATGATGTTGGTGATTAATATCATGTTCTTGACAATTTCTGTCGTAACTTAAGTTACGTGATTATAGGCTTAATGAAAGGGTTAAAAATTGGTCGCAATTTTCCTAATTATAGCAACTTATTTTTATCAACTCCTACTTATGTCATTATTGCAGAAAGAGTAGTCTTATATTCTCGTTAATACTATGTTAAATTAATTTGTTCGTTTTACATGTTGATGTAGATGAAGCAAAAATTACTCACACATTTTTTTTCTCCTTTTGAATGCCACTGGAAAAAACTTTATTAAAAACCAAAACCATGTACAAAATCCCTCTATTAAGAAGCTTGAAGGGAAATACACCAAAACAAAGAAAATAACCTGATGAACAAGAAGCAAACAAACTACTAACAGGTAAAATATAATTTTTAGAAAAAATATTAGATATTAGATTTATTAGTATTAACTTATGGACACAATTGGCATTTAAGGTTTACATTCTAAGCTTTGTATAGTTTAATCATCTTTTAGATGAATGGTCAATCAATTATTCATTTATCTTAAGGATATTAGAGTCTTAGGATTCTAGTTATTGTCTTCCATTATATATTATAAAAATCAAAGCCATCGTCACCAAGTTCAAACCCTAGACATGACGGTGTGTCGCCACTGCCGATGCCGCCACTCTATCCCATATTCGTGTATAGTTTCATTTCTTTATTTTTTAGTTTTCATTGAAAAAATGTTGAAAAAAGCTTCATTATTAGTTTAAAACAGAATCCTAACATCCATTCTCTTGGTTCATTTATCAATTATCATCATTCTCTTGGTTCGTTCTTGAATTACAGCTCTTAAATTGTAGCGGTTGCTTTTTTTTCTTCTTTTGTTTATCGGTGTTTTATAGTCGCACCAAAGATTACGGTTCACGGTCACTGATTTCAAAGTATGGTTTGATTAGATTTTTTTTTCTATTTTAACTTACAATTCTCATGCCTTGATCCACGGATCCAAGAGATCGCCGCCCGACCACTATCACTGAATATGCTTTCTTTTTTTCTTTTTAAATCTATAGATATCATGTCTTGATTTATGGATCCAAGAGATCATCGTCTCTAAAATCATTTCAGTATCTCTCATACATCCCTTGTCATGCTAATTAGTATGACATAAATGAATACATAATATTAGAAATTAGAAAATATAATGTATATGTTTAAATAACAAATTTAATATCAGAGAATCTAGTTTTTAATATACTTGAATAAATAATGTATGAAAAATTAGATTTACTTTTAAAGTTGACTTTTTTATATAAACAAAAACAAGATATCAAGGATATATATATTAATAAAAATATATACATCTTTAATAGTGAATAAATAGACTTATATAATATATTGCTCCCAAACCAATTTTATACGACCCTATCTATTCCGACTGAATCATTTTAGCCCTAACTTGTTTTGATCTCACCCGTCTTTACAAGTCTCATTTTAGTCGTACTGACAAAAAATCCTGCATCTATCTATAAGGCCCCCTTTCCCAGGAAACCCCACAGTTGGTGATTCACAGTAAAACATAGATTTAAAGCAATTATTTACTCATATATGTAAATATATATATTGCAGCGGAAAGATACAAAAATTTCAATTCATCACGACATAGTTAAATTTAAAATATAAACATTGTTTTTATACATCAAAACTCCTTAAAATCTTTTTAAGTTCTTCTTCATCAGGGATGCCAGCCTTCAAGTGCCAAGAAGCTTCAGTTCCATGCTCCCATCCCATAAGCCCTAACTCTCACCTGTCAACTGATATGCATACAAAAGTCAGCTTCGCTGAGTGAATTCTAGGTTTACATTTGTTAAATAACTTTTGTAAAAAGTATTAGCTTTAACGGTTGAAAATAATCATCATCTATCAGTACATCAATGCACGCGGACTATCACTTTATCAATACTTTATCATTACTTGTTAATTATTACTCTTCTTTATCCGTCAATTCTCTGTCACTATCGGTGCCTATGATAAACATAGGACTTTACCGACACGCCAATTTAGGACCTACTGTCGTACCCGGTCAGGCCATTATTGTCATACCAATCCAGGCATTACTGACCTGCCTGTTCGAGCATTTACTTTATCACTTTCTCAGGGTAAGGGTACAACGAATGCAACCCTCCTTTATCAATTGCTTGCAAGGCTTTACTTTATCACTTTATCAAGGTACACGTTATGGGCCTCATAACCTTTCTTTAAGTTTCACTGTCATGTTTAGGTTATACATAATATAACACATCATATAACCAGATAATTTATCGCTACAAAAGTCATATCACAATAGGAAACGGCACGATATCAATTCATTAGAAAAACCCATTTCCCATATAAGATAATGTATAAAACTTTACTTTAAATGAACTAATCATAAAAGTATGTATCTTAGCATATCACCCCAAAATATTTAAAACATGTATAAAATAGGGGATCTAGAACTCACCTGAGCTTATCCAATTAGCTTAGATTCTAAGTCACTTAAGCTATAGTTTGAATACTCTAGCTGCACGAAAGTTAATACACAAAAACGTCATTTTCTTCATAATTTCGCTGCCAGTTTCGCTACCAGTTTCGCTGGTCAGCACTTCTGCCAGTTTCGCTGGACAGATTCGCTACCATGAGCGCCCAACTTTCGTTGGAATTTCCTAGTTTCGCAATGTCTAAGGTCAGCCTAAGTACTTAGCGAAGTTATCAGCGAAACTGCAGTTTCGCAGTAGCGAAATTGTAGTTTCGCTAGAAACCCTTTAGTTTCGCTGGATAACTGAGCAGTTTCGCTGGATGGATACTCAGTTTCGCTGGATCGGGGCCCAGTTTCGCTGGATAAATATAAACTAAGAACCAGCCCGTTTTTAACCCAAAATCTTAACTTTTTACGTCCAAATCCTTGGTTTACCATCCATGAAGCCATATCTAACCTTTTTACACGTTTTTATACGTAAAAATTTGACCTTTATGTGTTTGTTTGAACTTTTCAAAACCCAAAACCCTAGAATCCAGGTTTGATCAACAGAGGGGTTTAGAGGTCGATTCTTACCTTGTTTTGTTGCTCTTTTCTTAAGATTTGATGCTCAAATCACCCAGATCTTCAATCCTTCAACCTTTAAATCTCCAAATCTTGAGTTTTCTTCACTTTCTCTCTCTACTTTCTCTCTCTACGAATTTGGGGGCTAGGGTTGCAAGGTGCTGGAATGGAACTGATCATGCATGTTTAAGGGCTGATTAAGGGCCCTTAAACCCATCAAACCTAGCCCATTAAGGCTAATTTGGTCCATAGCCCACTAATTTACCCCTTTATTTCTTAAATTAACCCTTAAAAGCCCATTATTATTAAATGGTTTGTTTCGGGAAATTTCGGGGCTTTACACTATCACTAATCGCAACTACGCTCTCTCTTTTGCTGCCACTGTTGTAGTCCTATATTCCACTTCAGCAGTTGATAGAGAAACTATGGGCAGTGGTTTACTACACCAAATAATTGCTCCTTGACCCAATTTAAAAACATATCATGTTCTTTATTTAATATGAAGCTCAATTTGCCTCTGTCATTCTAGTCTCTTTCCTTTTGCGTATGGCCTCGCACTCCCTTTGGCAGGGCAAAATGCACTAGAATACCGTTATTTAAATTTTTTGGAAAGATTAGAGGGCCTCTTCTCTGTCAGGGCATCGTAAATCCGAGCCATATGAGGTAGGAAACTCTCAAGTACAGTTCCACTTCTATCGATCAATTCTGGTTTAAGATTCTTGAAGAGTAGAAAGCTAGAATTCAAGTGAAATTAAGATCTATAAATCTTTCTTATTCATAGTTGTATAAGCGCTTTTCTATATTACTTGGATAATATGCGTCACAAAAGCTCACTAAACTAGCTTCTCTTCTCAGTTGAACTTAATACCAAATCCTAGAGTAGTTTACACATAACTTTATACTCTTATTTCATCGAGATGAGGCTTCCTTGGACACTACAAGTAATGAATAAGAACATCAACCTTTGAATGCTATATCCGGGCATGTTAGCTTAATTAAATTAAACTTCACATCATTTTTTGATACATCGTAGGGTCTTCTAGCACTTTTTCCTTATTGGCATTTAACTTAACCATGTTATCCATTGGAATATCAATTAGGTTACAATGTAACATCCCAACCGTGAGAGCACATCTACTGTAAACTTTTACTAGTGTTATCTATGGCTCCCCCTTCATATTTTAACTCTAAACCTAGAAAGTGGGTTAGCTCTCCAAGGTCCTACATGTAAAATCTAACACGTAGATTTCGCTTTAGTTGTTCAATACCAGCTTCATAATAACCTGTAATTATCATGTCGTCTACATACATGAGAATGACTAACTTCAAACCATTGGACTTATGAACAAGCATGCATCCACCTTGGACATAATATCCACCTTGGACATAATGAAATCATTATGTTGCAAGAACCCTCATATTTCCAAAACATGCCTTCAAGGATTGTTTTAACCTATATATCACTTTTTTTAACTTACACACATAGGTTGGAGGTTCATCATTTATAGTCCTCGAGTTGCTCTATATGTATTACATGATCTAAATCCCCGTAAAGAACTGAATTTTCTACATCTAATTGATGCAATCGCCAACCTTTACTCGCGACCACATCTAGAACAACTCATGTCATTGTAAACTTTGCCACCGGACTAAACGTGTCCTCGTAATCCAACCTACATTATTAAGAGAACCCTTAGGCTACCATATGGGCTTTATACCCGTCAACAGATCCGTATGCTCTTCGTTTTATCATAAAGACCCACTTGCAAGAACGGCTTTCATATCAGCAGGTCTTGGTACTAATACCCAAGTTTGGTTTATTTCCATCTCCTCTTTTGTTTTATTCCACTTGGGACTTTTGCATGTTCTATAATACATTTCTAGTTCAATTTCACGTGGTTCGGTTACTACAACATTAACCACATACTTAGGGTTTACGTTCTAACCCTTGAGGACTTTTTAGTTCAGTTTTCAAGCTTCCATGAGTTGATTCATGAAAACTCGTATTCCGGGGTTGTTGTCTTATTCTCGGGTCTAAATTTTGATCTTAGACTTGTGGTTGAGTTTCCTAGTTCATTAGTAACTTATATTGGTTGATCATTTTCGATAAGACTTAAATTAAACTTTGAACTCTCTAACTCTCGTTGATTAAATAGGTTCCGGTAGTACCTTCCTTTCTTTAGACCACCAATGTCAAACCCTCGCTAGTAGCGGAAACACGAGAATGCGACAGACGGGATAATTATTACACATTGGGGGTCTAAGAGAATCACTATAGGCATTCTTCGTCAATGGATCATGACATCTCCGAACACATAAGAACAAGTTTTAAGTACAGTTAATCCCATATTATTATACCATAATAAGCAAAATATTCCAAGGTTCCATATTGGAACAAACATGCACAAATACAAATCAAACTAAGTACATATCCAACAAAGTACAATCCAACAAAGTACAATCCAAATCAAACCAATATAATTCCAAACCAAAATCCAAGTAGTCCATAAATTATCTAATGCTCCAATGGGAGCAGTCTCGTCTAAGGTCCATATTCCAAGGTCTTAAGCATTATTACTAGAAAAAACATGCTCTAAAAAATCAACAAACATTCGTGAGTTCATAGGTTTATAAGTTCAAAAGACGTTATCGTGTGAGTCATGTACAAAAATATGTATGTGTAAGAGAGCATTGTAGTCATAGAAGTTAACATAAGCTCATGATCAGTCCAAGTTCAAATAACCAGATTATATTCACTAGAGGGCACACACAAGCCATGTTAGTCTTAAAAAGTATACAGACAACAGCGGTGGGTGTTAGTGAGTTAGTATTAACAATACCTTTCAATGACAGTTCAGTCCAAATCCAAGTAAGAGTACATACTCATGTAGAAAAATTAATACTCGATCCTATGACTAAAGCCACACACAATAGTCCAAAATAAAATTTTAAAACATGGCATAGACCAAAGCCAATAAACAAGCTTTTTCTCCAAGTAAAATATATTAAAAGGGGCCATAAAACTCACCTCGAGTGTAGCACAATCCAAAATCCATAACAAGTAAAGCAGTAACTATAGATACTCAAAAGAACTACTAAAGGTCGAGAAGACCTAACTATAGATACTCAAAAGAATTACTAAAGGTCGAGAAGACCTAATTAAGTGTAATCCTCGTAGTCTGGTCCTTAATACCCATCATGTTCTTATTTTTAGTGGATACGTGATTTATTTATCTTTCCAAGTCTAATGTCCAACATTAAATGCCCAATCCTGTTACATTTTATTTTTCCGGTCATTAACGTATACTAAGTCGTTGACGCTCTTTGATGTACATTTATTAGTCTAAGTTCAATGAGTTATTAATGTTAAATGTTATTATCTTTAAACGTCTTATAATCCTTTATGGAACGCAAATATTGACTTGATTTGTTTATTTATTGTTAGTTCTTAACATTTAGGTTTATAAATATATTTCAACTTGTAGAGCTGATCACGCACAGGTCTTGGGGTAAGCTGATTTGAGGTCAAAACGATAACAAAACATCACGTATTAGGTATCGTTGGAAAGCTAAGACCTTAAATTGACTTCTAGAAAAAGAATTACTCATTTGGACAAAGTACGAGGGAGATATGTCTCTACGAACACAGCTAAACATTTTGTCCTAATATAATAGCTTTGACCTTTGATTTTATTTATCGCATTTAGAGGACCAAATGATGTCAAAAAGACGCGAGTCCACTTGGGTTATTTAGAGGCCATGACTTTGATGTTATTAAGATAAATGCGGCATAGCTGCATTAGAACAAATATAAAAAAATAAAAAGTCAACACTAGTTTTAAAGATCAATACTATAAATGTTAAATTCAACCAAGAATCATGACAATGCAACGTACTTTGAACAAAGTTGTATGGATTCTACAAAAACTTGTAGATACAGGTGGCAGAAATGAGTCCAAGAGTGATGGGTCAGAATGGGTTCAAATTGGTTTTGTCCTTTTAAAATAGTGGAGCTCATCTTTGAACTCTTGCTTCGTTTTATCTTTGATGTAATGGAAACAATTCATTTTGTTCTTCAAAGCTTTGAACATGCATTGGAATAGTAGATTTCAATTGTTGGTTTGTGGTTTAAATTGTTCAAAGAACAATCATGGAGCTTGAAATCTAGATACCAACATAAGCAATCTGCAAAATAAGGTGAGAAAACGGTTTATTTGTCAAATTATGGATAGGTAAATGGTCAAATATGCCAAAAATAACCCGTTAAAGCAAGTCAAATAATGATGGTTTATCTGTGTAAATATACTTAAACTAATTACTGCGGGAAACAATAAACCCGTTAAACCTCCCTGACACCTGTTCAAGTATGAACCGGCCAAGCCAAGGGGTTGTGCCAAAGGGGCAGGTGAAGGGTAGGTTAAACCCAAGGGGTATACTAATTGTATATAAGTTGTTAACTAAGTTAGGGTTTAGCAAGTTCTATATATAAGTCATTGAGTTATGGTTTACGATGCGAATTTTAATCAGGGTCTTTGAGTTATTTTTTTCCTTGGTTATATAATGCTATTAGGAGTTATCCATTTTGTTTGTTTTATGTTGTTTTGATATCAAATCGAAACTTGACCACTTACCTTTGTTGTCACCCGACACCATTGTTTGTTGCCCATATAAACAAATGTTGCGAGTGAACTTCTTTTGATACTTTGTAAACGTTTAGACTTAAACCAAAGCCGTAACTGGTCATAAACTGGATTGGCCTGCATCCGTTTTGTCCATTGTCCGACCCAACCTGTCTATTTGATGACTGAGCTTTGTTGAGCAGTTTTTAGATATCAAGCACTCCCAAGATAATTTCAATGTGGTCATTTCACCTTTTTTTGGCAATTAGTTTTCACGATGACATCAATGCTTTAGCTTGTTGTTTAACCTTTTTAAATGTAATTTTTATGTATTATTTGCAAAATTGAAGTGATTTTCATGTGTTACCGACATATCTTGTTAGTTGTTAACCCTGTCATAAACTCGAGTGTTCTTAATTAATCAAATCCCCTAAATCCTTCATAGAATATTCTTACTGCTTTAGCTCCGTACTTGGAACAAACAGGACATTATAATTAGGGTTCTGTTGAGGACACCATAGTGTTTTTGGAGAGAAAACAAATCTAACCGTCACGGTTGGACCTAACCGTGAGGGTTTGAAGCCTAAAGGTCACGGTTTGACCAACCCGTGACACTTTGAGATTTTTTGAATCAAAAGATCACGTTTTTGCCAAACAATGACACTTTGAGATATACTAAAAAATAATAAACTTCTAATTATATTGTGTAAAAAGAAAATAAAACGTCACAGATACGTACGTGTAATGTCAATATTTTTTATACTTAAAATAATAATCATCTAATTATATATATTTTATATATAAAGTCGTAATGTCACAAAAACACAAACTAGTAAAATAAAAATAAACACAAAACACAAACTATTATGTCACAAAACACAAACTATTATGTCACAAAACACAAACTATTATGTCACGATTAGATTCAACCGTTTGATAAAATAAAATAAACACAAACTAGTATGATTAAAAAAAATTAAATATTGTACCCAATATGTCACGGTTTGACCAAACCGTGACATATACACCACCAAATTCATAAAACCCACTTCTAATAATTAACCCAATCCCGAGGTGCAGAACATTCTCTGAAGCCCAAACCGTCAAGGTTAGGACGAATCGTGACCTTTAGGCTTCAAACCATCACGGTTAGCCCAAACCGTGACGGTTAGGTCCTGCTTTCTTCAAATTTCTTACGGTGCGCCTAAAATTTCCGTATAATTATAATACTTTCATTGCCTTAAACAAAAGCAATTATAATTCATATGCTATTCAACAAAAAGTTACAGTGATTTCTTCGTCATCCCACATTCGAAATCATCTAAACATTTTTCTTTATAAATACCTACAAAGAAGAAGAGCTCTCATCATCTGAAGAACTACACTCTCTCCTTCCATGAAATCCATCAAAAACCGCAGTCGGGACTGGAACTGAAGACACATGAACCGAATTAACAATCATCCGCTCATTTAACACCGCGACTTCTTTGCAGACCCTATCAAGAACCACCAAGAAATCCCTCACAACCATGAATATCCGCAACGGGTGAGCTTCTTCTTTAGCAGAGTTCCCATGGAAGTATTCAGTGATCTCTTTCACTAACGAAAGCGTTTCACTTTCTTGAACTTGAATCTTGATCACCTCCGGTTGTGCAGCCTTCAAGAATCTGCTCATTGAATCAGAAAACTTTGTGCTTTCCATCAGTTTAACGACGTTGATAGTGTTAGCAATCCCGTTTGAGAGTCTCAAGACATCTGCTTTAAGAACATCTGAATCCATTGCTGCAGCTTTCTTCACATGTGAAAGCTCAGAACAAAGGTTTGAGATGGTTTGAAGACCGTTTACAGGCTTTGTGGTTTGGTTAGGGGTCGGGTTGGTGAGCCGGGCACCTTCGGTTCTTGTTATTTCTTGAACCACAAAGTGTAAAAGAGTCGTTTTGCCGTCAGCACCCTTGACATCAATCAGTTTGAGGAGGGTGTCGAGCTTGAATGCCTGGGCGTCACCACGGTTCGTGCCAACATTCATACGGTTACCGGTCTTGAGAACCGCTTCTAGAAGCTTTAGAAACATTCTGTTGTTTCTAAGTTCTTCACAAGCAGCCTGTTTTACATTCAACAATTGTAAACCATCAACAATAAGTTATGAACTGATGAAAATAAGCTAGAGCAATGGTAATTACTAATTACTATTTATACCTCGAGAGTTTGAAACGACATTTTTAGGTACTCAACCTCGGAATCAAAACTGGAAACATAGAGCATTACGCCGATTCTTTTAAACGCGAATGGTACATCAAGAACCGCTTTGAGGAACTTCTCGGCTGGACCAAGCTTATAAGGCGAGTCATCTCGATAATCTTTCAGTTTGCGTTCTTCTTCTTTAGTAGGAACCGCTTTTAATAAACTTTCAAGAAGCTCGGGTTTCAGTGCATCTACATTACCTATTGACATACATGATACAAGATAAAACTAGTTAATTCTTCTAGCATTACAAGTTTATGACAGATACAAACAAACACACCCAGTAAAATCTTTCACATAACAAAAAGCTACTAAGACTAACACTAATGCAGCATTATGACATATACAAAGTGTTAAATGAAATGAAGTAAACTACCTTCTAAAAGTGCATCACAAACTTCTTCGGTTGTCACATTAAGCGCGCGCATTGCGATTGAGATGTTTTGGGACTTCTTTGGATCAAGAACCTGGTTTTCATGATCAATCACTGAAGGAAGAATCACGCGTTTCACTGGTGATTTTTCGTTTGAATTGGTTGGATTTGGTGGTTTTACAATAAACAATGTCTCCATCATCTCTTCATTTAATCTGTAATCAACATCCCCAAATCACAATGTTAGTAAATTCACACCAAGAACACACACAAACAACACACAGTGACGAGTGAATCGATCGATTTTCTTACTTAAACGAGCTTGATTTGAGATGATCCCACACCATTTCACGATCAGAGCTGGCTTTCACTTTATCCCAATGCAGTGGTTTCAGTTTTGGTTTTGGGGTTTGTTCTTTTGTTTCAAGATTTTCTTGATTTTCCGGCGAGATTCCGATCGGAAAAATGTGAGGCTGTTGAGTGCTTACAGGCACAGGCCTTGAAGGTTTGATCAACACCGGTGGGTTCAACCGAGTTAACGGTGCCGGAGGTGTGATCTCTGGCAGCTTTGCCGGCGGCGGAGGCGGCGGCGGGATTCTTACCGGAGAAAAGTTCCGATCGTTTGAAGAGTTTGACAGTCTTGGTGATGACTCTAAGCTATCTTTACTCAAACCCACCTCCGGTGACGGAGGTTGCAGCCGGGGCGGCGGAGGCGGTGGCGGAGCCGGGCGGGACGGCGGAGGAGCGGTGGGGAAAGCCACCAGATCCGGGGACTTAAATCTTGAATTTCTAGGGCTTAAACTCACCGGCGGAGATATACTCAACGATATAGACCTCGCCGGAGAACCAGAGCTCGACGACGAGTACGATGACGACGAACCCACCCCACCACCGACCGCCGCCGTCGCCGTCGCTCCACCACCGCCGTCGGATACTCTCGGGGAGTAAAACGCCTCAAACTCAGAGGTCTCATAACCATCATGTCGGAGAACAGTATGACGACCACCGATTTCGCCGCTCAACGGCGGCAGCGGCCGGAGCTCCGGCGAACCCACTTTATTCAACCTTGAACCACCATCACCACTATTATCACTTTCACGAGCATCAGTAGTATCAATTCCACCATGGGAGTTTACAAGAGTCCCCAGATAAAGAAACTCCGAGCTCGTTTCCGACGGCCGATTAAGCTTCGGAATCCGATTATAACTGTTACTATTATTATTTCCACCATTATCGTTATTACTTCTTTGAGGCTTTTCGTCACTAAAAGTCTGTGAATCGTCGTAATTTCTTCTCCTTTTATGAACTCTTAAAACTGTAACGATTGAAAGGATAATAAAAGCAGCAATGGCGAGAGTAATGGCGATGGGTATGAGTTTTGAAGAAGGCTTTTTGGGCTCCGGTGAAGTGGGGAGGCTGAGACTGGAGATGTTCGCCGGAAAAGATGCAGAAGCGGTGGCGGTGGCGGAGGGCGGAGGAGGTGGTGGTGGTGATGGGAAAGATTGGAAGAACGGTTGGTCGTCCGGTGGCGTTGTGGTGGGGGTGGGGGCGGATAGAAATGGGATGTTTAACGGTGGTGGTGGTGGTGGTGACGGTGTAAGGGCGGTGGGTGGTTGTGTTGGTGGTGGAGTCGGAGCTTCTGCCGGAGGGACGATGGGTTGTTCTGTGGAAAGAAGGGTTGATGGAGCGTACGGCGGTGGTGGTGGTGGTGGACGGTGGTGGTGGTGGCGGTGGCGGTGGCGGATGTTAACAGGAGGAAGATGAAGAAAGTGGGCATTTTCATGGGTGGATTTACACGATGGACCATGATTGAAGATGAACGAAAGAGGGTTTTCATGATATTACAAGATTTTACAAGGTCATGTCATAGTTTTTTTTTATTTACTTTTGTCTACAAAACTTAAAAAGCTATTTTAAACTATACTAATTTAATTTCACGATATCACCGGGCTACACCTTTTTTTATCAAAAAACCCAAACGACCGTCTGAATTTCAACATAAACAGGTTGGTAAAAGATAGGGGGTCATAGCATTTCAAACAACCAGAAAACGATCATTTGATGGAAACTCAAACGACCGTTTAAAAACTAAAAGTTAAGAGATTTGACATGCTTTGTAAATTGCCATTTGATAAAAATTATAAAACAGCCATTTCATGTACGAGCAAACGACTGTTTCCAAATAATGTAACAACATATATAGACTTAAGTTATATGAATTATTAATGCGTTCAAACCACTATAAGATAATGTAGCAATAGACTTAAGATGGTGTGGACTGTGGATATAGCGGGATTATTTAAGGTGTGAAATTACATTGATATCCCAAGATTTTACAGTGATTGCATTGAAAGTGATGGGAGTGTTCTGACCCCTGAAGGGTGTTTACAGCTAAGATTCTTGATAGAAAATCCAGAGTAGTTATTGATAGATGATGGTTTTTTGCTTTATTGAGTTGTGATATGTGCATTAGAAGGTGTATGTTTATTGTTATTTGGTTATTTTGGGAGTGGAGAAGGGACTGACAAATATTTGGATTGTGGTCATGTATGGCTCTTTTTTCAACGGCAACTTGGATACCAATACGTAAAGTGTTGGGATAAATGGACCTCTTGTATTATTCTATTTATAATTTTTGTGAAAATGATTAAAAATAAATGTTTTATAGTTTTTAATTTTTCTAATAGTAATATTTTACTAGTAATTATCAGATATAAGGACTTTTAACTCACATCTTTTCAACACGAGCAATTATCAGACTACTTATTTATGAGCGATTTTTTTACTTTTGCGTTATTATATTTACTCCTGTTTTTATTTTTGTTTTAAATCAGTATTCTTTAGTATTTTAGGATAAAAAAACGTTTTAGGAATTGTTTTTTTTTATATTTAGAATACCTTCTAATTCAATTTTTTTTTGTAAAAAAGTGTGGTTTGTTTTTTTTGAACGGTAATTTTTTTTCTATTTCTACTTATACATTACACCAAATTACATCATGTCTATCTCCGACGTTTAATACTTTGTGTCATTTACATCCAACAAGTTAACACCGTAAAAACTAACCAGTTAAAGTTATAAAATTACAAAAATACCATTTCATATATAAACAAAACCCCAAATTGTGCAACCAAAATTTTGTTTTCATGTATGTCAAACTTTACGGGGGAGAAAATATCACCGAGCGAATCGACTTGTGTGGCTGTGCAACCCGACATGGTTCTCTATTCATGTGGCTCGGCGTCACTTGTCCGCTCCTTAAAACGAGTTCATCATGGACATCGTTTTTTATTCAAAGACTCAACACCAAATTAAATAGCCATTCCAATACTCTTATTTGTATGATTATTTTGCTACTTGAGTTTAACTCTTATTTGTATGATTATTTTGCTACTTGAGTTTAGTGAAAGAAGTATCGGTGAATACTTGAGTTGAATTAATACAAATTTTAAACTTCAATTCAAGAGGCTTTATAATAGTTTGTTTTATGAAACTTTGACAACCATTATGAATCAATTTTAGGTCAAATTTGATAGGTAAGAGTATGCTTTGCTTGTTCTCCAATTGGTTCCGGAAAAACATTGGCATTTGTTTGTTTTATGTAGACCTGCCAATTTTAGCCCATCCACTTAAAAATGGGTTAATTTGGGCAATTTATATAAGATTGTGGGTTGGTTGGGCCACGTATTATTTTCAAAGGGTTTAACCGGGTATATTATCAAATAGATGAAAAAAAAACACGGGTCACGTTGGGTTGAGAGAAAATAAGTGACGGGTCAGAATGGGCCGGTATTTGGATTCTAGGTTGATGCTAACCCTAATCGTTGTTTCAAGTTCCAATTGAATTTTCCCATATCCCAGGTCAATGCAAACTCCAGTTGATATCTAAGTGCTAATCGATGGTGTTCCAAGTTCCAATTGAGTTTACATTTTGTCGAGGATGAATTCTAATCGAGTTTTATCGGATCGCAGCTTCTGCTTCAGTTATAATTTCCCAATCTTCTTCCTCGTCTTTGCGTTCATTTGGGTTCCTTCAAGATTTGTTGTGTTCTTATATATGTCAAGACCCGAATTCATGTTTTTCATCTGGATTCCTTACTAGTTCAGATCAACAAATTTCTACTGAAACGATTCCATTTAATTTGATAAAGAATCTATGGGTTTTAAATCTAAGTTTTAGAAGCTTACGAATTGAAGTGATGATGCAGGTCGTTGTTCTTAAGATATAAGTTCTATTGTTGCAATTTTGTTGAGATTGAAGAAACATGATTAATCATGCATTTTTGGAATAGTTCTATCCCATCTTCAGTATTAGGCTACTGGATATTATTAAAAGTTGAACAAGAGTCATTGGAGGAGTGTATGGAAGGCATAATCATAATAGAAATGGTTTGGAGATCGTATCACAGAAGCTTATGTGATTACATACATCTGTAATGTGTGCTTCTACCCCCCATTCTGACCCGTACTTAACTTTAACAAAACCCATCCTGACCGGAACCAAAGTGACCCATTCTTTATATGACCAATCTTGACCCGAACCCATCCTGACCCGAACCTATCCTAACCCGTTACCCTGCCCGACCCGACCCACCCGTTTTGCCAGGCATAGTTTTATGCTTATGAAACTAAAGGTACTTAAGACTTTTAAAATTAAATATGAAATACCTAAACACTCTATTTCTCTAATAATTTTTTTTGCGTATCATCACTGTTCTTTGAAGGATATTGTCCACATTGTAATCATTTGCCCTACGCAAGAACTAGCTTCTCATCTTTCACTAACAATTTTTACTCATGTATTCGAGTATGCATTGTTATCCATGTATAGATGTGTACGTTATCCGTGAGTAGATATTTGTAAGTGTTGTTGTACACGTATATATAGAATTAAAATGTTAAGGGTCAAGTTAAATTAGATTTTCTCTTTAATTTTTATATTCCTTTTATTTTGATATTGGCCCATGGAAGACAAGATAGGTATACAACGGATCTATCCATTTTATGCTTTTTTAAGACATTAAAACGCTCTTGTTCTCATGGATTGCTTTTTGTATCTCTACTTTTCTATATAAAATAAAAAAATAAAGTTAGATTAAAGGTGTTACATGTCAATAATTACTATATGGAAATCATATAGCCATCTATATTGGGTCTTTAATAATCAATCATCTTGATCTCTAAATACATGGACTTAGATTATTTTCTACAGCAAAAAAAGTTCTATTGATCGATTAATCTAGCAAGATGTTAGACTAAAAGAGGAAGTAAAAATTACAATAAATTCAAAAGAATTAATTAATTAATTTAGCCTGGAACTTTCACAAAGTTAATAGAGTAAAAATTACAATAAATTCAAAAGAATTAATTAATTAATGTAGCCTGGAACTTTCACAAAGTTAATAGTGTAAGAGCTTAAAATAAACTCAAAAGAATTAATTAATTAATTTAGCCTGGAACTTTCACAAAGTAATAGTGTTAGAGCTTAAAGTCTTATAAACCAATTAACCCTATTCAGAGTTATATTTTTTTAACGGCAAATCTATCCTACTTTTAAATTACTCCATATTACACCATTGCATTGATTTGAACCCAGAGTTACATATTGCTAGATTTATTCCTCTATGTTTTTAATGTTTTTTTAGCAATCAAACTTAATTAATTAACTTATATCTAAGCTAACACATTTTTTTTTCAAAAAATGTTAAACATAGTCTTCAGGATACAATTAAAATAACTTTTCATGGTTCTTATTTCTTTTTGAACAACAATTTTGATGGCTAATTAACATATACTGACGATATACATAACAATTTACACATTAGTGGTCGATTATTTTTGTTTGTTAATGATCATAAAATGATTATTAAACTAAAAATAATAAATAATTCAAACATTAAAATAAAATTTACTTTAAACCAAAAGGTATATATAGCAAAACATTTTTTTTACTAAAACGTAAATCAAACTTTTATCTCAAGTTAATGAAATGTTGAAGTGGACCATTTGTACTGTTCTCAAGCAGGAGTCAAACATTCGTACTTGAGGAAAACTGTGAAAGTCAAAATTACCGTAAATCACACAATTCACGCACACGCGGAAATTTGACGTCAAATTCAAAGAAAACGGAGCAAATTCACACTTGATTCATTAGTTTCATGGGATGTTTAACACTTTTAGTTGTTTTTAACATTTTTTTTATTTCTAGAAGATAACTAACGTGTATTAAATCAATTTTTAACTTCTAAAATCTTGAACTTGTGATCTGAGATACTAACATTCTATTAGAGATTATAATATTATATGTTAATCAGTAATGAAACTGAAACTTATTTTCAGTGATCATTACTTCTTATAAGCACAAACATAGGATATTGAAGATCTTATAAAACCGAAGCCGATCAAACTGAAGCGTTACACCTTGGAAGCAACTACAGGCTCGCTAGTTGACCAGGTTCACGAAAGAGTTCCAAACTTTGCAACAATTATAACTCGAAACGAACACGGGCAATGATGGTGATGGTCCAAGGCGGCGGCGGCGATTAAACGTTTAACTATTTAATTATTAAATTTTAAATGTTTACTCATCTTTTATTAATTCTCTCTCTAAATAGTTAATCTCATTAATGTAATTGGCAGTTCGTAAATTATAAAATGAAACATTTACACATAATTATTTTGATATTGTTTAAAGTGTAATATTTTAGACTGTAGATCGATAGTAACGTTGATTTATTGATAATCGGACATCTAATATTCAACATATTTCAACATCTTCAGACCCTATTGATAGCTTTAAACAATATCTATTTTAAAGCTTGATTGTGGTTTGACTAATTCTCTCTTAAGTCGTCTTAAACGTCTTTCTACATATGCTAGAAAAAATGGGAATTTCTATAACATGTGTATGGAAATTATACTATTTTAGATTACTAGGAACAACTGATAAACAAAGGGTTCCTTTATTTAGACACCCCCAGATTTTAAATCAACACCCCTGCATCCTATACGTCGCGTATGGGTCTATACGCGGCGTATATGGTTGGTTGTTGATTGACATTTTATACCCTATACGCGGCGTATGGGTCCATACACGGCGTATAGAATGGGTTGTTGATTTAACGTGTTATACCCTATACGCGGCGTATGGAACCATACGCGGCGTATAGGCTACCATTTTTTCTGTCTTGGGCTCTTGGCTGTGATTAAACAACCTATACGCCGCGTTGGACCCATACGCGGCATATAGGTTATGGTGTTTATTTTTTGTGGTATTTTAACGTATATTTTTCTAAAGTTTTTTGCGTATAAATTTTGCGTATAAATTATATTTTATAACTCATTAACCGACCATTTTAAATATTAATTAACTAATAAAACATATAAAATAAACTGATAATAAACATATAAGATAAACATAAACTGATAATATAAATAACAAAGTTTTAAAATACATAACAAAATAAAAATTACAATGCTATAAAAACTACGGCGAGTCTGGGTAATGTCGAGGCGGTGGCAACTCCGGAGGATCAATACCAGCAGCACGTGCTCGCGCAATCTCTAGCTGAACGTGCCACTCCATAAGATCCTCAACTCGATCGAGCCGACGACCCTGCTGCCGTAAACTCGTAGAAATGTCCTGCATAAATGTCTCCATACGTGCAGTCAGCCTCATATCTCTATAAATATGTCGAGCGAACTGTGACTGAAGTGGCGTATAGTTTTTAAAACTACCTGTTTTTAAATCAACCATTATAACGTATAAAACACTACTTTAACGTTTAAATCGGTGAACGATTAACATGATAATGATGTAGGAACAATAATACATACCTGGATGTAGAAAAATCGACGAACAATACGTGTAGTATAGACTATACGAGAGAGTTTTTTTGAAAGTGTGTGTTAAAGTGAGAAAGGTGAAAAGATATAGTGGTCCCGAGGAGCTATACGTCGCGTATGGGTCCATACGCAGCGTATAGCTTATATAGGACACCGACCTATACGTGGTGTATGGACCTATACGCCCCGTATAGGTCTACTGATGTGACATGGAATGTCAGACATTAATGGCGCATTAAAAGTCGAGACCTATACACCGGGCATGGGCCGCGTATGAACCCATACGCGGCGTATAGGGGGGTGTCGATTTAAAATAGTGGGTGTATATTTATTAGGACCCTAAACAAATTACTAAAATTGTCTAATTAATACAGTAAGAATAATTATAAATTCCATTTATACTATTTAAATAAGAAATATAAAAAAACATAGATACTCTAAAGCAAGAATATCCGGACAAAGATAGATTGGATTCATGGCATCATTACTAATTAATTGCTATTGCATGTTTATATTGGTATTTTACATCACTTTTTGTCCTTTTCTCGAAATTTATACAAATAAAGAGAGGTTTGTCTTATAAAGTAAAGTGCTTTGGCACCACAAATTGTCTAAATGTTATTATGTTGTACAAGTATGCTTTAAATATATTAACATTTTAATTATTATTTATTATTATGGTTTTTAGTTTAATTTATTTTATTGAGTTTACTCTTGTCTAAATAACAAATGTTTACCTTAAATAACTTAGGTTTTTTGTGTTTGTATTCGAGATCTTTCCTTTTATTAGACACTAGGTTAAAAACCCATATAACAACTTGTGTGTTACGCAAATCAACTAAATATAATGTTATGTACTTAGTAATAATAATTTATAAATATAAAACAACATTAAGTTAAAATATGATAAGTACACTAACTAATAGTAAGAAAAGCAAAAAAAGTAGTAAAAATATGATTCTATTAATGTCAGTTATCATTATTTAGATTAACTTATTTGTTTTCTGTTATTAAGTTAATTAATTAAAATAAATATAACGAATCAAATTTAAATTTTTTTATATGTAATTATTAAGTAACTTAATTAACTTAATTAGAAATGGGTCAACATAAAGATCCGCATCTATACTAGTAAACCAAAATGTCTAGAAGTATGATATTTTTCTATACTATCCATCCAAGCTTCATCTAAAATTTGAACATGCATTGTTACGTTAATAATTTAATAATATATTAAATGCTTATGTTATATATATACTTTTCAAAATATAAAAGATATATTTTGATAACTTAAAAAAATGTATATTTTTATTAAAAACATAAATTTTTAAAAACAAAAATTTATGAAATATAAAGTTTTTTTAATACAAAGTACTTTTTAAAAATGACAAATTTTAAAAACAATTGAAGTGTTTAAAAAACAATTTTTAAAGCAAAAGTTTTTTAATTTGTGAGAGGTTGGAAAACTATTATTATTGATTTATTGCCTAAATAGTTAATTATATGTAATTTCAATCATATTTTATATTAAAAATTATTTATAATTTTAAATATTAATAAATAACTGTTAATTTAGTACTTCCATTCAAATCGTATATCACACATGTTTTCAAACTAGTGTAGAATATTTGGGTATATAGGTTTAGACGGAAAAACTAAGGTGATAATGCATGAAAAAACGATAATTGTCCCTAAAAGCTTTTCTTTTTATTAGTATATATATAAATTGTGACTTGTGAGGTTTATTTATTTTTTCTTTTCTTGTTTCTTTTGAATATTGATGACAACATTTTTTAAGCAAATTGGAGAAATCAAAAAGGAAACTATTGAGGTTAGGATTACAGGCTAGGCTTTTATGGTTAAGATCATCTTTGATATAAAAAATTTATCTTGTCTGGTGTGGGTTGTGATGTTTTATATTTAGACACTTTTAACCTTGTGATCGTGGGTTCGAACCCCACGGTGGGCGCCACTTGTTACTACAGGGTTTTTTTTCTAGGGAGCTGGCTTGAGTAAGGAGATTTGCTAATAATAACAAACCGTTAGACTCACTGCAGGAGGGGGTCTCCTGCGATCAGCCTCCGACGTGAGAATCAGTAAGAGGTTCTCTGATTGAGCGAGTATTGTGTGAGAAAGATGTAGTGGAATTGAGAGTGTAGATGGATGATGTTTATGAAGTGAACAGAAATATAAGAATGAATGGGGGTGGAATAAGAATTTCAAATTAGATCAAGAAGGGGATGAGGATTCAAGAATTCATAGAAGAAGATGAGAATGATAGACCATAAATTACATATTTTTTTGTCTACTCAATACTAATTCACCTCTCCTTAATATAGACTTCTAAATCAATTATTTTAGGTAATACTCTCTCAATTTACTCGGTAATTGAGAGGTTCTTGTGCTCTTCCTTAAATTGCTTTGACCTTCCTTATTACCTTAATTGATTTGTCTTTCTTTATTTGACCCACTGATTCATCCTCTTTCTATTGATAGGCCGTGTGATTTTTGTTCACAACATTACCTCCCCCTTTAACAAACACCTTGCCCTCAAGGTGTATATGAGGAAAAGCGTGCTGGACTGTTGTCTTATCTTCCCATGTTGCATCTTCAGCCGTGAGCCCAGCCCATTAAATGAGATATTGTTCTACTGGTTTGTTGGAACGGAAAATAGTGCGGAGATCCAGAATCTGCAATGGTTGGAGATGTAAGGTAGTGGTGGAATCTACCTGATCAAGAGGCGTGACTTGCTGAGCTGGTTTGCCGATGCATTTGCGGAGTAACGAGACGTGGAAAACATTATGAATCCGAGCAGAAGAAGGTAAGTTCAGTTTATAAGCAATCGCCCCAATTTCTCAGTGATCTCATAAGGTCCAAAGTATCTCCTACCGAGCTTAGAGTGTCGTTGGAGACGAGCAGAATGTTGTCGGTAGGATTGTAGTTTTACGTACACCCAGTCTCCGATTTGAAGGGAAATGTCAGTACGATGAGAATCAGCATAGGCTTTCATGCGTGCCTGGGCTTTGAGCAAATTTTGCTTAAGAAGGGCTAAGAGCGCATCCCGTTCCAGTAATTGCGTAGCAACTGTGGAATCGTCGCTATCGGAACGTAGGTAGCGGGTCAAAGTTGGTGGTTTTCTCCCATAAAGAACCTCAAAAGGAGTCATCTGTGCTGATGTCTGGTACGATGTGTTGTACCAGTATTCTGCCCATGGAAGCATGCGCATCCACTCCTTCGGGCAGTCGGAAACATAGCACCGAAGGTACATTTCAAGACATTTGTTGAGAGACTCAGTTTGGCCATCAGATTGCGGGTGGTACGCGGTACTAAAAGATAAATGGGTACCTTGTAGGCGATGCAATTCCTTCCAAAATTCAGACATAAACCGAGGATCTCGGTCAGTGACAATATCCACGGGAATCCCATGTAAGCGGACAATGTCAGTAACAAACGCAGTTACGACACTTTGGCTAGTAAAGGTAGAAGGAAGCCCGATAAAATGCCCGTATTTCGACAGTCGGTCCACGACCACCATGATGACTGATTTACCAAGGGAAGGAGGCAGCCCAGTGATAAAATCCATATCGAGGTTTTCAAATACGAGCTGGGGAATAGGTAAGGGTTGTAGCAGACCCCCTGGTGACAAAGAACTTGATTTCATTTGTTGGCAGACTTGGCATGAAGCTACAAATTCTTGGACATCGTGTCGCATTTTTTTCCAATAAAAATTAGAAGAAAGCCGATGGAAGGTGCGTGTAATCCCTACGTGGCCGCCGGTAGCTGAGCTATGGAACTCTAATAACAGGCGTTGACAAATAGAGGAAGGGGTGGGTACCACCAAACGACCCTGATAAAGCAACAAGTCATGTTGGAGGGAGTAATCCGGATATGTTGAGGGGGACCCTTGGACAACAGCCATTAAGGTCTGCAAGGTTGAGTCTGATCGAATTGCCAAACGTAGCTCCTCTAACAGTGTGGGATCCTGTCGAGAATAGGCTAATAAATAGGATGAAAAAGTACGGGATAAAGCATCGGCTGCGCCATTAAGTTTACCCGGTCGGTAGATGATATCGAAATCATACCCCAACAATTTACCTAGCCTTTTATGTTGGTCCGGTGTTTGGATAACCTGAGTTTGAAGATTGCGAAGGGATTGTTGATCCGTCATAATATAAAATTTCCGTCCCAACAAATATTGGCGCCATTTTGCAACAGCTTTGGTTATTGCAAACATCTCTCGTTGGTATGCGGATGCTTGCTGCATGCGAGGGCAGAGTTTGTGGCTATAATAAGCTATGGGTTGCTTATCTTGGGAAAGAACCGCGCCAATACCGGATCCGGAAGCATTTGTCTCAACTGTAAAAGGGCGAGAGAAGTCCGGTAATTTCAATACCGGGGTGGAACTTAGGAGTTGCTTCAACTGAGTAAAAGCCGCTTCGTCCTGTGGTGACCATTTAAAGTTGTCTTTGCGTAACAAATCAGTTAGGGGGGCAGCAACGGAGGCGTAGTTGCGAATAAACCGGCGATAGTGGCCGGTGAGTCCCAAAAACCCACGAATATCTTTGATATTACGAGGATTAGGCCATTGCTGAATAGAAAGGATTTTGTCAGGTCAACAGCAACCCCATCAGCTGATACAATATGTCCCAAGTACCCCACTTCTTGTTGACCAAACAAACATTTAGAAAGCTTGGCAACCAAACTATTGGACAAAAGAGTTTGGAAGACCATTCTCAAATGCTGCAAATGTCTTGACCAACTAGAGCTATAAACCAAAATATCATAAAAAAACGAGTACGAATTTACGAAGATACGGTCGAAAGATATCGTTCATGAAGCGTTGGAAAGTCGATGGTGCGTTAGTGAGCCCAAAGGGCATGACAAGAAATTCATAATGACCATCGTGGGTTCTAAAGGCTGTTTAAGCAATGGTACCTTCTTGAAGTCGAATCTGATGATAGCCGGATAGAAGGTCCAATTTAGAGAAAAATTTGGCCCCGTATAACTCGTCAAAAAGCTCGTCAATAGAAGGAATAGGAAAACGATCACGAAAGGTAATTGCATTCAGTGTGCGATAGTCCATGCAAAATCGCCAGGTCCCGTTCTTCTTGCGGACTAATAATACGGGCGAAGAGAAAGGGCTGCAACTTGGTCTGATAATACCTTGCTGTAACATATCGTGCACCATTTTTTCAACCTCTTGTTTCTGAAAATGGGGATAACGATATGGACGGACAGCTACTGGTACGGAATTTGGAATTAATTCAACCACATGGTCCTCTGGTCGTGGAGGTGGCAGCCACGTTAGTGGTTTAAAGACCTGCGCAAACTCATTAATTAAACTTTGCACATCTTTAGAATAGACCGATGGAAGGGTATTGTCCGGGGGCAGTAACGCCAAATGAAAATACATAGCAATTGCATCGGAAGCAGCTAGTTTTCGAAGACCGTTGAATAGAAGAGGTTGCACAGTGGTGGACGAGTCACCATGCCATAAGACGTGTGTCTTACCCATTACGAACTCGAAAGTAGAAGTCCAATAATTCGTGAATACTGGTCCCAAAGTAGACAACCAAGAGACACCCAATACCATATCCTATCCTTGTAAAGGAAGGACATAAAAATCAACAACAACAGAAGAATTTTGAATAGACAACTCAACGTTTTTGGCGATGCCGGTGCAAGGGAGTTTCTCTCCACTACCCACTAAGACAGAGAAGGGCTCAATAGATTCAATGGTCAGGTTGAGAAATGTAGTCATGCGGGTTTGAACAAAGCAGTGAGTGCTGCCTCCATCTAAGAGTACTTGGACCTTCTGACCTTTGACTGAGCCTGTAAAGCGAAGTGTTGACGCAGAACAACCTCCTGCCAGGGCATTATACGAAATTTCCGAGTGATGTTTCTCTATCAGTTGCAAGGCGTCGGCAACCTCTGAATCTGTGGTTATCGGTGTAGATGAATCCTCTGGTCCTGGGTCATCATTAAAAAAAGTAATTATGGTGCAGCAGTACACTGGTGATCCTTGGAATAAGGTCCATCACAACGAAAACATAACCCTTTGGCTTTCTTGGGCAATTTCAGCATGAGAAAGTTGGCGGAACCCTAATTGACCAGTAGATGTTGAGGAGGTGCCTGATTTAGGAGCAGATTTAAGAGGTGGAACAAGGGAACTTATCTTAGGGGTTGGAAGAAGGGGCTTACTTGAGCCCAAAAACACACGGCCCACACCTTTTTCCATCTGGATCCGATTTTCCTGTAGGTGGGCTTTGTCTATTGCATCTGTTAACGTGGTGGGGTTGTGAATGAGAACTGATTGTTTAATGTCTGCACGTAAGCCGGAAATAAAATAGGAGATCAAAAATTCTTTTGGCAGCGCAACGGTAGTACGATTAGAGATTTCTTCGAACCGTTGTGATAATCCTCCACCGTGGATGTCTGTTGAAGCTTGGCAAGGAGACCCTCAGGGGATTCTAGATCTTTAGCCTTGAATCGCTGGATAATCTCGGTAGTGAATGCTAACCAGGTGGGAATCTGGGAGTGGCGTTCCATCCAATCATACCAGTCCGCAGCAGCATCGTCCATATAAAACGAAGCAATCATCAATCGTTCATCTGCTGGTATGTTATAAAATTCGAAGTAGCGAGTCGATTGAGCGACCCAACGCTCCGGGTTTAACCCAGTAAATCGAGGAAGATTAACCGGGGCTGGTTTGTGTCGACCGAAAATAGAGAACCCAGAATTGAAGGTTTTACCTGACGGTCCAGAATCATCTGTTGATTTTTGTTTGGCTAATAACCCCACCTGAACACATAACTTATTCATAGCTTGTTTTGTTTCTTCCAGAGAAGTAGCTATGAGGGCAACATCTGATTGCTGAGCTATGCCAGCAAGATGTGATTGCAATTCCTTGTGATTCTCCTGCAACATTTTGAGTTGTTCATCCAGTGCCTTGAATCGGGTTCCTTCGGCCATGGTTCCGAAGGTTGATGAAAGCACCAATGAAGTGAACAGAAATATAAGAACGAACAGGGGTGGAATAAGAATTTCAAATTAGATCAAGAAGGGGATGAGGATTCAAGAATTCATAGAAGGAGATGAGAATGATAGACCATAAATTACATAATTTTTTTGTCTACTCAATACTAATTCACCTCTCCTTAATATAGACTTCTAAATCAATTATTTTAGGTAATACTCTCTCAATTTACTCGGTAATTGAGAGGTTCTTGTGCTCTTCCTTAAATTGCTTTGACCTTCCTTATTGCCTTGATTGATTTGTCTTTCTTTATTTTGACCCACTGATTCATCCTCTTTCTCTTGATAGGCCGTGTGATTTTTGTTCACAACAGTTTACCTGATACTTTCTTCCTCTATTTATAGTGGAAGAGGCGTATCTTTATGTATCCTCCTAGAGATTTACTTCCTCTATTTTTAGTAAGGGTGGTTGCATGTTTTCGCTAACCAAACTGAGTATCCTTACTTATTTCCTTATGGGTGAAATAAGTTGACTCTCTTAAAACACAATGTTCTTTTACTTGTACGGTTGAAGGTTACTATTTGTTAGAATAGGAGTTGGCTTCCTTTCTATGATAAAAGGTGGGTAAAAGGGGTTTCACCATTTATCTTATGTCAGACGACCTTTTTCTTTCTTTTTGCCTAGTCTGGTCTTCATTGTCATTGTGTTAACTATTTTAGGTAGGACCAAGATATATGGATTCAGCCTCGGCTTATGACCTTGGCTTGGCTAGGTTTCCAGCCGAGGTCTCAGATATATTTCTCCTCCCGTCTATAGATAGACTACTAACAAGCACTTGAAATCTATTTGAAGCAAAAACTGAAATGGATCAATTGATGATGCCAAAACCCGACTCGATTATTTTATGTCAAACCACCACTGTCATATCATTCATATCACAATGCTAATGTGAATATATACTAGAGTGACTACTTACAAATTCATAGTATGAATACTTGCCTTTCTCAAAGGTGATTGATTTCCAATGATTAGTGGAACTTCTTTTCACAGTTGGTTCAATATAATGAGATGAATAGATGATGGTGGGAGATGAGTGAATTATTGGAATCACATGATATTATTTTTGTATTTTGTATGAGATGTTTCATTTGCGTCATCATATTTTAGATAATTTTAATTTTGACTTTTCAAACGTCATGACATGAGGTAACTTTAAGTAGATACATGTATGGGGTACTAATTAGACTTGAGTTGTTAATAATAACTAGTTGGGAACCATATCGCGCGTTACGCGATATCATGTTTTTATATATAAAGTTTGAGAGCATGGCTGTTAATTACATTTAAAAGCATATATAGAGTAGGTGTTGGTTACATTCAAAGTATGCCATTGTATGCACTGGTAATGAAAGATGTCATATGTTCACAAAGGTTAGTCTGATAGCTTCAAAAGGTTGTTGCTGTTACTTGACAGTTTTGCTTTGGTTTCTTTTGTCAAAAGGTGGAATCATATATTAACAAAAGGTAGGATTGTTGTGCATTTGGGGCAGCTTTAGCATCTTCAAAAGGGTGTTGTTATTGCTTGTTAGTCTTCTTTTGCCTTCTTCTCAGCTGGAGGACCTGTTTTTCAAATGTTGTTAGTATGGTGAAGTGGTAATTAGTGCCTAGTTATGTTATTTCTTACTTTCTTCTGTGAACAGTGATCTTTTGGCTGATGTGCTTTTTTCAGCTCTATGCACTGCCTGGAATGACGATGGTGTTGTCGATGCAGGTGTGATTGTTGTTACTGTATTGTCTCTTAAATGTCGACCTTGGTAACGGTGCAACGCAGCATCTCGGCTCTGTTGTTTTTATGCGCTTGGACATGGAATATGGCTTCTCTGTTTATGATTTGGTGTAGGGTGGTGTCTGGGTTGTGTGTTGTTAGGATGTCAGGGCATGTCATCCCGGCGAGATTTGCAGATGGATCATTGAATATTAGAACGGAGATACTTCCTGTGTTGTCAGAGATTGTGGCGGTGATTCGATATCTGTAATAACAACTTGTTTTAGCTGTTTGTTGCATTTAAAAAAAATAGCAGTTGTAGAGGACATACATTTAAGTTGGTACGCTGAGGTTTCCGTGCATAGAACAGAACCATCCGTCTCCGACTTTCATTAGAGATTGATCTCATTTTGGGTAGCCTATGCAATCCCATTCTCTATCCATGTGTAGTTCGGTTACTGCTGCTTTCAGTTTGAAATTACGTCCCTGCATATACGTGTTTGTATACAATATAACCAAACTGCTTATGAAGTAAATTATTTACTGATTGTTTTGTGTTTATGTACATGAAATAGGTGAAAACATCATACGATCAAATCGCTACACGATCAACCTGAATACTAAAAGTTTCACATGAATTCAATGTTCCACCTTTCAAATTCCATTTATTTATCATACAGCAAGTAACAAACATAATCAACAAATCAAGCAAGTGAAGTACATACTGAACTGAACAACATAAGGCGATCTACAACTTTCACATCAAAACTGAATCAATCGGTACATATTCGTGAGGAAATAGTTCCAATAACGATTAACAACTACAAATCACCATAAATTGAGAACTTGAAAAGAATTTCAGCAAATCTAGACGAAATTAATTAAATGTTTAGACGGATGATTGACGAACCCATTCGGATGTTGGAGACAAATATATGGAAAAATATAACAGTGATATCTTTGGACATATGAACACAATTTGTAATTGATTTCTATGGGATTGTTTGTGTAGGAAAACAATATTGTACATCATGCATAGATAACCTTAAAATAACTAACTGGAAGCAGATATTAGGAGTCCGTATTATAAACAGATGATGACAACAATTTCAGCCAGTGATTGGGAAAAGTCGTCGTTAATTACATCATGAAAAGTAAACATATAAGACCAGTTGTCTGAGCTTCTGAGAGAACAGAGTAACCTTAAATTTCTGCCAAATAAAACAGGGTAATGATTGACTTTATTATGACCTTAAGTTATTTTGGTTATTTTGTATGAGTTGAGTGTTTTGTGTAGCAGGTTTAAATGGAAAGAATCAATGTTGTTGTTGCATAGTTGGGCATAAATATCGGAAAAATAACAGTTATTATAGTTAGTACGATGTGTAAAAAATCATCATGAAATGATTGATTTGATATTCTGAATATCCATACTGGTTGTGTTGAGCAATGCAAACGATATTCAAGCTCAAATAATAATGCAGCAATTAGGTCCCTTGAAACAGTGGGTTTGAAAAATAAATAATTATATTATTTAACCACAAAGTTAAAGTAGGTAACTGTAAGAACGTATTAGGAATGTGAGGTATTGGTAGAGAGCGAAATATATGAGATCATTAGTACGATGTTTTGAAAAAACGCAATTATCTTTAGCTTTACTCAATATGGGGGGGGGATAAAGTAGGTTTATGATTGAGTGCAGACTTACCTTAAGTTCTTTTGGTTCCTTTGCCTGTTGCTGTGATACAATTGTGTTAGGCCTTTCGGATCCTGGTTGCTGTAGTCTTGTTTCGTGATGTGTTTCTGCAGTATTTGTATCGGGCCCTAAGTTGTCAAACCTGCCAAAAATAGAAAGTTTATGCGTTGCTTCATGTAATTGTGAAGGTTTGTGTTTAACTTTGTTTGATTCTTACATGTTCAGAAGGAATCTGGTTTCCACTGTTGATGTGTTGACATAAACATGGGTTGCGTTTGTTGATTGAAGTTGAAGTCTACCTGTATTTAGAACCGTTATTAATTTTTTTTTGGTCTTATAGTTTAGTTGTGTGTTATTTTTTACCCATGAAGTCGGTGAGTCTTAATGCTGTCAGTGCAAGTATTGTAGGATGTGATGATGCCTCAATTGCAATCCTTGGGAGTCTGGCTGTTGATGAAGCAATTTCCTCCCATAACTTTATGGTAACATTCTGGTTGCTGCAGTTTTTACAACAATATTTATTGTGGAAAATGTTGTATTAATAATTGTATGGTATTGGAAAGATTTGTAGATTGTATAAATGATCGTTTCTGCTGGTTGTCACCTGCAATCCCTTTATGATGACATATGGCTTTCCATTATTTGTGGTGTTATCCTGCATTTGTTGTAGAATGCCAATATAATCTGCACCACAAATTAAAAAAGTTATTGGTAATATGTATGTTATTTACTGCTGTAATGAGAGCAATAATTTTTGGTGTGATTACCTAAAATCACTCTGTTTTGTGCTTGGTTTGGGTCCTTGCTTTTACTGTGCAATGCCTCAAGTCTTTGTCGATTCACAAACTCGAAATATTGATCTGGAAGTTCAGGACTCTCTGATATAGGAGTGAAAACAGATGCTGACCCGATTCGCATGTAAGCCGGATGTGATAAGGTAGATGTATACTTGTCTGGTTCAACGCATGCATATCCATTAATTTTGTAGCATTTATGAACTTGCAGCTTTGATGTAACTGTTCATTGGTCTCTTCCTTTAGCCATAGCCTGAATGCCCATGCCCTGTTGTATAAACAATTAATATATGTAGGTAAATTGTTTATTTATTATTATGCGAGGTACACACAACAAAGTTGTAATGTTGTAATTGGTTAAAAGCGTAACTTTTTGTTGTTCTATTTAAACGTAGTTACATAGTTTTTGGAGTTGTATTTGTTTTTTTTAACAAACAATGAATCAAAAATCAGACATACTTTTTGGCGGAATAAGTATCGTTTTTTAAATAGGGAAGTACCTCTTTGTCAACAAACACATAGCAGACTTCGTTATCACGGAATGCGGGTTTCCAGCAACGAACAACACGAATTTCCAATTCTGGTGCAGGGCCACCAGGCCTAAGCGTTGAAATGCCACTGTCTTCCATCGAATATTACCTATAATAGAAGCAAGATTTAGTAATTAGTGAGGTAATAATAAGTGATTATTGCAGAGCAAGAGGCTTACTTTTGCACTACTAATAGAAATAGAATATTTATTGTAAGTCTGAGACAGACCTGTTTTTTTGTTACCTCATCTAATAACTCTGTATAAACAATGTTTAAAGTTTTATTATTACTGTTATCAATGCTTTTTTTATCAAAATTCTAACGGAATTGGGGGTGGTAGCTCGCGAAAGTGCAACATAAAGTTGGCCATGTCCAAAAATTGGTTCGGGTAAATAAATTCCAATTCTTTTTAGACTTTGGCTTGACTTTTATTAATTGTCATTGCATAACACACTCTTACTGGGAATTGTCTTCTTGTAAAAACAAATGGTTATTCTTTTGTGTTATGAACGAAGCTAATCCTTGGCCAGTTGATGTACCTGTTATTATGTATGCCTCTATAACACGTGGTAATAACTGAGAAACTAATAATCTAGTTCCATTACACAAACCATTTTTTTGATCTATGTTGCGAATTAACATAATGGGGGTATTCTTTTTCAGTTTAACACAGTGTTTTGGAATACCATTGAAATTTAAAGTATTTAGATATTCAATAGGATACATCATGTCAATGTCACCAGCATTCACAGAATGTGGGACCATTGAATCTGTACTTAAGTAGGAAACATAATCGCCTGGTGATAAATTTAAGACAATATCGTTTATCTCGTCAACAGTCTCATTCTTTGGACATATAAGCGCTCGTTCTGCCATTGTTGTTGTCGTCGGGTTGAAAAGGCTGTTGTCGTCGTAAACAAACCTAACCAGATCACATATGGCCAAATCACTGTCTTCAATCACCATTTCAGCCGGAATTTGAATAACTTTGGTATCTGCCTGTTTTGGAACCGTCTGTTCACCCTCCTCACCATTTCCAATTCTTAGTAACCATTCTGTGAACACCTGTGTGTTAGCCGGTGATGATGTGTTTGAGGATGACGTTAGAACTCTGAGATTTGTGGAAAGGATATGTACAACAAAATGTTTCCAAAGGTATGATCTTGGAAGAGATGAGGCAATGATTTCCTCTTTTGTACACTTTGGTTTAACCGGTAATGTTTGTCTAAAGTCACCTCCTAACAATACGGATTTTCCACCAAAAGGTACGTTTATGTTGCCTGTTAAATCTTGCAAAGTTTTGTCTAGTGATTCAAAACACCTACGATCACTCATCGGTGCTTCATCCCAAACAATTAATGTAGTTTCTAAGAGAAGCTTGGCTAAGTTTGTATTCTTCTTGATATAACACACTGATTCGTCATTCAATTCAAGTGGTATCTTGAACCTCGAATGTGCAGTACGTCCGGACGGCAATAATAATGATGCTATTCCTGATGCTGCAACTGCCAAAACAATATGACTGGCTGATCTTAATGCTGATATAATAGTCTTCCACAGGTAAGTTTTGCCAGAACCACCATGACCATAAACGAATAGTAAAATCTGTGATGACCTCTCAAAGCTAAATATGACATGATCATAGGCCGCTTTTTGTTCTGGTTGGAGGTTTGCCTTTAACGACAGATGTTCATGGTGTAAAGCCTCCCTGTCATAACTTTTTTCTTCAAGTAGCAAGACATTCCTTAAAACAGACATTGTACTTTCTGTAGGCAACGGTAATCCGAAATCTGCTAAAGACTTTGGGCTAGTGTTCGAATTTAATAGTAATTCAAGCTCGCATAAGACAAATTGTTTTAGGTCAGAGTAATTTATTGATCTGTTTGAATGACGAAGGCTAACATCGATATTAAAAGCCAAATCATCAGCCATACTTTTCTAGGTGGCATCCCATAGCGTTGTTGGATTCGACACATTACAAAACAATATTATGTGAACGAATAGTAGCCTTAGCTGTGCGGATGTTGCCCATTCTGATGCTTCAGTGATAGTACCTAACCATTCTTTATCATCCCCTATTAAGCCCAATTTCTCGCACGCTGCCTAAAAGTTGCAAATATTTCGCCTGTTACAGTATATATCTGCAAATGAGTAACATCCGGTTTGATGACCAAGTAACATTCTTAGGTAGAACAGTTCTTCACAAGTAGGATGTACGTAGGCAAGTCTACCGACAGCAGGTGTTCGCTTAGATGTTCTTTTAATCCATGTTTTTGAAGACACATCCCATCTGTACTTTGAAAGATAATCAATGTAGCGAAGATGTAAGCCATTGTTCGCAACTGATTGCTGAAAATCTTTTTCTGTAACATTATTGGCTAACCACTCAGTAAGTGTAGTCTTGGATGCATATTCATTGTTGATAACGACCACTAAGTTCTGTGATTGCCGAAATGTGAGATTTTGTTTGCCTTCTAAATGTACCACTAAAATCTGAAGAGGCGGATTTCGGTGATGAATTGGGAAGGTGAAGATCCGCCATGAAGCCTCATGAGGACATATAAACTGGCTCGTCAATAACCTCCGGTGTATCATGCGTACTACCTCCAGAATCACCAATATCGTTAGTCAGTGCAAAGCGAACCCTGTCTGCACCTTTTGAGATGTATTTGAAAAGATATTTTATAAGCATACTCCAACCGCAATATTCAACATTAATATGTGCGTCGAAATGCAGAAGAAGTTTTCTATTGTACGGAACAACAAATCCATTATCCAGGGACACACCACTTTTCAAATGTCGGCGGTTATCGTTACGCCTTTTGTAATGGATGTAACCACCGTTATCAATACGTGTTTGCAATTCATGACCCTTGGGAAACGATTTTTAACAGACACCGTCTTTCATACACGGTGAATTCAATCTTGCCAATCCACACAGACCATGCAACATAAAGGTTGTTACAATCCTGTGTAATGCAGCATCGGTTGTTGGATCAGGGAGTTCGGCACTTATATAGCGGTCCACATCTTCTGGATTACGTATACGACACTGTTCTGTGACCCATAATACGTATGACAATGGGGGAGGCCTCTTTTCTGGAATTCAATAGTGTAAAGCTCTGAGGTCAAACGGAAATTTTGACTGAGTAAAAACAATATTTCATGTGAACGGTATATTTCTAAATTAGGAATAAGATAACATAGATTAAGAGTACCTGCGGTTACATCACCAAATGGTTTCACTTTATTCAAGTATTTTATGAAAGATCGTACTTTCATTTGGAAAACCCTGGCTATGATGTCAGGTCTATCCTGTGCACATGAGACACCAGCAGCTGAAATTTCTCTAGTAATCTCAGGCCATTTGACATTACACGTGAATGTGATGAAGTATTGCGGGTTACCGAACACACGACATAAAGCCAATGCATCCTGATAATGTTTGTACATGTACCTTGGACCACCGGTGAATGATGATGGTAACACCACACGTTGACCTACACTACGTGCCTCTATATCACCACGACAAATAGCATCCTGCACACCGTCCAGGAATTCACATCGAAAATCTTGTTGATTATTTCGTATGTAGTCAAGCCGTGAATGTTCAACACAAACATACGCATCAACAATGTACTGTTGGAAAAGGCGACCGGCATGCAGAAGATGTGTATATAAACCCTGGCGGTCGTGAATTTGATAGCTGTAAAACATGGATGGCGTTAGATTACGGCCTTCTGTTTCTTCACTCACTGATATTTGTAGTTCAGGAGACCATCCTTGTTCTCCATAAGGGAACAGGAGAGGATATTGTAGTGGCATGTAGGCGGGGTGAAGTTTGCTAACTCTATGTGGTGAGTTGTCCTTTCCGCGAACAATGATATCAAAATCATCTGATGTAGAGTATGAATCACAAACAATTGCGCTGATAACACCTGCGGAGGGGTTGTCATACCTTCTATCTTTTTTACGGCTAAAAAGCTTAATTGAGAAGTTTGGAACCAAAGGCTGAGCACATAACTCTCTCGCCGTCCTAAAAATTTTAACATATTCATTAACCTCATCTAGTATTTCAGTTAGTGCCGATACAATAGCAACATACAAAGCTGAAGTACTATCATCACAGAAGAACCGAAGTCTGTTTGAAATCTCGTTTTCACCATCAAAGACATACATCTGTAAAAATCTAGGCCGATCGCCAGGGTTTGGGCACACAGAGCCAATCCAATGAGAAACCTGACCGGTAACACGGAAAACATACGTAGATCCACCTTGATTGACAGAATTATCGACAATAGCACCAAAAGATTTCATGGAAAACATTGCATTATAAGCGTGAATATTACATATAAAATTAGGGTCAGAGAAAAACGATTTGAGTAAGTCCGGAGGTTGCACGGGATAATGCAGAAGCACTCTTCCAGCCTTGCAGCACCTGTGATATCGAGGTCTTTGACGGGTAGGAAAAGATGCCAAACGTTCATCGTACAAAAAAGTGCGTCGCAAAACTCACAAACCTCATCACAGCTTCCCAAATTTGCATAATTAGGAGAGATAATCGAAGAGCTATCATTACTATCGTACGATACAGGGCAACGCCAGATGGTGAAGGCACATCCCGTATAGATTGTGAGTCAGGACGCGCAGAAGATCGAACAATTGATATACAACGTAGAGATTGTAAACGGGTTTGCTTGCAGCCTCAAACCCTGAGATCGAAGATGAAGGAGCACCCAAAGGAGCTATTTCCTTACGTCTACGTTTAGGCATTGGATTCTAAAAAGGAAATATAAATAATAAGCAAAAATACAAATTTTAAAGCTATAAAAAGTGCCCCTCAAAACTCACAAACCTCATCACAGCTTCCCAAATCTGCATAATCAGGAGAGATAATCGAAGAGCTGTCAATACTCATCGTACGATCCAGGGCAATGCTAGATGGTGAAGGCACATCCCGTATAGATTGTGAGTCAGGACACGCAGAAGATCAAAGCATTGATATACGACGTAGAGATTGTAAACGGGTTTGACTTGCTGCCTCAAACCCTGAGATCGAAGATGAACGAGCACCCAAAGGAGCTATTTCCTTACGTCTACGTTTAGGCATTGGATTCTAAAAAGGAAATATAAATAATAAGCAAAAATACAAATTTTAAAGCTATAAAAAGAGCCATAACGCCAAACATAAATCGTGAAACAACCTTTTTTTAGCGGTAGTCAAACACTATTATCAAAGACATCCCAAATACAACTACAGTTCTAAAGATTCCCGTAAGTAGAGGCATATTAAATTCAACAAAAGCATTCAACAAATGCATATACTTTCACTTTAGTAAAAAAGTAATGACATATATCACATGAGAACATACCTGCGTATAGAACCAACACAATGCATAAACTGCTGATAATGTCAAAAGACAGGACCGCTACAAAGAAATATAAAATATATGACAACATTAATGTTAACTGTTACACAAATATTAGAAAAAGACAAAAGAGATATAAGTGTAAAGAAGATGAGAGGAGAAGGATATAGTCATACCCGAGCAATAAGAAAAGACCAAAAACATATAAGTACAAAGAACATAAGAAGAAAAGGATATAGTCATACCCGAGCAACAACCCACAAATATAGCAGCGGTATATTCACCTGCATAGCGAGTAAATTTAATTAGCAAAATCAAGCTATTTAAATTGAAAGGGCAATACGCACGTCAAATAATTTGAAGACAAACCCAACGGCTAACCTTCACCAAACCTGTAGTCTAAAGTTTAAAAAAAACTGCTAATTCCTTTTTGTTAAAACTATGTAAAATGAACAACTTAACACACAAAAACAATACTGCATTATCTAGTTGTACCAAACCACCGAGTGTTGCAACTATAGTTCAATACACCATTAAACTAACATATAGGATAACACCCATCACCCAAAAAGGGACAAAACCTTTAGAAAATATCAAAGACACCAAATCGATTAAGGGCATAACAACCAGGTGTGCTAGTTCAACAGCAGCCACAACCAAACCCCAAAATGTTCCAGCAGTAATATCAACACTAAAAAGATGACCCCCCACAATAACACTCAACTATACCCAACCCAAAAGGCCAAAACATACCACCACATGCATTACCCACTTGTAGTGAAAGAGATTGAAATCAGGGAGGAGAAGAAGGTTCCACCACCACCATCGCAAGGAGCGGCAGGGTTAGCGGCCACCATCCAATCCAAAGCCGACCGGAAGCGGCGGCGACACACCAACCCTCCCATCATTCTCTCCAGCAAAAAGTATCTCTCTTTACAAATAATGAAAGAGACAGAAAACAGGGATGAGAAGAAGGCGCCACCACCGTCGCAAGGAGCGACGTGGTTAAACGACGGCCGACCAACCCATAGGCGGCTGGAATCGGTGGCAACATAGTAACCTGCCCATCCTTCTCTCTACCCAAAAGTTGTCTCTCTCTACAAACATTGAAAGAGAGAAGATAAGTGAAGGGTTGCACCGCACGCATTTTTGGTTGTACCGTTAGCTTCAGTCACAACCGATATCAATGGCGACAGTGGCAGTGCGACGGTGACGGTGCGACAGTGGTGGTGTGACGTTGGTGGCGTGCCATCGGTCACCCAAACAATAACCATCCGATAAGATTAAGAAGACGATGAGACAAAGAACAGAACAAAATACCCACCTGAAAACAGCAACAACGATCTGAGAAACTGCTGCAAAACAAACCCAAACAATAACCCTTCCGTTTAAACACAAAAGGCAGAAAGATGGATCAGATCCAACGACCAGGATGAAGGCGGGCACTGTTCATCAGATCCAACGACCAGGATGAAGGCGGGCACTGTTCATCAGATCCAACGACCAGGATGAAGGCGGGCACTGTTCATCGTTTGGAACTGTTCATCGTTTGGTAATTTCTCTGTTCATCGTTTGGCACTGTTCATCGTTTGGTAATTTCATAATAGATAATTGATAAAATATGACGGGAATGATATTTTTGGATATGGAATTAAAGTAACTTTAATCATAGATTATTGAATTTAATAAGTGAAAAGAGTGAAGTTTTGGATCAAGTGACGGCTCATAAGCACATTAAAATCAAGGCAAGTACATGTTGGTAATCTCTAATATATGCATACAATATTACAATATATGAATATATGTGGATACACACCTAGTTTTGTTATACATTAATGATATATGTGCATTTAAGAAGTTTATTTTGTAGAAGAAGATAAATATGTATATAAACTTTTAAGGTAAGGTTGGGAGTTTGTATATATATGCAGGAAATAGTTTATAACTTAACATTGATTTGATGTGGAAAACTACAGGCACGTAGGCACTCTTTAACTTTAAGGAGAGGATGATGTATTTTTCAATTGTTCTAAACTAATGGCATCATAAAACTTTAGGTTTATAGTGAGTCAAATGTCAGATTTTTTAAGTTTTTCATTTAATCTATTTAACCCTTTGTGATATTAATTAGATTTAAGTTAAACATCTTAGCCTAGTCCCTATGTAATGGTCATTCTCTTGTGTGCGAGGAGCTAACTTGGTGCATGGCGAATTGCTGGAACATCGATCGTCACCCTACATGCATCATCTTCGCACCTTTACAAGAGAGGTCGTGGATCTTTGCTTCCTATCTAGCTACTAAATTAATATAGCACATCTTTGCCGTTGCTAATTTGCCATCGAAACAACCACAATATCTTCTTCTTTCTTTTTTTCTTTTTTCAGTGAGACATTTTGATGATAAAGTGATGTACACTTCATTCAATGTTATGAATTTCAATCCTGCAAAATATAAATGTAATAATTTTAAATGTAAAATAAAAAACGTATGTGCTTACTAGTAAAAAAAAACAGCCATAGTTTATATATAACATAAATTAAATATGGCCATTAATAAATTAACTAAATATCTCTTTTATTAAAAAAGAAATTAGCACTAGTGGTCATGCACTATTGCCTTTCACAAAAGCTTAAATCATGAATTGCTTTCCCTTTACCCCTCCATATAATTCCTTCGTTTGACACCTTAAATCATGGAATTGCAATTGCAATATAATATACTAGCTTTAGTAAAGCCGTGTATTACACGGCTTGAATAAAAAAATAAATAGAATAAAAATTGATTAATTATAAAGTGATATTTTAAAATAAGATATGATTGAAATCTTTTTTATAATAAATAAAATAAAATTTTATTTTAAAACAAATATTTTAAAAATGTGATACTTAAAAACTTTCTTCTATAACTCTCAATTTTAAGTATTTTTTATTTATAAAAGTCTTACTTTTTAAAAACACCATTTATAAAATGTTTTGTATTTTTTAAAAAAGTTTGATGTTCTGAAATGTTTTCTAAATTATGAAAAAAAAAATTCTTAGAAATAACAATATTAAAAATATCTCTTGCTTAATTTATTAAAAACTATTTTAATAAAAAAATTAAATAATATTATTATTAATTAATGTTATTATTAAATAGGAGAGAGAAACAGGAAAAATTATTGAGAAACAATATGGTGTTGACATGTGTCCTCCTAGATACCTTTTTATTAGAGTAGGGAAATTTTAGTTTATGCTAATTTCAAATTTTGAATCATTTAAAAATAATAACGTAATCATGCACCAAAGTTCCAAATCGCCCAAAACCAATCATACTATTTCGTTACCGTTATCGAAACATTAACATAATTTAATATGTTTGCATATTCATTTTCACTTTCAAAATCATATATGCGGGGGAAAGGCAAAGCTACATCATGATAACGACTTCAATATTATTTTTCTAATCAAGTATTATCTTATATTTTATGTGCGAACTAAAATAACATATTTTATGGCTAAAAACTTTTTAGAAAGTTATTTATTACTGCAACCACTTTAATATTATTTTTCTAGGTGAAGTTATCTTGTTGTCTACAATCAATACGTATTAAACGCGTTAATGCTATTTAACTATTTAAGACACGTTTTTATGAATTTATTATCTTTACTATTCATGATCAATATAAAAGTTATCTATCTGCTAGAAAAAATATTTACCTGATACAATTGTTATATATATAAATAGATAAAATAGATATATAATTGTGTTAGGATAGAACTCACATATAAAAGTATCACTGACACTCAAAATGGTACATGATATCTTAACGAGGACTTGCTCGTGTTCTTCATTATAGTTTTCAAACAACTTGTTTTCATTTCATACTCGTTACATTTTAAAATAACAAAATGATGGTTTGTTTTCGTCGTTTTATCAAATAAACATTGATTTTTCAACATGTGGCACGATACAGGATGATAGATTAGTTCACGGTGCTTCGGTGCTTCATGATGGAGTTAAGATGTATACCTCTAAATTGGATGATCTAAAGGATTAAGCCTGGATGAAAGAGTAGCATGTTAGGTATTAAGCCCAATAACCTCCTATAAATATAAATTCTCTTCTCACATATGGAACATGTTGTATCATCCTTCCTCTCATGCTCTCTAAATTCATGCAATCATGCATGCCGTTATGCACTAAGGAGAAACGATGATGGTAATGACGAACATGGATCTAAGCGGAGGCCCCTCTCCCTTCACGATAGAACTAAAGTCTGTTACTCTCACAATACTAATTCTTGCTTTTACAACCATGTTTAGTGATAAATGTGAATTCAAGCGTGTTTGCTCCTATAAGTTACCTTAGTGATGTTGTAAAGTTATGTGATCCTACTTTTAAGCAAATGTGACTTAATGTGCAAGACTCATAAACTCAATAGTAGTTATGTAACTATATTTGATAATAAACTATAAATACATGAGATGAGTTGTTATTTAAGTAGTTTTAGCAATTTGTAGTTTAAAAGCACAAAAGTTCAAATGGTAAAATGGCATGATAAATTAGTATGTTTAAATGCAAGGTGAAATCTAATCCTGAGCTAAGCAATTTAGGTAGGAAACTTACAATATCATGATAATTTATGACAGGACACGTTAACACAAGTTAACACGGTATAACTTGACAAGATTTAAATTAAAAAACTAAAGATTGTGAACTGAAAACTAAAGTGAATCAAGTTGAGACATTAAAAAAATATATTTTTCATGTAACCTACATCACACATCTTCAATTTAATATGAGAGTTGTCAAAAGTCAAAAGCTTAATTTACTCCAAAAGAACTCTAAACCATGACTTGCGTTTTTAACACGTTAGTTTTTTCCATTGAAGTTTAAATTATATCACCTTTAGAGAAGATAATATTTGTAAAAAGTAACCCATAGGTTATTTATAGATTAATATACGTAATCATATCATGTATTTCTTATACAATTGTTTTTATGAGTCGAACCCTTAACCTGCATATCACATGACAACAATTTATTGTTACATAAAGTCATTATTCCTCGTATATTTAATCAAAGGCGATTTGCAAGATACAAAATGATAGAAAATGTCAAAGCGTTATATATTTTTGGGTGACGAATAAATCAAAATCTATAATGTATGTTGGTATTAATGGAATAAGTTTAATGTAATTGAGGGTTAAATCTGTGTTCTGCTAGTTCCTTACTAGTAGATGGAATTACCTTTTGCTGTCAAAAAATTTAGGCGAATCATAATCACTCAAATATAAGATTGAAGGGTTAAATTATACAAACACTTATTAACACACTCTTTTGTCTCTATATCTCTCCTTGTATCTATATGTATGTATAAAAAGGAACAGAAATAATAAAAATAAGAGTAAATTGTTATTTTCGTCCCTGTGGTTTGGTAAAAATTGTTACTTTCATCCAATAGTTTGTTTTTTCGCATCTGGGTCCCTGTGGTTTACAAATTTTGTCATATTCATCCAGTCCGTTAACTCCATCCAAAATTTCAGTTAAATGAGGGGTATATTGGTCATTTTACATATATGTTTTTATTTTTCTTTTTTTTAAACCTGATTTAATATATACTCGTTAAATACATTGCTATTTTAGTCCCTGTGGTTTGGGCGTATTTGCCAATTTAGTCCAAAAATAACCACCACACCACTAAGCTTCACAAGAACCACCAAACAACCGCCACAACCCAATCATAAAGCCACCAACACCACACAAGAGCGCCACCACCACCAGGCACATCGGATCGTTGCTACCATGTAAACCCTAAAATCGACAATCAATATTGGACTTGTAATATACAACTTCGAAAATACATATCAAACCCTACTAATACCTCTACAATACTCGTTTTCAAGGGATCCATATACGTTTTCGAAGGGGTTTGTTATAAGTTTGAGATTAACGGTTGGTTTCTAAGGTCCACATGGTAGTGGTGATCTAGTGTGTGATGACGGAGATCTAATGTGTGGTGGTGATGCTCGTCTGGTGTAGTGTTGGTGGTTTTATAATAGGGTGGTGGTGATGATTTGGTGGTTCTTGTGATGGCGTGGTGGTGTTTTTGCGGCATAGTGGTGGTGTGGTATGTAAATACGAGGTCTGATTCTGGATGGTTCTAGTCTTGTTGAACTTCGATCCACCGATGCTCTCTGAAGCTTCACACCTACGCACAATGAAAACAACACCAGTTAAGGCGTTCCAGTGGGAAATCTCACTTTAACGACCCTCCGGCGTGAGAGTAAGTATAGGTTGAATGGAAATATGTGATAGGGAGAATAAAGGGGGAGTTTTTGTGTGTATTCTTTCGTGAGGATCTTGTCCTCTTTACCTTGTATTTATAGTGTTTGTCTGCTGTAACCGTGTGCTGATTTACAGAGATTATTCCCCAACAAATCTGTTACCTTTTATGTTCTCCGACCGTTACTGACTTATCGGTTATGATTGGGGTGATTCCGATGTAATTAAATGCGGGGCACGTGTCCTGCCGGCTTACCCGTTCCACTCGCATGGGCCGGGATTTTGGGTTCGGGTACCCGGTCTTGTGTGGGTTATTTGTACCCTACGTCTACATGGTGGTTCCATCACGGATGGTGGTGATGTGGTGTTTTATGTCAAGGTGGTGGGTTTTTTGGACTGAATTGGCAAACATGCCCAAACCACAGGGACTAAAATAGCAATTTATTTAAAGAAGATATATTAAATAGGGTTTAAAAAATAAAAAATAAAACATATATGTAAAATGACCAATATACCCCTCGTTTAACGGAGAATGTTAGATGGAGTTAACGGACTGGATGAATATGGCAAGATTTGTAAACCACAGGGACACAGATGCGAAAAAATAAACCATTGGTTGAAAGTAACAATTTTCACCAAACCACAAGGACAAAAATAACAATTTACTCAAAAAATAAATAGGATGTATACGTAACAAACACATGTAAGAAAAAAAATAGAATAATGGTGAATTGCTAATCTTGAAAGTAGTGGACCTTTAAACCTGCCCCCATTTATCTTGTTTTATGTGAGAAAAGCTTCGTCTTTTGAAAGAGGTACCTTCCTATTTAAGGGCATAGGGTCCTTTAACGTGCAATGAGACGTCCAATCAAACAAAAGGTCAAATATGAGAATTTTAGGCCCATCGTAAAAAAATTTGAAAAAAAACCGATTCAAACCGTGACATGAAGGTCAAACTGTGACATATTGAAGGCTAAAGATCACGGTTTGGCCAAACCGTGACATATTGGGATTCAGAAAAAGTTCTGCACCTCGGAATTGTGTTAATTATTGGGAGTGAGTTTCTTGTGGTGTATATGTCACGGTTTGGCCAAACAGTGACATATTGAGTATAATTTTTAATTTTTTTAATTTTTTTATAATAAAAATGTAAGATATTTTATTCAATTTGTAACTTATAATATTTTTATAGGATTCAAAATTTCTTTTATTAAAATTTTTAGTATTACGTACATATATAACAAACAAACTAACACTTAAAAACTAACTTATAAACGTCAAATTTTATTAAGTGTATATGTCACGGTTTGGTCAAACCGTGACATATTGGGTATAATTTTTAATTTTTTAGTTTTTTTATAATAAAAATGTAAGATATTTTATTCAATTTGTAAATTATAATATTTTTATAGGATTCAAAATTTCTTTTATTAAAATTTTTAGTATTACGTACATATTAAAATTACGTACATATATAACTTATAAACGTCAATTTTTATTAAGTGTATATGAATTAATGTATTTTAGCTTTAAATAATAATAATAATAATACAAAAAAAAAGCAAGAGGTCACATGGAGGCCAAAATGTGACCTTTTGAGATATTTTTGAATCTGATTTCCCCTCGATTAGTGCACCTGCCCTTCGAGCACCGTGTGTGTAAGAGGTCACATGGAGGCCAAACAGTGACCTTTTGATTCAAAAAATATCTCAAAATGTCACGGTTTGACCAAACCGTGACCTTTTGATCCGGTTTCTCCCTACAAACCCCTGCGGTGTCCCCAGCAGGACCCGTCAAATATATGTTTATGTAGTACGAATTGGTTTTATTAACTTTATAAAATTTCATTTGACAAATGCACTATAAGATAATGATTTATATAATATAAAGATTTATATAATATAAAGATAATGATTTATATAATATAAAGAGAACATCATGAAAGGTTCATGCGTTTTGTCCGGATCGTATATATGATTTGCAAATTATAAAAATTATAAGATAGCTCGAACTTTTATATATGCGTTACATGTTTGGTTATTAGTTTTAAAAAAGTTTCAATCTAGTTAAAAGTTTTATGTCTGTGTTGCATGTTTGGTCCCTGATGTTATGCCACGTTATTTTGTGTGAACTGTGTTAAAACCGACAGGTTTAATGTCAACGACCAAGTGTTCAAGGTGCACAAAAAGTTAGACTAGATTTGTATTATTTTAAAATATGATAATTAATATACAATCTGGTAAAACCGGACGGACCATTTATACCATTTTCTCTGGTAGAAAATCTTAAGTCTAAACATTTGTCTAAGAAAAATCCTAAGTTTTGGGACAAATATTATACTATAAAAATTTACACCAAACTTGTTTAAAAAAAAGTATTATTGATGATGAATGTAATGTTTGGGCTTAGGTAGAGATGAGATCTAACATTTAAGTTGCAGTTTGTTTTTTAAGAGTTAAAATGTCTGCAGTCTGCATATCATATCTGCAGACATCTATAAAAGAGAAGGTGAGCCAAACTTTTGTATTCTGTAAGAAGAAGAGTGTCTGTTTTTTAATATCTGTAGACTGCTAAAATAAACTGGTGCTGCTGTACAGACGGTGGTGTTGGTGGTGGACGGGGGTGCTGGGTGGCGATGGACGGTGGTGATGGTGGTGATGGTAGACAGTAGGTGGTGGTGGATGGTGGGTGGTGGTGGATGGTGGGTGGTGGTGGACGGTGATCATGGACAGTGGTGGTGGACAGTGGGTGGTGGTGTTTGACTTTCTGCAGACCTTAGAAGATCTTAGAAGTAGTTGGGTCAAATCTGTACCAATAAAAGCTCGTGTGAATGTTTTTTAATAAACATCTTAGGAAAAACAAACACTCTTCAGATGGTAATGTCGGTGTGGTCTACTACGTACCAAGGTCCGTCTCACAGTCGACGGGATTTCTCTCCTCACTCTCCCATCTCTCTTAGTATTTTACTATTCATCTTATATCTACATCTCTTTCATACGTTATACATGTTTATTCATTACTTGCATATATTTGAGATTCACTAACATATTCAACAGTGGTGGAGCTTGAGCACTATCGATAAAAAAATTTACACTATTAAATCAAAAAATAACACTACTTGCAACATTTCATCAAAAAAACTAACATGGTAAACTCTCAGTTAGTAAAAGATCGTTAGAATAAAATAAGCTTTATGTTAATAGTGTTTATAAATATTTTCTAAATTGTAATTAATCTCGATCAATAAATAAAAGTTGAGGTTATTAAAATTCAATTTACCTTTATTAAATAATCAATCTTTTAATGTGGGTCAACGTAAAATAAAATGGGTACAAATTTTATATGTAACAATATATTTGTTTAACCTTTTTATTAAAGAAAATATTCAAATAAAAATGTCTTTAAAACTAAAAATATAATAAGTAATCTCAACCATAAATTTTCTTAACCTTTCAGGAAATAGCCACTTTTATTAAGTTTTTACAAGTTCCCCATTTTTTTAAGGATTATTGGATTTTAGTAATCCTATTTTTTATATATTGACCGGAACTAATCTCAACTCAGGATATATTTACGGACACTTATAACTTTTAGCTTATTTTACTCAAACAATTACTTAGTAACTGATAGTTAACCCGATAGTTTTTTTGATGAAATAAAGCCAACTTTGAGCCATTTTTCAACTCCGTCAATGCGCCCGGCCTTTATCAGGTCCATTTTTGGGTGTCTAGCCCCTATTATCACCTGAAATTTACCTCGAGTCAAGTGGTTCAGAACACAAGCAAGTCAACATCATCAAAAAACTAACTGTGTTAACTTTCAGTTAGTAAGGGATTGTCGGAGGAAAATAAGCTCAAATTTAGGAGTTTTTGTAAATGTTTCTTAAGTTGTGATTAAATCCAATGCCCCTTTTTCTAAACATTCATAACTTTTATATATGATATTATTTTTAAAAACTAAACCATGAAAATGAGCTTTTTTATCTTTAAAATAAGTATAATAGTGTTATATAAAAAAATAATATTGTTTTAAAGCTCACATCTCGACATTTTTTTATTTAGTGCAGTTCATTGTGTCTTTTTGTTAGTTATTGTGTTTTTTAATAGTATTGTGTTTTTTTGTATAATGATGACTTTAAAAAATATATATAATGATGAAATAACATTATTGTATATCTCTAATATGTAAAACGTATAATCTATAAAATCCAATGATATGTCACATCCCGGCGGAAGCGTGTAACGATATTCGGGTGTGACTCGTTTTTATCAGAGTACATCAATTATAACAGAATAATAAATAGAAATATTATTCATTAAAACATCAAACTAGACATGCTTCTTTATTTATAATATTCGGGTTACATCATTTTACATAGTAAACCAAAATTTGATGTAACAATTACAACTACATTATTCTAAGCATGTCTTTCACATACGATGAAAATGGGCATCTACATAGACACTGAAGTCAACTATGTTGACCGTCAGCGTCACACAAACTTTGCCTACAACTTCACCCCATCCATTATGAACATCAAAACTGAAATCGAACGTATTACTCATGATGTCCTGAAAAAGCATACATAACACAGTCAACAAAATGTTGGTGAGTTTCATAGGTTTATATAACGAAAGTTATTTTATGTTGATGTATTTGTTACAACCAAACATGCACAACACAATCATACTGTCACGAAATAATTCACAAAATCAAGTAATATTGTATCCTAACCCTCATTCCGGTTAGATACAGGGAAATAGTAACAACCCTCATTCGGTTGATACTAATTCTCCTAAGTAGCGCTACTAACATTACCAGACGGTTCCTCATTCGAACTAATGGTTGTATCACAAATGACAGTAAGTTAACTCAAGTAAAAATAATACATCAACCACAATTTGTATGCTTTTTCCCCCAAAACGTTTACTGAATACCAAAACGGTTGGAAAATGGGGCTATGAACTCACCGTATTCTTCACTTGAACCTAAATAAATAGTTCACAGTGTTAGAATATACTTCAAATCTTTTTCTGGTTTTCATTGACTGTAAAGATAGAAACATCTTCGGGCCTCCAAAATTACCCTTTTAACTGTTTCTTAGAAATAGTGTAATTTACTCTTGTAAATTACAAAAATAACTCAAATATAGCTTTATTTCTCTAAAAATCACCAATTTCTTACAGAAATTAGTTCAATATTTCTAGAATCTTCTGAAATTTTTGTAGAATTTATTTCCCAACAGATTATTTGTTATAAAATCTACAAAATCACAACAATTCGTAAAAATTAGTTACTGCAGTAAATAAATTCCCATATTTTTACATACAACTTCAAATAATATATAGAACAACATAAAATTAAATCACAGTCCCAATGTCATCAGAATAATTTCCATCATTTCTCATAAATAGTCCAATATTCATCAAAAATGTATAATATTGTCCATCAGTTCTCATAAGTCCTTATATTTTTGTCCAACAGTCCAATAATAACATATAATTTTTATAGAATTTAACTATTAACATATTAATTTCTGTAAATTTTATAAAGTTTCAATAAACAGTTAAAAATAGTTTCTGTTTATGAAAAATTCCAATATTTTTACTGAATACTTATTTCATATAATTAAACAACATATATTAATTTCATAGTCTAAATCCTATTATAATAGCTTCTGTAATTTCTTCAATAATCATAATATTTAACAAAAATAGTTATATTATTCTATAATTCATGAAATTTATATATTCTGTACTAGATGTGTTATTATTTTATCCATGATTTTATCCAGATTTATCATGTCTTCTAAGTATTTATTGCTATTTATTTATTACAGATCATACAAAAATTCGTATTTAAATTATAATAAGGTATAAAATTCTGAAAAAAATTCCAGAAGCCATTATACCTTAAAATAATCATTCTGAGAACTTATTATAATTTTATCGAATTTATTTATATTTTTGGCCTTTTTCACCTATCTTTTTATAAAATAATTTGTATAAATTAATTGGTTTATCAAAATTATACCAACTTCTCCAGTTTATTATTTCAATATAAGAACAAGTATTTTATATGTTTATTCCCACAATTGCTTTCAATAAATATTTATTTGATTTTTTTCTTGGTTTTTATGTTTAAAAATAAGAATTTAAATATATATTTTATACAAAAACACAAGGTTTCTGGATTTTGAAACCTTGTTACCCAAGTTTCAGGGTTTCAAGACCTTTAAGAAGGTTTTTGATAATTACATCTATATACATACATATATACATCGGTAGGTATGTATATATATGTATAGATGTAACATATATGTGTTTAACTTGTTCTAATTACCTTGGATGATGTATTAGAAGGTGTTTCTTCACTTCTGGACTTCGAAAACAGGCGGTTGAGCTTCGTGGATGAAGATGGAAGATGTGGGTGGTACGGGATCGTGGTTGCCGGGTGTTGTTGTTGGTTATAGCCGAGAGGTGATGGTGTTGTAGGGTGGTGATGATCTTGTGTTTGAGAAGAGAAAAGGCAGAGATGATGATGATGATGCTTGATGGTGAAGGTGGTGATCGATGGTATAGTTTGCAAAAGATCAAAAGATGATGATGATGATCGGTACAAAGAAACCGAGAGAGAAAGAAAGTGGGTTTGTGTATGTGTTCTTGTGAACATAGGTTCCTTTAAAGAGGAGGTCAACTAGTTAGCCTAGGTGAATCACTCCATAGCCATGCTAGGTGGCAGGTTTTGGATGTGTGATCATTCCTTGAAGGCCGAGAGATGCTAGGGAGCTGCCACCTCCCTTAGCAAGGTGTGAAAGCAATTGATTGCTTGGTGGTTTTGGTGAAAGCAAAAAGAAACCGAGGGTTAAGGGGGTGAAGGTGGTTTTCGGGACTTTTAATGGTGGTTTTGTGGGTTAACAAGGGGGTGAAGGTTGTTTGGGTTTGGTATGTTTAAGAGTGGGTTAATAGGTATAGGGGAGTGGTGGTGTTTAGGGTAGGTAGTTTGTTTGATTTTATTGTTTGTTAGTTTGATTTAGATTTGGTTTTATTATGTTTATATATATACTCATTAGTATATATATATATATATACATATCCGTAAGTTTAAGCACATGTATATGTGTGTGCTCGTGGATGTATACATATATATACATGTAATTGCGAGTTGTTACTTGTATATATATATATATATACCCGTAGGTTATATATATATATGCATGGATGTTTGCCCGTAAGCTTATATATATATATACATAGGTATGCATATATATATATATACCCGTGAGTTATTATGTATATATATACATATATACATATTTGATCGTGAGTGGTTTCATATATATATACCCGTAGGTATATGTATTGCTTCAAGCAATTTTTATGATTTTATGTAATCATATATTGAATATATATATATAAATATAGTTACGTAAATGTACACGTAAAAGTTTGTATATATGTACACGTATGTAAAATTTTCGAGCACATAAACCTTCATTTATATCTAAACTATCCATATACGTACATGCATGTAACATGCATACGTGAAAACATACTTATATATACATATAAACACGTATATCTTATGCTTACATATATACCTTGTTTTAATTTATCTTAATATTAATATAAACATGCATATAAAATATTCACATATTATTTTCTAATAAATAAAAAAAAATTTCTAGGGTTGTTACATGATAAAATAACACATCGTGTTATCTTTAACAATATGAGTTTTACAAAATTAATTGGTAAAAGTATATTATTATTTATTTCTAATTGTAAAACACAATGATAGAAAAAAAATGTATATAATCTATGGAAACAATAATAAAAATAATACAAATGATCTAAATGTATAACACAATGATGAATGTATATAACAAATGATATAAAATATATAACACAATGAACTGATATCTGACACAATAAACGTATAAGATACAATGAGCTAACGTATTTGACACAATTACAAAAATAAAATACTCTTTAAAATAATAAAAGAACACATGTCAAGCTCATAACCATTCTTAAGATTTTAGATTAAATAATTTTTTTACTATAATCATACTCTTTTAATAATGCAACGATGATACGATACAAATGTTTTTCTCTTTCTATCTCATAGTGTTGAATCACACCACTCTTCTCTTGAAAAAATGTACACATGCTTGCCTTCCTCTATACAATAAGGTAGTATATGTTGTTCATTGCTCACGAAAACATTTCACTTATACTATAAGCTATCTGTTTATTTTTCAAATATGCTTTCCTTTCATTACTCATATTTTTGGCTTTGACTCTAGAGAAAAAATGAGGTTGACGGTGTTAGCCAAGAGAAACACAAAGAGAGCCTTGTGGCGTAGACTCGCCTCATGAGGGTGGTGCGGTGCCAAACGTATGATCAAGGTTCATTGCTTTTGTTCCACTTTAAACTTTTTATGGAGTGACATCAACTCCTCACTATAGTGCTAAGAAGTATAAGCCTTTATAGTACATATATTTGTTTAATCTTTGATGCAAATGCACTCCTAAAAGACAAGAAAAAGTGACCTTAAACCCACACATTTTAACACACATAGTAGAGTCGGTCTTTAAAGGTTTGGTCGTTGTTGTCACTTGCCTTAGGCTATGGGTTATGGTCTCACGTCCAAAAAGTGAGGGCTACCACATAGGTTTTTCACGAGCTTGAACACCGACCCCCTAAGGCATGGGAGCTTGGCCGTGAGCAGGATCACGAGCGTTGGACGTATTTCTTGGATTTTATTTTATTTTTTAGTTTAATCTACCAATCATAACATTAAACCTTACTATCTATTTTTAATTATGTCTCAAACTAGCACAATTGATATTAGACACATTTAGTGCGTGTCAGTATAATCATACTACAACCAATGTGATGCCTATATTATGTTACTTTTTGCTAATGCTTACTAAGGTATTACAAATAGTATTAACTTAGTTCAACTTTCTTCATTCTACATTTCATGTTCATATGCTTAAAAGGATTTTTTTGAACGATCAACGAATATTTTTAAGCCCGGTCACCCGGGTGAACCTAATGGTGAAAGGCTACCCACGCCCGCGAACACACATGGCTCTGGTGTCCCAGCCCACCCATCATTCCAGGAAAACCCATTGGAGGGTTATTGCATCAGGTGAGACTTAAACACATAACCTCTTCATTGGAGAGTTAGTTGGATGACTATTCCCAAACCAATTATATAGAAATACATAAAAAATATATAACTTCCTATTATAAAATGCAGAATTTTAAAGTTATAAATAAATAAGCAAGTAAATAAGCAAGTCGTGGAATACATAAATGATTCAATGGTGCATTTAAAGTTGATTGATAATTGTTCCAACTTTCTGAGAAAGTGTTGATCTCTCTTGATGTTTGCGCCCTATCAATGCAAGTGGAGTATGAAGTTAGACTCTTCGCAATGCTAACGCTCCGACTCATCGTTCCTAACAGTCCTAATCAGCATGGCACATCAGCCTTTCACTTAAATCCACTAATTCTTCTCACAAACACTTTTTCCCCCAACACCATCCTTCCTACAAACATTTTTATTTTTCTTATCTCACATTTTTATTTTTAATTTACTTTAAATAAATATATTTTAATTATTATAAATATATTTAATTAAAAATAATAATGAAATTAAATATCAAATGATCAAGTGAATACTTAAATAATTATGATTTAAAAATATTAGAATTTTTTTATTTGATTAACATATTTTAATTAAAATACTATACTTAAATTAACCTATATTCTATACTATGAATTTACCAACCCCATGAACAGTGTTTCAGGGGTATTTCGGTAACTTTCTTTTTCCTCGATTGTTATGTTTCCTCGGCTTTCGCGCTGGGTCTTTTAATGGCTGTCGTCTACTTCAAGCCGTCGTCTACTTCAAGCCGTCGATTGTTGTAATCCTCGGCTGTTGCGCTTGGCCTTTTAATGCTTGTCATCTTTTTCATTTGATTTTACCGACGCATTCGGCCGCTAACATGCAGGCGGTGTTGGGGTCGGTGTTGGCGTCGGTGCATGTTACCGTCGCTGCCTGTCGCCGTGTAACATTAACGGCGCGTCGCTGATGGTGGCTATTTTGATTTGTGGCTTGCATCACCCGCTTGATTGGGTCTCTAGGGTACCAGAGATGTGAGACCATAGGCGTTCTGTTTCCGGCTAGATCGGTACGATAGCCTCACCGCCCGTGCTTATCTGTTTCGTCTTTGATGTGGCCAGCCGACTTGGAGGCTGTTGTGGTTCCAGTCGTCTGATGTTCGTTGAAATCGACATCTACTGAGGCGCTTGGACTCTTGCGGCCATAGATCCGAACGTCGGAGGCTTTCGCTCCCTTGGGGACAACCATCGCTCGGCCTCCCGTTTGCGGTTGAGGTAGAGCTAGCGGTTGTTTCATGTCGGTGAGTGTTCCGGTGGTGACGGTTTGGCGACTATCTCTAATATCCACTTTTTTGGCCGATTGGCGCATTAGAGTACCTGATGCACATGATTTTCCCTCAAATGCTTCAGTACGTCGATGATGATGAGATTTTGCTCATCTGAGACTTTTAGCATGATATTGTTAGGAAAGATGTTGATGATGATCACCTTGGCTGATCTGAGACTTACCTGAACTCACCTGACCTATTGCATCCTTTGGTTGAGCGTATATTCATTTGAGTTGTTTGTTTCATTATTACATGTGGTACTATGCCGGGCTGTGATGATAACTAATGATGATAGCGGTTGTTTTGGCATGGCTACCATTCAGGCTAGCAACCACAACGGAAAGTTTTTTCTGAGCCCGATTCATCACACGCGCAACGCGCGTGGATGAATACACACTAGTTATATGTTAAAAATAGAAGGCAATGAACAGTAATTCTATTGTGAACATATGCGTGGCAATCGGTGGGTTCTTTGGTTTTTTTATCCTCCATGTGTTTTCTTCTCCTTCTTATCACGTGTACCTTATTACTGTATTTTCAGCCATATCAAGAGCGTTCTTCACCGCCTTCTTCTTGCATTGATTCGAGTTTAGGGTTTTTCACATCCATTCTACCCCTCAAGAACACATGATTTCATTGCATTTAATCTTCCATTTCTACATCGCCTCTCTCACAACCGATTAAAGACTTATTATTGAAGTCATCACCGAAAATGGAGGCGGTTGTGGTGTACTTGTCATTTGGAGACTTGAAGAGATCGAGTTGAGAAGGGATATAATCAGTTATTGTCGTTATCGGTACGCCCCAATCGATGCTTAATGTTTTTTTCCAACGAGTAAAAGGAACTATTAAATGATCTGCTCATTGATTTTCATTTCTAATGAAGAAGATGAAGATTTTTTGTGACATTGAAAATAAGGTTGTGTAAACGTAACCATGATTTTACCCCAAATCTATTTTGTTCCTTTACCTTTGTTTTTTTATTATGAGGAAGATGAAGATGACACTACAATGAAAGCATGCTATTTACTTTCAGATGAAGAAGATGCTGACATAAGGATGGGATTAGTCGGTCTTCTATTTGATTTTCAGTAAGCTTATGATCTTAGGTAAAATGGTGTTACAATCGATCTGCTTTGATTTTTTTATTTAATCACACGTCTGAAATCTATTGAGTATTTAGTTATTGTGGTATATTGTTTATGTTATATATGATGTACCCTTATATTGATTTGTTTTTTGTGATAAACATCATCTTTGACTAATTAAGTTGTTAATCCAAATTTTGTTTTAATCTTCCCCTTTCATTTTGTTTTGTGCTGCTTCTTGCTCCTAGAATTTTAACATCTGAAGCCATGGCCAGCCTTTCATCGAACAAAAACAATCTACCTATCTAAGTTAGAGTCCGAGTTACATCGAATTGTCACATATTCTTAAAGCCACTTGACTCTAAATCCATCAGAATTTATAGGTTTTGTTAAGACTCTTAATTTATTCGGTTATTAGTTCCTAATTGTATTGTTATCGCTTATTAATAGTGTATATCTCAGTCGATAGTGTCCAGATCAACGGTGGAGAAGATTTTTATGTTAGTTGGCTTGCACGTGGTTTGGGTAACCTTTGGTGTCATCATCTCCAACCCTACACAGTGTCCATGTACATAGAGAGAGAAAGATGAAATCATCCGAGTGGGAAGCCTTACAGCCGCGACGGCTACCGGATCAGGTGGCACTCGGCGGAGATGTAGTGGTTTATGTCACCAAATGCTCCGTCAATGCCAAGAGAAAGAGGGGAAACCATGCAGATGTAATCAACAGCGGGAAGTGTTGGGTTCAGTGGTATCTTCGTTAGGTTATTTATCAAAACATTTTTGATAATTATTAATCAGATTAATAACAGTTAACGCAGCGGAGTAAGAATAAAATACCAAAAGTGAACCCGACAGGATCTAGGAATACAAACAATGCAAATACAGAATGTTATTAACCTACTGATGAGATAATAGTATCTTTGTGATTAATAATTAACCGTTTGAGACACCAAGGGACAACGAATGAATGCTAGAATCAACGAACACTAAATTGAAACACAGTGGTTGCGGCTCTAAAAGGCGTGGTCCACGGTTACAATCAAATATATCGGTTGTTTGTGATAGGAAGAAAAATCCAACTATCCATCTTATTTCTTCTGTTGAATTTGGGAGATACCAAGGGAGATGGAGAGAAGATCGGAGGCAATTAAAAAGGGGAAATGGAATTAATATGGATAAAAGGAATCTCAGCTTTGCTTTACAGATCATGATCCATTCTTCATTTTGCTTGATTGCACTTTGAATATATATATTCAAAAGGAATCTCAGCTTTTTCTTTATTTTATTTTTCTTTAATAAATAAACATTAATACTAAATAATTTATAACAATTATAAATTATAAAAACCCGATATAGTTCGTAAGCGCCAGTTAATCAAATTAAGTGGACTTAATATTTGTTGCCCAAGGTGTAACTCTTACGGGTCATAGCTCGGTTGGCAACGTGACGTAACCGAACCCGTACATAATCCAACAGGAAGATCATTCGACCGAAAGCTCACCTGATTCCGAAAACCCATAACTACGATATAAGGTGTGGACGGCATGGAGGGTAGAAATGGGGTTTAACAGTGGTGGTTACAGTCACTTACAGATGGCTTGAGTCTTCACTGTTATGTTACAAAACAATACTTCTTTTTGTGTGATTTGAGATATCGATAGATCAACATTGTATACACTCGAATTTTTGATTCATTTTCCTTGGTTATCATATCATGCAATTTAGGTCCATTGTATGTTACATTCTAATTGTTTTTATGTTTTTCGTGTTGGTCACAATCATAGAGTTTATCAAGAAAGTCGGACGTGGAATGTTCCTCTCATTCGGAGTCGAAACAGGGAAATCAATAGGTAATTTTGAAACTGAATCTAATGAAATTCACTTTTCCTTAGTTTCAGTCATAGGTTTTTCTTCGTATTTTGAGTGTAGTAATTCAACATATTGTTTTAACAATAACTGATTTGTGTAGTGCGGGTGGTTCTTCGATAGGTCTCAAACTTTTACAAATATTACATCCCTTGCCCCATCATCATCAGTTGTGCTAAGATTTTTTGTTTAACTATTTATCAATACCTAACGATCCAATATATAGTATATGCAATACATTTATTGATTGATAAAATATACTATTAATTGATGATACACATAAGAATATGAATTCAAACATACGGCTTTCAGTTGATAGAAAAATATTATTTGAACATATTGTTCAACATATAAGTGCAAAAAGTTAGCAAAGCATATCATGAATTGCTTTTTTTATTTAAATTTATCAGAATTGGAGTAACAGAGAGCAAAAGGAGAAGATGATAAGCTTCTTACTAAAGTTTAAAAGTTCTAGATCATCACTCCCTCCATTTATGAGACTGATTAAAGTATGGTTAAATTCTCTTACAAATATTTTATGCATCTCGACTCAATTCATGTTCTATATTATATAGTAGTTGAAGCAAGTGGTCAATATCTTGATGTTTTATGTGTGATATATGTCATATGCAGCATTGTTATACAATTAATTAAACATGGGGTGACATTGTTAATGAATTGCTGTACTTAGAAATGGAGGAAATTAAGAAGCCTAATGTTCTCACCGAACCAGTTAAAAAGAGGTCAATAATACTCTATAATCCCATATGCAACATATAGATTTTTGAAAAAACACTAGCTTCAAGCATGAGATAACACCATAAGTAAAAGTACCGATATGCATAAAAGTTCAGGCAGCAGAAGCAGCTTTTTTAAAGTTCCAAAAATAGCTTAAAAGTTATGAGAGTTCCAACAACGGTAACTTTAAAAAAGTCCAACTGCAATAGCTTCCAAAAGGTTCCAACTGCATGTTGCTACTCAAGCTGCACACACATATATATACAATCCCAACAAAAGGTAGCTACAAAACGACATGTGATGAATATTAGAATTTTGATTACAAAAATGGAATTAATATACCTAATGACGTTCCTCTACATATAATAAAGAATTTATTTGTAAGTGTATTAGATCAGAGAGCTTGAAGATAAGAAAGGATAGATTACCAAACTACATGTATTTTTACCTTCAGATAAATGGTTAGTTTTTATATTCCTTCTTATTGTTGTTCAAATTGGTTAATTTTGGGAGGTTTGCTCATTGTTATTTTAATGGGACACCTTTGAACTTTTATTAAATCTGCTTAATTTTGAAACAGATGATGGAGAGGCTATTGACAGCATGATATCAAGTTATAAGAACAGGGCGATCAAATCCAACAATTCTTGATAAGTTAAGGTTAGATGTTTTTGCAGATGTCATTCTTGACCAGCTTAGTTATATATGGCCTGCTTTGTTTTTTTATTGGTTCCATTATAGATCAGATGATTCAAATAGGTTAAACTGATTGAAAGTTGTTTGAAACAAAGATTTAGTCATCATGTATAACGTATTATCTAAAATGTTAGATTGAAGAATTTGAATATATGTGTTTTGTGTTCCTTGTAGTCAACAAAGATTATTTGTTGTTCAACTGTTTGAGATATATTATCTTAAACTCATTTTGCACACAAAGTTTCTTATATAATGAAAAAGTACCTCTCTGTGAACGTTTGGTAAGTTAAAAAGAATCATACCAGTAGTATCAAAACTTAGAATCTAATAAGATAAAAACACAATTAACACCACAGTTTTAAACCATTTGTTCGCAAAGTAATATGGTTGCCCAGTTGTTCAGCTAAAGTTTTTAACTTTTTTGTACTAATTATGACCAACGGTATAGATTTTGAAGATTAAAAAGAGTGAATGATGTTAGATTTTGGTTAAATTATAATTGTTTTATTGGAAATCATGCACTAGCTGCAGGTTGCTTTTGCATTTATCTCATCATCAACAATTTAGTCAAAGTGTTCTATCTTGTAAGGTTAGTCTCTCTATGCATTTGGGAGTTAATTTACATTTACTGAGCTATATAACATGCTTATTGATCGGGTTACAACAGAGATATATATACACAAGATGAGTTCCCGCCGCAACGCGCGGAGGGAAAAATCCTAGTTATTATTTAATTAAAAGATTTTATAATTTTTTAATTAAAAACATTTTAATTTAAATCAGTTAAAATCATTTTTATAAAGTGGGCCCCACCACTTTATTTATGTTTTTAAATTAATTTTAAATAGATTGGGCCCACCACCACCATATTTGAGCGGCCCTTGGGGACGGACGGATGCCCTGCCGGACGTCTCACCCATCACTACCCTTCCGGCGGGCGCGGTCCACGTCGGCGACGCGCCGGCCAAGGACGCCACGATGGGGACGGTCTTAGATGTGATGACTTTGCTCATAAATTGCATATAGTTACTATCATTTTTCTTTTCAATGAAAGATCAATACTTTTTCAAACAATTATAATACAATATTACTTCATTTCAATCTAAATCTATTAACATCTCAACATATACTCGATCATAATATGATAATACTCTATTCCAATAGAAATTTACTTACGTCCTAATATCTACTCGAATCTAATACCACTTGTGTACCACTAGACCAATGCCAATGCAACTTAACCATGATCAATTAAACACGACTCACTATGTTTTATACATATATCTAAATTATCATGTAACAATTTCTTAATAATAGGATCTGTGGTTATTAACATGAACACAAAACCAAGTTAACATTTACTTTTTTTAATCTAATATATAGACAAGAGTAGAGACTATTCTCATTCAAAACCTTGTAAAATGAAATTTCAACTTAGATATGCTAACAGATAAAACAAATTTTGAGCATAAAATCTATAAAAATATCCAACATGTTTTGCCTGCCTGATAACAAAAGAGAACAATACAAAGCTAGTGACCACAAAACATGAAAAAGTACATAAAACAAATGCTACTTTATTTCTCCACCAACTAGCTAGATGTTTGAGAAAACCTAGAAAACAAAACATAATTAATTAAAATCCAATTAACAACTTGCTTTGTTACTTGTCTCACTCCCACTTCTAGGTATAATATTAAAGAATAAAGAGTAAGTGTTTAGTTTTTTCATTAAGAAAATTTAAAAATAAAACAAAAGATGTAACATCTGGATTTTGTTTGTTCATGCACCTTGAGAAGGTATAGAGAATTTTTATAATTTATTTTTAATATATTTTAGATTTTTGTCTTTATATAAGTTCTTGTATTTACTTATAAATTTTTGTCTTTATGTTTAAAATCATTAAGAAACTTCGCTTTTGTAATTTATTTTTAATATATTCAGATTTTCAATCAAATGTATGGCAACTTTTTTGGAACGACAGACAGACACTACTCCTAAACCACACCACTGTGAAGTGTGAACTATTCCCTATCAGGTTCAAATCTGAGGTTACTCTTAAACCCAAAGTATAGAACCTAACTCACTTTTTACATATTTCCACTTAAAAGGATTCCAAAATTCTTTTATATAGTACAAAGTGAATGTGTTTTATACATTCAGAGACAAGTATGATGATTCTTGAGTTTTACACATTTACACATTTTGTAAATACCTAGTGTTCACTAATTTACTTTTAATTGTTCAGGTGAAGACCTTTAAGGAGGCCACTCATAATTAAATTGGTCTAAACCGAATACGTTTAACTATGTGGTTATCATTCCATCACAATCAATGAGCGGCAAAACACATTGATAGTATTTGAAGGTAGACATTTCTTATGAATCAATATCTTTCATATCAACAATCGACATAAGATTTGCTTAGCGCGTTATAGGTTCCTTACGATTATCTTAAATTAGTCTTATACTTTATTGAACTGAAAGTTCTATGGGCTAAGCTCGTATATAAAAACTTATTTTTAGTGTACCATGTATTATCATACTTCGAATTTTGAGGTTTAAACTTTGAATTGTTGTTTGGACTGGCAAATTTGGGCAGGCCCAAAAATTAGTTTTAGCCTTTTAGGTTGGATTTTCATTTGAAAATTCGAAACTTTTGTAAGAATATTTTTTCTTAATCTTGATTGAAACTTGATGTGATTTTTAATTATAATTTATTTAAGGGTAGGACTATAGTAAAAAGTATTCAATCAAAAAGTCTAAAAAAGATTTAATACTTGACATGCGTTCTTCTATTTGTGAAAAATGATAACATTTTGGTCAATATGTTAACTACGCCAGATCATTGTGTTAAATATTAATTTATTGTGTCAAATATTTTCATTATTTGTTATATGTATTAATAACTTTGTTTTATGTTTAGATCATTTTTATATTATTTTTGTTATTATTTTTATACATTATACAAACTTGTGGTTATTTTTATCATTGTGTATTACAATTACAGACACACAATGATTTTATTTCATAAATTGTTTTTCGAAACTCATTGTATCCAGGATAACACAATGACGAGCAGAAAACAAAATGAGATGTTTTATCATTGTGTTTTATGGTATTTTATTTTATGTTAGTTTGTCATTGTTTTTAATATATTAGATTAATTAATTGTTACTTTACAATTATCTTCTTTTTAGAATACAACATTTCAAAATTTACAATAGTGTTTAGAAAACATAATAATTAATAAAAAGATAATGAATCGCACTAAAGACAAAATAACAAGCAGTTTCATATGAGCTGAAAATATTATCTTTTTATATAAGGACATGGCAGTTATTTTAAAGATAAAAACGCTGATATTTATGGTGTAATTTTTATAAAAACAGTTAATATTGTATATAAAAGTTATGAAGTTTAAAAAAAGTTGTAAAACTTGAAAAAGTTAACAAAAGTGTTTATGATTGAAATACATCTTTAACAAACTTATTTACTATAATATGATCCCAACAATTGATTATGACTATTTATGATTGATATTCTTTCTTACAGTTTTTATTTATTATCCTTTTTATATGAATCAACTCCATTATCTTAATGAGACTTGTGCTCATATATGTTAGGAAAAGTTACTATACAAAATGCGTGTTCAGTGTGAAGTATATTAAGTTCTTGTTTGATATTTCCAACACTGATTTCATTGTTTTTGTGTGATGATTCAATCCTTTACGTGAAAATTCTATCTCTGCGTGAAAATTATCACGCAAATGAAAATTCTTCTTGCGTAATAACCCCTCCCCCACCACCCACTTTGTATACTTCTCACGAAAACAACACTTTGTATTCTAAACTATATATGTTAGTGATTAAATTATTGTAGTGTTTTCTGTACTTTGCTTTAGGTTTTAAGTTAATAGTTTAGTTATTTGGTATAACTAAAAGTGTTTACGATAATTATTGGAGTGTTAATATTTTAAATGAGAACTTGTTAGATATGAGAAGGTCTTGAAAAAGCGTTATTTATAATATAACATTTTGCAATGGGTTAACAGTAAAATACCACCTTTTATGCATAACGTACCTATTTTCTTTTGTGGTCCTTCTTTTGCCACGTCTTCCCACATTTGACATTTCCCATCACCTCCTTCCATAAGCTGAAAATACAAAAGTCTGTCTCTACTTTTACGTTACAAAACCCCGTTAGTCTCGTTAAGTCTTGCATACACGTGTCTTGAGCACACACAGGTTGTCGTTTGACGTTGGTGACCTAATGATAATTAATAATGTTAAATTAAAGATAATTTAACTAATCATGTGATTATTGTGTTACTTTTATGTGATTGTGTGTTTTACATGTAAATTGAGAACTAATCGCGTAACGTGGAACGTGTGCATAAATTCGTATATTTTGTGTTTTATAAAGACTAAATGTATAATTGTTACCATGAGTTATATGTTTATTATTTTAGTTAAAAAAATAATAATAATACTTTTAAAAAGAGTTTAAGGCTTACTTTTTATAAAATGCAAATTACAAGGGCTTAAAGGGTAAATATGAAAATTTATTAAAACAAAACACAACATTAGAACATTAAGGTCGGTCTTTTCTTCTACACCCATCCTCACTCCGAATTCGACCAAGAACAAGCCTCTAAGCCTTGGTTTTGTTCGATTTCAAGGCATACAACACGTTGGAATCATCAATTGCAAGCAACTACACGTTTAGAGGTTAGATTTTACATGTTTTTGTGAGTTCTTGTTGGTGGCCGAACCCTAATTCAAAAATTGGGTTAAAGATGTCGAAATTGTTGTTGTTTGATTATGTTAGTAGGTTAGTTTGGTAATACATGTTGTTTAATGTCGATTATGCAAGAATTAAAGGTTAATTTCAATGTTTTGTGGTGTTCTTCATGTTGGCCGAACCCTAGATGCAAATTGATGTTCTTGGTGTTAAGTTTTGGTCAATTGATGGTTAATCCATGTTAGTGTTATTGTATTGATGCTGGAATATGTTTTCTGCGTATGTATGTATGTGTATGTGATCTGCATATGTATGTATGTATATGTTTTCTGCGTATGTATGTATGTATATGTGACCTGCATATGTATGTATGTATATGTTCTGCGTATGTATGTATCTGTAAGTATGAAACATGCGTATGTATATGCTTTCATGTGAAATGTGTATACGTCCTGATTGCTGGCAGATTGCATACCCTGTTTTCATCATGACATAACCGAATGAAGACGAATCCAAAAACTTGTTTTCTTGAGTCTAACATGTTCCTCATGGAGTCTAGTTTTCAAAAAATCCAACCTTGTCCAATTTGGACTTGTAAAACTTGAGTTATGATCATTTTAGTGAAGTGTGGTCAGAAACAAACTTTCTGACAGATTCTGAGTATCATTTTGTATGTGCCACAAACAGGTCATAACAGGTCCAAATGATGTATTTATTGTATCCACATTGTGTGTTACTGAGTCTAGTTTCCAGAAAGGGTAACCACACTCCAATTGGAGATGGTTAAGTTGGTGTTTCACTTGTTTTTGGCTAGAAGGGTCAATTCTGTCCTCTTGGACAGAATGTATGTGTTGACTTGTTTGATGTGCTATTTTCATTTCATAAAACCTGAGACCAAACCCTATGGTCAAACATTTGTCCTAGGAATCCTCTGAACTCTAGAAAAAGAATTAACCCAATAGCTATTTTCAAATGGGAGTTATGCACAATTTGGCAAGCTAACTCCAGCAGCCCTCCGGTTGAGAGCTGCTGTAACATTTTGAGTTTTTCTAGTAACTCCAGGCCCTTAAAACCTAAAAAAACTTTTCACATACTTAATTGACTCATAGGAGAGTCTACTGGAGTTTGGCCTTGGCCTAAATCCTTGGTTGGTTATGTGTTTGACCGTATCTTCCGAACACCTAGAATCTGCCAGAAAACGCAGATTCTGGAAAACGAATACCTACAACCTGTAACATATTTACTTGGCTTTTGCGTGTAATGTTAGTACTACTAGAACTTATTTTGATGGTATAAGTTGTGAATTGGACATTTTATTGATGTTAGGATCATGCTAGAGTATTTATTAAGGATGCTTATTGTGATGAAATATGTTAATTGGTTTGTATGGGACTTGATGATCATGTATGATGTTGAATGATGATTACTAATTAGGACATCATGTTTGGGACTGGAAATTAATTGTTATGATGTATGTTAACCATGCTTGAGGAATGATTATGTTACTTAAAGGAATTACAACTCATAATGTCACCAACGGGTCAAACGGGTCAACCGGGTCCAACATGACTATTTTTCTGAAACCTTGAGTCTTTGGTTGTGTGTGCTTAGGGTTCCACATGTTCTCTGTTTGCACGTACTTATGTACTTACATGATCTAGGTAACCACTGAAGGTTGTCAGTTCACTTATTCTCCAAGTAAACTTTAAATAGTTGTTACGCATACTAGGTGAGTTTACAGCCTCACTTTTACTTTATACTTTTTTGGGGGGAGAGAAACATGTTACTTTCATAAACATTACATTACATTGAGTTTTTATAATACTGCATATACATGATACTATGTTTGTATACTTTGCCCTTCGGACCATTAATACGCAAGTAGCGAGGTGATTGTTAGTAGATCTACTGGGATTGACATACCTCACCCGGGCTAGTCGCGCTAGCTAGTCAAACGGGTGAACGGTTAGCCTGTTTTACAGTGTTGTGGTGGGGAAACCACAGCCGGGCCTACATTATTACTATTGATTACATGTAAGCTCGGTCGCGACTTCATACACATAGTGATTGCCATGGGCTAGCTACCCATTATATGCTTTGACTACTAAATCCGGGAATTACATTACTGATAGTTACTGTTTTCTGATAAACCTGTGAACTCACCAGTCTTGTACTGACTTTTGCATGTTTTCTCTCAGGACATTGAAATGGCACGTTTAGGAGCACAACATCCACTGCATGTCATTCCACTTTCATCCCAAACTGTTTTCAAGATTTAATCTCATGTATATTACATAAATTGGATTGGACGCGTGTTTGCGTGTTCCAAAACCGTTGTTAAATGTTTTCCTGTTTTCGCTTCCGCGATACTTAAATACAAGTTGATTTATTTCATTATTACTAAGAAACTATTATGTTTTGTAATTATCGAGTCGTTTGGTGTAACTGATGCTTATCTCAGATCCTGGTTATGTCACACGCCTAGCGGTAAAACCCCATTTGTGGAAAGTGAGGGTGTGACACTACCCACCCTCTCCCTCTCCATTCCTAACACCATAACCACTCACTTTCACCACCAACAACTGACCAATTCACAACAACAAGGAGGTGAGGCTGAAGGCGATGGCGGTGCAAAAGGATGAAGAAGGCTATTGATAGCGGACGTGAAGTTGGAACCGAAGTTTCACTGATGTTCATCGGAAGGTGAGTTGTTATTGGCGGTGTTTCATTTGAAGATCTGCCTAGGTATTTTTTGGTTGTTGGCGTTCTTGATTAAAATACTTAATTTCTCAAAGCTTTTAAATATTAATATTGAAAGTGCAGATCCATGTTTGGGGCTATGGCCGTTAATGGTGGAGGTTAAGGTGGAAGGTGGTGGCGGTGCAAAGGATGATTCTATGCTCTCTTTATCTCAAGAAGAATGGTAAATCCCCGATAGTTAATTTGGCGGAGGAATTCTTGAATCTTTTACAAATATAAGCCTAGGGTTCTTATATTTGTTATTATTAATAATATGATATTTGTAGCTTTTATATGAAATCGACAAGTTAATATGAAATCTAGTGAACTTTTTCAAATTTGTTTTGTAAACTACTAAATATGGAAATCGCAGGTGAGCAAGACAAGTGTTGGTTCGAGAAGTAAAGTGTTCGTCTTTTTCATCTGAGGCTACACGTAACAATGATTAGTTCAGGATTATTGGTGATTAACATATAATAAAACTATGAAACCATAATTCTCTATGTTGGATTATATGTATGCCTTTTTCCTGTTGTGTTGAATCAAAACAATTTGGTCTTCTTTGTGTTACATAATCTGGACTTGAATTATGAGTATATAGTCATGCCAAATGGTCAAGGAAATTTGGTTAAGGTTTGAATTGATCATTTCAACAATCTGTATGGCAATATTTATGGTGTAAGATGGTTGTTTAATCTCAGTAAATGCCTTTATCCTGCTATATTGAGTTCACACGATCATTGATCTTAACAATTTTCCAATATCAAAAAGTAACTGTGATTTATAACTCTTAAAACTTTAAAGCTTTATCTCTACAAATGCACTTGATGATTTTAAAAAATTAGTTGGTGAATTTGGATGTTCAAATCATATGGTTATGAAGACGTGAAACGAGATCGGGAAGGCTTCAAACATAAGAATGAGTCATGAGTATTCGAGTAAGCTATATATGTTAAACTACGTGTTTTTACTAATTTGTTTCCTGAATTAAGCGATGCGTTCTTATTTAGATCTAATAAATCAAGCTTAGGTTATGTTTTGAATGAGTTAATCATCATAGAACTAGAGAACTAAGTTAGTTTATTTGAAGATAGTCAATGATATTGAACTGATGATTTGTATGGGTGATATATATTTGTAGCCGATTTGTTCATATGTTCTATAACTTTCGTTGTCTAGATTAAGGATTAGTGATGATAGGTGGTTTGATTGATCTTATGAGAGAAACAATAGTATCAATGGTTTTGAACTCTTTTACTCTTTCTATTGTGCTTAAATTTTTATCAAAACATGGTAATCTACTATCTACGACATTTATCCTTCAGTGAACATACAACAAGTACCATGTTTATCGTAAGGAAATTTTAATCTGATTTGCATTGGGTTGGTAATTTTAAATATATTGTATTTTTGTTGTTGCTACATCTACAGGTGTTGTTTGCTATGTGTTTGTTGACATGCCAAAAAAGATCAAAGGGAACACTGCACTAAAGATCAACTTATACAATCTTAAAGAACAACCTGCAGCAACACAAAACATTATTGTTGAATAGGTGAGCAATTGCATGTATGAATAGTGTGTATGTATTTTTTTATTTAAGACAATCTCAAAAGCACACACTTTATTAGATGATAAAATCAGAAGAAGGTGTAGATCTTGAAAAGGCAAAAGGAACTCTCTATTCGTGTTGGGTGGCATATAGTATGATATTTATGAATTCTTTTATTCAACCTTAAAATTTTCAAAAGCAACAACTATGGTTAGAGTAGTAAGTTTCTACCTTCTATAAAATCATTTTTACATGATTTAATGGTCCAATATGCAAATATTAACATATGCAAAGGGACTTCGTTAAAACAACGATGATCATATAATTTAATCCTTACAAGACCACATAAAAGGAACGAGTGTAAATGAAGATGACATTAACCCTTAAAAAAGCCATGAGGTGGAATTCTAAATCATCCACCTATGGCTTTGTCGGACCATTGAAAGGTTAGTCTTTTTATGAAAAATAAAATGCAGGCAAGCTTTTTATTTATTTGTTTAATTTATACTTTGTTTTTTAAGGATGAACTTCAAACTCATTAATGGCACTAAATAACATATCTGCTTTGTCTTATTATGGTGTATATCCACTCATCCAATAGTGTAATTAGTTAGAGCCTACTGCTATGTTAACATTTCATGGTGTTCTACTTTTGATCTTTAATATTTAACTTGAATTGTTATTTCAGGATAAGTGAAAACAACATTTTTGCAATAACTAGATTGGTATAGAGTGGTGTTTGATTAAGTTCATAAAATCAAGTCTTCAAGGAGCCAATGTGCTTAAGCTGGCTTTGCATTATTTTCATACTATAGGTGGTGTCTTACTGACACCCTCTTCAGGTAAATTTCACTCTCCATCAATTTTATTTTTGTTATATTTTTAGATATATCTCAATTTGCATTCACTAAAGTTTATTTTGACAAAACAATTATACAACCTTTTGTGCTTCTTGTATGTGAGCCATGGTGTCACCATTCAGGATAAGTACTCTGAACATGTTACAGTTTTATTTATGCAGCGTTTTCATTTAAAAGATCACTTGCCTTTGATTTATATGGATGATAACTTCCTGGATTATCGGGTTTGTTTTGCTATTAAACTAACGACTACTCCGTTTATGTTTTAGGTTCAGAGTTTAGTCCGCGAATTCGTTGCAGTATTGGATTGCTTTGGCTAATGTGTGTTGCCAGTTTTGGATTTGGCTGCAATTTTTTTGTTTATATTTTCAAAGTCCATTAGGATTATGATAAAATAATTGTGTTTTATGTGGCCAAATATAAGTTTTTAAAGTTTATTAGCATATTTTTAAACAGGTCAAATATACTATATTTTTACGTCTTTTTTTTCGAGCCGAGGGTCTCATTGGAAGCGGTCTCTCTATCCTAAAAGATAGTGGTAAGATTTGCCACCATCTAACCCCTCCCAGACCCTGTTTCTAGTGGATATACTAGATATGTTGTTGTCGTTGTTGTGTGCGTCTTTTTTATGCTAAAAATTACTAGCCCCGCTGCATAGTGCGGGGTCCCATACTAGTTGGTAACTAAATACCATCTCATATTATCTCTCATTCTAATTTTACTCATTTAGTCATGTATCTAAATTAGTTGATTTGGGAAAATCTTCTACGGGATCTGTTTGAGAAAACTAAATTGTTCTTGTATATCTTACGCATGTAAACTTGTTCTACATTATGTAAATAGGAATACATAAAGTTATATAAAATCATTTCATGTTCTTTGACACTACCCATTTTAACTTAATGTAGCAAAATTTTTTGGATCCCCGCTAAATTTTATAAATGAAATTCTTTTTGAATGTCCAACGCATTCTATAAAATCATTGACGAAATACCACCCATGCCCAAAGAACATAAAAGATATTGATGACCCGGCCCACCCATAATTTTAATGGATATCCACTGTGTGAAAGTCCGACGTGCTAAACCTCTGGCACACGTAAAACATATTACACCAAGTAAAAATCAAACTTTTGAAAGACAAATAGACTATCTTCTATCAAACCAATTAAATTGGTTCTTATTAGGTGGAATCACCTTCTTGATTATCTATGGTTCTTGACCGTTCCTCGCTACTTTTTGCAAAAAAAAAACAAAAAATAACATGACAAACATATAGTAATTAAAGAAGATTTTCTTTTTAACCATGACAAACATTTAATTTTCTTTTTTAACCATGGTTTCTGAATAATAAATTGTTGAACATGCCTAGCACAAAGTGGTACCATGTTGGCCCATTTATGTGTGCATGGACCATGTTTCAAAAATAATTGATTTGTATCTAATGTTGGTCCTTTTTTTGATCTAGAAGTGACAATTTTGTCTATTAACTTATAAATGGAGCGGTGTTTTATTTTTAAATGAGTTATATACAAAGTATGAACTTTAAGGGAAATGGTTGTGTTGAAAACCACTCAACTCTCCTGTACTATGTCGGTTTGCACAATGATTTTTTAGATTTTCTCGAATTAATCACTAAACTTTAATAATTTGTATAAAAGCCCCTACTTCACTTTTCCTATTAGTTTCTTTTCTTGAATCATGCCTTAATAAGTTTTGACATGTTTATATTATTATGTTTACAGAATATTTATATATAATAAATTAATAAAGAATACTTGGATGAATTTTTTTAATAGATATTATTTCTACAAGTTCATATAACTCTAACTTATCAATAACCTAATAGACTAATTGTGATTATATTGAGGTCTCCTTGTGCGCTACCTCCGTCATCTTCTTCAAAATCACCGGTTGAACGATTATAGCGATTAGTAAGATGAAACACGAATAAAGATGGTGTGTCGTGCAATAGGGATGGGCACCATCAGTTTTCGATTGGTAACTGGACACAAACGAGTTTGAAAATAATAAACTTGTAATAAAAGATCAAAATCTTAGAAAAAAAGACAATCACAAAGAACCCCACAGCAACGCGCGGGGTTCAAATCCTACTTTATGTTATCATTGAATATAGGTTTTACATGTTGGGAATGCTATGGATATTTCATTGAATCATGCATGCATCATTGTCATATTTTTGTACTACTTTTCATATTTGTAATCCGATAATTGAAGATAAAACAAGAATATGTATGCTTTTTGTTCTGAAAAAACATGGACCCAAATTTATGCGTAAAAACAGACGAATTCTATGGACCATGTTGTCGCTAGTCTCACTTACTACTCATGGACCGGATTGCCACTAATATTAATCAATTTCAAGCAAACTTTCAATCAACCATATGCATCCGAAACAAAATTCTATGGCTTTTCGAAAAGACAAAATAATTTTTTTTCACGCTAAGCGGTCAGCAAGACCCACAGCAAGGCGACGCACTGGAAATCTTTTGGTATTGGGGTTTTGGCACCTATAAACCCAAAGGTTCTTAGGTGCTAGAAATCGAATGGCTACGATCAACACGTTCTCTACTCTTTAACATGTGATGATGTTTATTATGATTTCACTTTGATCTTAAGTAAATGAAACTAAACTCAAATAGATTGAGAGCACTAAATTAACCAACATTTATATATTACTATTACCAACTTCCCTATGCATCATGGTGTTGTACCTTATGCATAGGGGGGTTTAAAAATTGATTTTTCACTTAACACAAAGTTTTTTTAATTTTACAATTAAACTTCTCAAATTTGATTTTTGTTTACCTTTAACCCAATACTCTTCATATATTTCAATCTAATCTCACGACGTTTATATGTTCCCGTATACTTTTCATATCTCGTAAATCATCGTTTTACGTTTCGTTCTAAGTTTTACAAGTTAACATGACACAACATGCATGTGTGATTCAATATTTTTACGTTTCGTTCTAAATTTGGTAATTCAATACACCACAATGTGAGTGTGTGGTTCAACATTTTTACGTCTATTTTCCATTTTGAAAAGTTTGTCACAACACACGGATCTTAGATCGACTTAGTTATATTTTTTTGTGTTTTACGTTTTGGTTTAAATTCTTCGTATCAACACACTGCAACTTCAGTGTTGGTGGTCGTTAGCGGTGATGTGACATTGGTGTTATTTGGCTCGGTTTTACGCATCCGCTGCAACACGGGATCTTAATTCTAGTTATAGCTATAACTTAATTATTGGTTTATTTCACATAAAATCAACCTAACCCCCATCAACACAAACATGTTTTAACCCATTATCCATATAACAAGTTTGTTGTTTGTTATATCTATTTAAGGAACACAACTTGAACACGAATCCTAAGCCACAAACGTCATTCTGCATTTGTTCTTTGACACAAATCTTAAATAGCTTGAATTTTAGATTAATTATTTCTCATTAAAAATAAGTAACGTTTAAATCAGTATATTGATTAGATGGGAAGAAGAACATCGGCGGAACGTGGAGAGATGAGATGTGCAGCTTTGGATGAAGAGGAAGGTTGACAGGGAAGACATCAAGATGTGAATCGTCACAGATCTAAACCCAGATGACACTATCTTCTCCGTTGGACCTTTGACACAAATAATTAAACATATTAATAAATTACACGCGAGTCAAACACAAGTTCAAACTTAAGCTTAAAATATTATCACAAAATAAAACCTTAAATCCAGTTAAATTAAATGAGCCAAACTCGAGTTTAGAGTTTGATTAGGCTTGTTTAGACCCTCAACTTCAAATGATATATTTGGATACGTCTTACATTAATGTTCACACCTTTGTTTCAAACGTTGTATTTTGTTACCTACCTCCACAGTTGCACATGGGAACTCGCTTCACAAACACCATACATTACATATATGCTAAAAGACAATTCTTTTATGCACGTTTCTAATTCAAGATATTTCTTGAGCTTATGTATTTTTATTTAAATTTAGATAGATTTATTAATATAGTAATTATAGAATGCATTACCCTTAAATTTTCCAGCCTTTTATTTTTATCTTTCGTAAGTGAGCTTAAATGTTTTGAAGACCCAAGACAAAATAAAGACTTAGGGCTCTTAAATGTTATCCTGATAAACAATGTAGCAGACTAGGGGAGTAAAACATGTGTGCTAAAGTTGGATTAAATTATGCATATAAAAAAGTTTATGACTTAAATTATAAACTCTATGTAATAGACAGGCGAAAAAGAAAAAAATATAAAATTATCAAATTAACATTATCATTATAGACTTAAATCACATATTGTTACATACAACAATGTAGATAGAAAATCAATAAAAACATTTTACAAATTATTGAATACTTTTTTACATACATTTGTTGTTCTGTTTTTCGATCTACCATATAACATCCGAAACAAAATTCTACGGTTTTTCAACAAGGCAAAATAATTTTTTTCATGCAGAGCGGTTAGCAAGACCCACGCCAAGGTGTGCACTTGAAATCATTTGGTGTTTGGGGTTTCGACCCCTATAGCCCAAAGATTCTTAGGTGCTAAAATCAAAATAGTCTCAAACAAATATGTTCTTCACACTCCGTGAAATGTGTTGATTATTATTATAGTTTTACTTTGGTCTTAATTAGATCAACCTAAATCAAATAGATTGATATCACTTAAATAGCCAATGTTGTAGCTAAACTTAATTACCGATTCATTTCACGTAAAACCAAACGCACTTCAACACAAACATATTTTAACTCGTTATCCACATAACAAGTTTGTTGTTTGTTATATCTATTTAAGGAACACATCATGGATACAAATCCTGGGTCACAAACATCTTCTTTTGTTCATTGTTACAAATCTTAAATAAATTAAATTTAAACTTAATTTTATTTCTCATTAATAATCAGTAATGTTTAAATCAAACTTTTGATTAGATGGGAAGAAGAACATCAACGGAACCACGGGTGGGGGACAAGATGTGTGGTGGTGGTGGAAGATCAGTGCCGAAGCTTGAGAGAAAACTTAGGGGAGGCGGGGATGAAAGTAAACTATTTTAGGGGGAGCGGACTCTATATTTATCAAAACATTTCCACTACCGGACCGAAAATTTACACTATCGAGTCGAAAAATTACATTACTGGCGAAAAAAAGACCCCTCCCCCCGGCCCCTATGAAGCTTCTCCTTTGTGGAAGAGGAAGGTGGTAGTAGCAAGATAGTAAGAGAATGATTAGAGAAAGACTGTTTCGCATAAGACTTCACTCATATATACTTTGTTTCCTTTTGTACGAACTTTGTTCAAAAAGTTTAAACTATTCTACGAAGAGTATCATTACAAATAATTATACATATATGACTAAGATAATTAATAAATAACACGCGAGTCAAGCGTAAGCCTAAGCTTATAAAATTTTTTACTAACCAAGCCTTAAATCCAATTAAATTAAATGAAGATGAAACATATAAGGCATGTAAATATGGGTTGCTTTTGGGTTCAAGTTTCAATTTGAGTGAAAAAAATACTTAGGATTGAGTCATGAGTTTTTCCAATTGTAGGTTTTTTAATGAGAAGGTTGGGAGTGCAAATCCGGCTAGGAACGGATAGACATGTCTGATTTAAGTATAACATATCATTTGAAACATAATCATGCTGTTAAAAAAATAATTTCTATACATGCCTTTACATTGACATTAATATTCACACCTTTGCTTCAAACTGAGTATTTGGGTACCTACCTCCATGGTGATTGGTCGCACATGGGATCTCGCTTCACATGCACCACCCATTACATATATACTAAAAAGAAACTTTTCAGGTTAACTCATTAGCTACCTATGACATCTAAATTCCTATTCTTAGTGGGACATACTGGGTATGTATGTATGTACCTATGACATGTAAATATAGGGATATTATGAGTTTGAGTTCAAGTCCAACTATAAGCAATATGCTCAGAGTTGAGCCGGGTGGTTTTCCCAAAAATGGGTTCCCTCCTTAGGAGGTTGGGAGTGCGGTCTCGACTGGGACACAGATAAGTGAACCCGATTAAAATAATATCTATATTTCAAAGCGGGACAGTTCTTTATGTACATTTTTAGTTCAAGATATTGCTTGTGCTTATGCGTTTTATTAAAATTTTGATAGATTTATTAAACTAGTAATTAAAGAAGAAAGATGTTTAAATACAAAGTGTATTTTTGCTACAAAGTATGAGAAGACACAATAAATTAAAAAAAAATCATAAAAAATTATATCTCACAATCTAAAATGAATTTTAAAAAAGTAATTCTGAGCTTTTATTCCCCTAACCGTTCTCATTAAGAAAAAAATAAACGAAAAAAAAATTAACGTTTTTTATTGTGTCATTATGAAATACACAATGACGTCATACATAAAAGACACAATAAAAACTTTTTTTATTTATTTTTGTTTTTTTTTGAAAGAGGACGACGAAAGAAACCGAGACTCCGAAGTACTTTTTTGTAATTCGATTTAGATTGTGAGATATAATTTTTTATGACTTTTTAGACTCATTGTGTCTTCTCACATTTTATAGCAAAAATACACTTTATAGAATAACCTCACTTATTAAAGAATATGTGACCATTAAATTTCCAGCCTTTTACTTTTTATCTTTTGTACTATGAGCTTCACCGTTTTAAAGACCCAAGTGAGATAAAGACTTAGGGGCCTTCTTTTAAAGGTTATTCTAATACATATTGTAGCAAATTAGGGATATAAAACACATTTTTTAAAGGACAATTATATGTATTAAAACTTTGGTAGTGTTTATTATGCTAGAGTAATAGAAGGAATAAAATGAATCATTACAAGGGAATGAAAAATAGATGTTTGATGGTTAATACGCAAGTAATCTCATTCATTTTAAACACTTCAAAATCATTCCTTCACTCCCTGTTGTTTTTTTCCATTCCATTACCTTTTTCACCACGACCACCAACACCAATCCACACCACCACCACCAATCCCCACCACCACCACCACCATCGTCGGCGACCCACCGCCACACCCACCACCAATGTCGCCACCAACCACTGCCACCAACAACCAACACCACTACCAACCACAAACCACCAGTACCACTCACCAACCACCACCCTCATCGCCGTCGCCACCCTCCACCAATGTTGCGACCAACCACTACAACCACCACCACCACCCACCGCCACCACCACCACCTAACACCCACCAAACCTCCACAACCACCACCACCACCAACCCATCCATAGTCGGCCACCACCACAACCCTCCACCTCCGGCCACTGCCACCACCCACCACCATAACCCTCCACCACCCAACGCCACCACCTGCTACCACCTACCCACCATCGCCATACCACCACCCACGCCACCACCTACCACCACCTACGCCACCACCTACCACCACCAACGCCACCACCCACCACCAATCATTGCCACCACCAATCACGCCACCACCACCTCCACCGTATTCCTTTTCTTTGTCTTTTCTTACGTATCAAAGAACACAAAATAATAATTTATTCCATTCTTATAAGGTAACCAAACAAGACAATGAAATAAAATGTTTCATTTCATTAATTTCCCATTCCATTACGTCATCCATTCTGTCGTACATTTCATTATCCCGTAACAAATAGGCTCAATTACACCTAAAATTCTAATTAGGTTAAAGCGAGAATAAATTAAGATTTGATGGTTTAAAACAAAGAAACAACTTTGATTGAAATTTGTATACAACTTGGGGTTCACTGTAATTTAAAAGCCTCACAGCAAAAGCTAAAATATCTCTATATAAAGCCGCCCATGGAGATGCATTTTCATGTATGATGTTTTCCTTGCATACTCATCGCTATTAAACACAATACTTCTATGTTGATAATTTTCTCCCCCTTTACTTAAGACGGATGGGTATTCTTGTGCATGTCTAGTGATCAAAAAACAAAAACAATACGACTAGCAGATAAAACTTAATAGAACATTTTGGTCCATATTAAAACATGAAAACATACATGTAATACACACACGCATCACGACTTGTACATTAAACGCATCTATGCATCTATGCATCAACCACTTGTACACGACTCAAAGAATCCACAACCCTTACGTTACCTAAATAGAATCTTCATTTGATTTCATTGGAATAAACCCTTTATCTATTCCTTCAAAAAAAAATATTTATTTTTCAGTTTTATCTTGCTGTTTACATAACTACCAACGACTGTCTTCAATCTTCATCTCCTTCATCAAAACTCCATCACAACACACACACAAAAATTAGGTCAAATAACAGCAATGGCTTCACACACTCTGTTTCTTCTATCACTTCTGTTAATCGGATCGGTCAACGCCGATAGCGGTGGTGACGGAGGAGCTGTTGAATTTGTGTCGACTGTAGCTGAACAACGGGAGTTTGATTACTTCGCGTTGGCTGTTCAATGGCCTGGAACTTACTGCTCGAAATCGACTAAATGTTTGATACGATCAAGAAGAAGAACTAAGAAAGAAGAGTCAATTGATCAACCAAGCTACTCAATTCTTCTCATTTCACACTATTAATATGCATACAACTGATCGGAAGGTCGTTAGGTGACGACCGTTACATTCAACAACTAACTAAACATTTTGTAACTTACCCCCTCAACTATCCATTTATTACAAGTTCTACCCTTAACTATTTATTATTCGTAACAATACTTTCCCCGCCCAAAACATCCTTGACCTCAAGGATGGAAGTCAGGAAAGCACAATTGAAATTCCTCCAAATCTTCCCAAGTAGCTTCCGTAGCTGGTAAGTGAACCCAATGAACGAGTATTTGAGTAGAAGCCCGATTATGTTTCTTTACCAATCTCCGATCCAAGATAGCTCGCGGAGTCAAACAAAAACGGGGTTCCTATGGAAATGGAATAATATGAGAATGGTCCCCATGAGCGGCCTTCAGAAGTGAGACGTGGAAGGTAGGATGGATTTGCGAAGAAGAAGGCAAATCCAACCGATATGCCACAGAGCCCGCTCGTTCTACAACCAAGAATGGACCAAAGTACCGAGGACCCAATTTAGCATGTCGATGACTTTTTAAAGAAGTCTGAACATAGGAATGTAATTTGACATACACCCAATCACCAACTTGAAATGTGCGCTCTGTGCGATGATAATCAGCCATCTGCTTCATTCGATTCCGGGCCTTTTCTAAAGAAGCTTTTAAATTGTTGAGCTTTAATTCTCGTGCTTGAAATAAATCTTCAATAGAAGCTAATTGCGAATCATTAGGGATATAAGGAATGTGCAAAGGTGGTGTAATACCATAAAGAGCCTCGAATGGAGACATCCCAATAGCATAATGGTAGGTAGTATTGTACCACCATTCTACCAATGTTAACCATTTATACCACATCAATGGGGTATCCATAACCATAGCTCGCAAATAGGATTCCAAACACCGATTAAGAACTTCAGTTTGCCCATCAGATTGCGGATGATAAGCTGTGGAATAGGCTAATGAAATACCTGGCAGTTTCATAAAATCACGCCAAAAGTGACTGAGAAATAAAGTCTCGATCGGATACAATGGTAGATGGACAACCATGCAGTTTGAACACATTGTCAAAGAGCACTTGAGCAACATTTGTGGCCAAATATGGATGAGTAAGACCAATAAAGTGGCCATACTTAGTAAAACGATCAACAACCACTAAAATTGAATCCTTACCATAAGACTTTGGTAAACCATTCACAAAATCCATTGAAATGTCTGAAAAAATGGATTTTGGAGTGGGTAATGGTTGAAATAAACCAGGAGTGGCTACCCTCTCATATTGCTTCGTTGACAGACTTGACAATTATGAATAAAAGATCGAACATCCTGCGAGCATTTCTTCCAGGAAAACATGGCCTTCAAGCGATGGAGAGTAGCGGTAAACCCAGAATGACCTCCAACGGTGAAGAATGACACAAGATTAAAATGTCAGTCCGTAGTTTCGGATCGACATCCACAACAATCTTGCCTTTCCGAGTAAGAAGAGTGCCATTCCAATGGTAATGTTTGATTGCATGGCCTTGTTGTAAGGCTGTCCAAATCAACTGCAACTTAGCATTGCTTGCCCAACTATGTTTAATGCGATCCCGTAAAAGAGGATCAATGGAGCTCATACTCAATTGAAAAATAGTTGAGCCTTCCATTCGAGAAAGAGCATCCGCAGCTTTGTTAGTGATCCCTTGCTTGTATCGTATTTCATAATCATAGCCAAGCAATTTGGTCAGCCATGTTTGTTGGAGAGGTGTATTGACCTTTTGATCAAGCAAGAATTTAAGGCTTTTCTGATCGGTTTGGATGATAAAATGGTTGGCAATCAAATAGTGATGCCAATGTTTAACAGCAAGTAAGATAGCCAATAATTCTTTTTCATATACTGATAGAGTTTGCTGTTTGGGAGAAAGAGGCTTACTGAGAAAAGCTAATGGATGACCTTCTTGCATGAGAACTGCCCCCTAAGCCTTTGTTTGATGCATCCTTTCAACAACAAACGGTTTGGTAAAGTCGGGTAAAGCCAGAACTGAAGAAGAGAGAGCTAACTTCAGTTGATCAAAAGCCCTTTGAGCCTCATCATGCCATGTAAATGAATCTTTTTTTAGAAGATTGGTAAGAGGTCTTGCTATGACTCCAAAAGCTTTTATAAACCTTAGGTAATAACCGCATAAGCCCAAGAAACCTCTTAATTGTTTCACCGTGGATGGAATGGGCCAATTAATGATTGCAGTGATCTTTGAGGGATCAGTGGAAACTCCCTCCCCCGTGATAATGTCACACCCCAACCTTGACGGCGGAAACGTCGAGGTGTGAGGGTTAAGATTGTTCACAGCCACATAACGCTATGTTAAAATATAAAATGCCATTAATCAATTATTTCAAACACCACATACATCAAGTCTCATGAATAATAGAACAAATAAAAATAGAAATTTAATTTTTCTTCTTATTAAGTCTAGGTCCATGTCCTAGGTTTGAGCATTTCTTCAATCATCATTAGGCTTGTACATTACCTGAAACATGTTGAAAATAAAGTCAACTAACTAGTTGGTGAGTTCTCATGGTTTTAAATACAATAAGTATACAAAAATGTGGCAATTCTAGTCAATAGTCACAAGATAGCAAGTATATAGAACATGCATAGTTACAATCAAGCCTCGACTGAATAATATGAATAAGCATGATTAGCTAAGTGTATTTGGTTCCCTAGTGCACAAGCATACGGCTCCTAGGAGCCGGCAATCCCTCGGCTTTAGTACCAAATAGGCTTGTCAGGCCCAAAGATCTAAGACTTTGCTAGGCTAGCAATAGTTAATGATTGCACACGTATGTCACATCTCATATAATACTTAACATATCCAAACAACCACGACTAATGTAAAGAATTGCACGTGTGTAATAAGTATCAAAGCGTGTATGTGTAAGTTTGTATAAGCAACATGTTTCACCCTGAAAGATGTGAAATAATCGTAAAGCGGGGCATAAGAACTCACATGTTTAATAAGAGAGACTTGCAGATGTAATAAGAATAACCACGAATAAGATTTCCAACACAACGTCACAACGCACCTAAACGAAATAAAGTAGCGCGTTATAATTTGTTTGATGATTAATTGTAGGTCTAATAGGATTTAATAATTATTCGTATTTATTACATGTTAATAACGTGATCGGTTAAATGGAACGAATGGATTTTTATACTTGGTATAATCAATTGTTAACGCGTAAGAGAAAGAATAAATAAAACTTGATTTAATTGTACGTTGAACAGATTTATAAGGATTGTATATATAATTATAATGAGTGATTTAGCTATTATAAGGAACTATATATAAATATATATATATATATATATATATATAGGTATAAGTAATTAAACAATTTAATTGTTTGAATATATATATAAATATATATACTAAACAATTATAATATTATGTATAATAATCATAATAAGTGATTTAGTTATTAAAAGAACTATGTATAAATATATATATATATATATATATATATATATATATATATATAAGTAACTAAACAATTAAATTGTTTGAATATATATATAAATATATATACCAAACAATTATAATATTGTATATAATAGTCATAATAAGTGTTTTAGCTATTAAAATAAATATATATAAATATATATATAGGTATATGTAACTAAACAACTAAATTGTTTGAATATATATATATATAAATATATACACATGTATTATATTTACACGTTTCTTTTGTATTTTTTTGAAATAAAATAATGTATTTATAAATACAAAATTAATTTATAAAAATTAATTTTGTCCCAAATTAATTAAACAAAAGAAAAAATTAATCTGCATTTTATAAAATTAATTTTAGAAATTTTCATAATTTAAAAAGGTTAAATAATTAAAAAGAAATGAAGAAAAAGGAAAAAAATCAGAAAAGAAAAAGAAAAAGGGAAAAGAGGGCTGCCCGGTGTCGAACCCGGGACCTCCCTTGGGACATAGAGCGTAGAAACCAGTGAACCAGGGCCAAGGCCTTGGTTTCACTTTGGTTTGTTTTAATTTTAAACTCTGTCTCCGAGGTTTCCCCCAATTCGAATGAACCCTAGGTTCAACAGAATCAAAATTGACCCTCGATTCGATGTTAATCACCTAAATCGTCATAGGGCTTTTGATCCTTGATCTAAAACGAGTAGAATACAGGTTTGAATTACCTGTTTTGATGAGGTTTTGAGGGATATCGAGTTCGGTTTAGGTTTCGGGTGTTCTTGGGTTGGGGTTTTCTGATCGTGAGGGTTTAGGGTGGAATTGAGTATTCAGAGAGGTTAGGAACTTCAAAATGAGTCGAACGCCCCTAATTTGTAGACTTGGTTTCATGGTTTCGGGTATGACCCGTTTGATTTTGAAACCGCGTCCGTGTTTACCAATTTTAGGAGATTCGAGCTGTAATTTTGCAATTTTAATTGATTGATTGATTGTTTAAACCGCGTATTAAGTTTAGGAGTGATTAATTTGATTGATTTCGTGTATTTGGACGAGATTTGATTCGAGGTTCATCTTGGTTTCGATTTGGAAAGGGGAACGAGCGGGAAAATCAAATTAAATTGGGGTTCGGGTTCGAAACTGGGGGTCGAGCGAGTTGGGGGTTTAATTTGGGTCTAATAGCGCTTAATATGGTGTTTTGAAGCTTCGCCGGAGCTCGGCCGGAGCTCCGGCCGAAGCCTGCCGGAAATACGGGGTAAAAGAGGGGGGGGGGGGTTTGGGTTTCAGATTTTACACAAATGGTCCCTCTTCTTTCGAATGTTATTATTTGTGTTTTAAACTTTCCTTTAAAGTTTTCAAAATGACAAACAACCCCCTGCACTTTAACTCTAAGTTATTATTATTATTATTATTATTATTATTATTATTATTATTATTATTATTATTATTATTATTATTATTATTATTATTATTATTTTTATTATTATTATTATTATTGTTATTGTTATTATTATTATTATTATTATTATGATTATTATCACTTTCATTATTATTTATTATTATTATTATTATTATTATTATTATTATTATCTATTATTATTATTGTTAGTATTATTATACATATTTAAAAAAAAATTTTACTAAGGATGCTATAAAATGGCATAAATAAAATGAAAAATACAGGATGTTACAATCTCCCAACTCAAAAGAATTTCGTCCCGAAATTAAAATCAAAAAACGGTTACAAGAATAAGTAAGGGTACGTCTTCTTCATATGTTCTTCACGCTCCCAAGTGAATTCCGCTCCTCGTTTGTTCTCCCATCGAACCTTTACAATTAGGGTCGTAGAGGTCCTAGTCTTCTTCATAATGCGATCCATGATTTCGACGGGTTTCTCAACGAAGTGTAGTGACTCGTCTATCTGAATGTCTTCCAATGGCACATGCAAATTATCGTCGGCCAGACACTTCCTCAGGTTCGAGACGTGGAAGACCGGGTGAATTCCGCTAAGGTCGGAGGGTAGTTCTAGTTTGTAGGCCACTTTCCCGATTCTTTTCAGAACCTTGAAAGGTCCTACAAACCTCGGAGCTAATTTTCCTTTCCTTTCAAAGCGAACCACACCCTTCTACGGTGAGACCTTGAAAATGACCATCTCCCCAACTTGGAATTCCAGTGACTTGCGACGCTTATCAGCGTAGCTCTTCTGTCGACTCCTTGCCACTTCCAGGTTCTTGCGGATGATAGCGACTTTGTCGGTCGTCTCTTGTATGAGCTCGGGACCGGTAATAAGATTCTCGCCAATGTCGGTCCAGCAGATTGGTGAACGACACTTACGACCGTAAAGTGCTTCAAACGGTGCCATTTGGATGCTTGAGTGGTAACTGTTGTTGTAGGAGAATTCTGCGAGCGGTAGGTGCGTATCCCAGTCGCCACCAAAGTCAAGGACACAGAGACGCAATAGGTCTTCCAGAGTTTGGATCGTCCGCTCGGTTTGGGCATCAGTTTGGGGATGGTAAGCCGTGCTTAAATCCAATTGCGTACCCAGAAGTTCTTGCATAGTAGACCAGAAGTGAGAGGTGAATCGAGCGTCTCGGTCGGATATAATGTGAAGAGGCACTCCATGACGGCTTACGATCTCGTCGATGTAAATCCGGGCTTAGCCTTGATGTCTTATATGTGTCGCGTATGGGTATGAAATGTGCCGACTTGGTCAATCGGTCGACGATTACCCATATGCTATCGTGCCCGCGAGATGTCCGAGGTAGCTTGGTTATGAAATCCATGGATATATGTTCCCACTTCCACATGGGAATTTCGGGTTGTTCGAGTAATCCACTTGGACGTTGATGCTCCGCTTTAACCTTCGTGCACGTAAGGCACTTAGCAATATAGGTTGCTATGTCTCGTTTCATTCCGGGCCACCAATATTGACTCCGTAAGTCCATGTACATCTTATCGGAGCCCGGGTGGATAGAATAACGAGTCCGATGTGCTTCGTTCATGATAGAAGCCCGAAGATTATTGTGTTTGGGAATCCAGATTTGGTTTGCGAAATACATTAACCCATTGGCTCTTGTTTCCAATTGGGCTAAGAGATTTGGCTCGAGCTCTTCCTTCATACTCCCTTTGGTTTGCACCGCTTGCTGTGCTTCTCGAATACTCGCCTCGATGTCACAATCGATCTTTAAGTTCTGCAATAACATCGTAGCATTGTTGACATCGAGTCGGACTTCAGTGTCAAACTCTCCCAATGTATCGAACCATTGGCGTCGGTTGCGAATCTCTTGAACGGAAACCACCTTTTGATGCGTCTTTCGACTCAATGCATCGGCTACGACATTTGCCTTGCCGGGATGGTATCGGATATCACAATCGTAGTCGCTAATTAGTTCCACTCAACGACGTTGCCTCATATTGAGGTCCTTCTGATTGAAAACATGTTGGAGGCTCTTGTGGTCCGGGTAGACTATACATTGCATGCCGTATAGATAGTGTCTCCAGATTTTTAAAGCAAAGACCACCGCTCCGAGCTCGAGATCGTGCGTCGTATAATTTACCTCGTGAACCTTCAATTGTCTCGAGGCATATGCGATGACCTTTCCCCGTTGCATGAGAACACAACCAAGGCCTTGTTTCGACGCGTCGCAGTATACCGTGAAGTCGTCATTCCCATCCGGTAGCGTCAGAATAGGAGCATTGCACAACTTGTGCTTCAATGTCTCAAACGCCTCTTCTTGCTCGGCTTTCCACTCGAAAGACTTGTTCTTCTGAGTCAAGGACGTGAGTGGCTTTGCGATTTTCGATAAGTTGGCAATAAATCACCGGTAATACCCAGCTAGACCAAGAAACGATCGAATTTCCGTCGGAGTTGTGGGAGCACTCCAATTCTTTAAGGCTTCAACCTTTGCAGGGTCGACGTGAATTCCTTGACTATTCACAATGTGCCCTAAGAATTGTACTTCTTCAAGCCAAAACTCACATTTCGATAATTTCGCGTACAGTTGTTCCTTCTTCAACAGATCAAGGATTTGACGAAGATGAAGATCATGATCGGAGCGAGACTTGGAATAAATAAGAATATCATCAATGAAAACGATGACAAACTTGTCTAGGTATGGCTTGCACACCCGATTCATAAGATCCATGAAGACCGCAGGAGCATTGGTTAAGCCGAAAGGCATAACCATGAACTCGTAATGCCCATACCGAGTGCGGAATGCAGTCTTTGGGATATCGTCGTCGTGGACTCGCAGTTGGTGATAACCCGAACGCAAGTCGATTTTTGAAAAGATTGCAGCTCCTTGAAGTTGATCGAAGAGGTCGTCGATACGAGGAAGAGGATATCGATTCTTGATGGTCAACTTGTTGAGTTCACGGTAATCGATACACATGCGGAAAGACCCATCTTTCTTCTTCACAAATAAGACAGGTGCACCCCAAGGAGAAGAACTAGGGCGGATAAACCCCTTCTCGGATAATTCCTGGAGTTGGCTAGAGAGTTCTTGCATTTCCGATGGTGCGAGTCGGTAAGGTGATTTAGCCGCGGGCTTGCTCCCGGAATCAAGTCGATTTTAAATTCTACTTCGCGTACGGGAGGTAACCCGCTAAGATCATCGGGAAAGACCTCAGGAAATTCTCGTACAACTGGAACATCTTTGAGTTCCTTCTCCTTGGCTTTGGTGTTGACTACATAGGCCAAGAATGCCGGATAACTCTTACTTAGGCATTTCTGAGCCTTAGTACATAACATAAGCTTGAGTCCTTTGGAGGACCATTCACCGAACACCTTCATCGTGTCACCGGAGGGTAAGGGCATGCGAATACACTTCTCGAAGCAGATGATCTCGGCATGGTTCTTGGATAACCAATCCATGCCAATAATAACGTCGAAGTTTCCAAGCTTCATTGGAATGAGGTCGATAAGAAATTAATGGTTTTCGAGACACAATAGACAATCGCGGATAACCACGTCGACGGTGATGGGTTCTCCATCAGCAACTTCGACGGTGAGAGGTCTCTCTAGATTTGAGCGAGGTTTAGAAAGTGTCGGCTCGAACTCTAAGGAAACGAAACTTCTATCGGCGCCCGAATCAAATAATACGTATGCGTAGGTGTCATTAATAAGAAACATACCTGTATAGGTTTTAAAGGCACTTAAGGACATAAGTAAGGAATTTTAAGAGAAATTCTATGGAGATAGGGTTGCATTTTTTTACGTACCGTTCACCACCTCGTTGTTCGCCTGAGCTTGGTTCGCGTTGATGTTGAAGGCACGTCCACGAGCTTGTGGAACATTGCCCACAAGACGAGGGCATTGGGGACGGTAGTGACCTGGTTCTCCACAATTGTAGCAGACCCGATTTGGTTCCGTCACTGCGTTTCCATTGCTCGGCGGCACGTTGCCACGAGGTGCCCGTACTTGCCACATAGTGTGCAGATGCGACACGGAAGATTGCCCGGGTGATGATACCTACACGTGTTACACATAGGTAGAGGGCCCGCATAAGCCCTTGCCACGGGCACTTGTGCTGCCGGTGTAGCCCCGGTAGTACACTGTCTTTGGGGCGGTTTAGGAGCAGCCACGGCATAGTTCCGTGCTGGTACAAACTTCCGTTTCTTGTTATCAGGCTTGACCTCCTTAACCTCCTCGCGGGTCGTCTTCTCAGTCTTCTTGGCACCCTTTGCAGACATAGTGCCCACTCGGATGTGGTTCTCCGTCAGCTGTGCAGTGATAGTGATGGCTTCTTCCAGAGTTGCGGGTCGGCTACCCACAACGGCATCTTGAATCTGAGGCGGCACCCCCTTAATAAATTTTTCCACATTACGGGAAACAGTATCCACCATGTGTGGCAGCAGTATACTCAGTTCATGATGACGGGTAGAATAAGCCAGATGGTTCCCGCCATCCTGTTTCAAGTTCCAGAATTCCTCCTCTAGTTTCTGGATTTCACTTCTCGGGCAAAACTTGGTGATGGCTATGTTTTTGAATTCCTCCCAAGTTAAGGCCAAGATTGCATCGGGGCCTCGGTTTCTCTTTTCACTGTTCCACCATGTTAAGGCCCTTTGCTGCAGCATACTGGTGGCATACCTCACCTTGAGTGCTTCGGGGCACTCACAGTTGACGAAAGTGTTCTCCATCCCTTCAAACCATTCCAAGAGACCGGTGGCACCTTCCTTGCCACTATAACTGGGAGGCTTGCATGAACTAAAGTGCTTGAAGGTGCAAGACTGGTTGTTACGCCGTTGGTTTGCACTGTTTTCCCCTTGGCCATTGCTATTGTTCGTGACGTCTACGATGGTCGGGATGACCGCAGCCATTTGTCGGGCAATCATGGCGGCAAGCTTACGGCCGGATCTTCCTCGGTTTCCGTGGTAACGAGACATGCTGGAAAAATACAAATTGGGTTAGGATCGGTTAAAAGGATAATAAGGATGGACAATTAAGGTAAGGATCATGAATTATACGGAATGATTCCATTTGGTGACACATCACCATTTGGAAACGTTGACACGTCAAGATGAATTGACCTATTCGCCTCAGAAACTCGTGTATGTTGGTCATAGTTTATCACTCATCCCGGAAATCCCCAGGTAAGCATGACTGGTCCCGTAGGATTTATGCGAAATGCTTACCTTAGCCCGAAGGCCTTTTGCCAGAAAATCCAGAATACAGGTGTCTATGTACCACACTAGTTCTTTGGTTTATGAAATCAAAAATCTTGATGGGATATTTACAAGATTAGACATAAAGCCTAAAGAATTCCTATCAATAGATTCTACTCGGAGACGAGATAAGTTTAAGAAATAGTAACTGTCGGGGAGAATCAATGTTTAAGATAAGTTTAGGGGAGACGGGTAACAATATGTAATCATGTAAAAGGCACCTATGCTAAGGCATCACATTGCACATAATAAGGCATAGCGTTAGGCAGCATGCAAACAATAAGTATGTATTCATAAGAATACTATTCTATAAGGATCATGCATAAACTATAGTCTAGGTCACCATTTCTAATAACCTAAATCCCTATAGTTATGGGCTCTGATACCAATCTGTCACACCCCAACCTTGACGGCGGAAACGTCGAGGTGTGAGGGTTAAGATTGTTCACAGCCACATAACGCTATGTTAAAATATAAAATGCCATTAATCAATTGTTTCAAACACCACATACATCAAGTCTCATGAATAATAGAACAAACAAAAATAGAAATTTAATTTTTCTTCTTATTAAGTCTAGGTCCATGTCCTAGGTTTGAGCATTTCTTCAATCATCATTAGGCTTGTATATTACCTGAAACATGTTGAAAATAAAGTCAACTAACTAGTTGGTGAGTTCTCATGGTTTTAAATACAATAAGTATACAAAATATGGCAATTCTAGTCAATGGTCACAAGATAGTAAGTATATAGAACATGCATAGTTACAATCAAGCCTCGACTGAATAATGTGAATAAGCATGATTAGCTAAGTGTATTTGGTTCCCTAGTGCACAAGCATACGGCTCCTAGGAGCCGGCAATCCCTCGGCTTTAGCACCAAATAGGCTTGTCAGGCCCAAAGATCTAAGACTTCGCTAGGCTAGCAATAGTTAATGATTGCACACGTATGTCACATCTCATATAATACTTAACATATCCAAACAACCACGACTAATGTAAAGAATTGCACGTGTGTAATAAGTATCAAAGCGTGTATGTGTAAGTTTGTATAAGCAACATGTTTCACCCGAAAGATGTGAAATAATCGTAAAGCGGGGCATAAGAACTCACGTGTTTAATAAGAGAGACTTGCAGATGTAATAAGAATAACCACGAATAAGATTTCCAACACAACGTCACAACGCACCTAAACGAAATAAAGTAGCGCGTTATAATTTGTTTGATGATTAATTGTAGGTCGAATAGGATTTAATAATTATTCGTATTTATTACATGTTAATAACGTGATCGGTTAAATGAAACGAATGGATTTTTATACATGGTATAATCAATTGTTAACGCGTAAGAGAAAGAATAATAAAACTTGATTTAATTGTACGTTGAACAGATTTATAAGGATTGTATGTAATAATTATAATGAGTGATTTAGCTATTATAAGGAACTATATATAAATATATATATATATATATATATAGGTATAAGTAATTAAACAATTTAATTGTTTGAATATATATATAAATATATATACTAAACAATTATAATATTATGTATAATAATCATAATAAGTGATTTAGTTATTAAAAGAACTATGTATAAATATATATATATATATAAGTAACTAAACAATTAAATTGTTTGAATATATATATAAATATATGTACCAAACAATTATAATATTGTATATAATAATCATAATAAGTGTTTTAGCTATTAAAAGAAATATATAAATATATATAGGTATATGTAACTAAACAATTAAATTGTTTGAATATATATATATAAATATATACACATGTATTATATTTACACGTTTCTTTTGTATTTTTTTGAAATAAAATAATGTATTTATAAATACAAAATTAATTTATAAAATTTAATTTAGTCCCAAATTAATTAAACAAAAGAAAAAAATTAATCTGCATTTTATAAAATTAATTTTAAAAATTTTCAAAATTTAAAAAGGTTAAATAATTAAAAAGAAATGAAAAAAAGGAAAAAATCAGAAAAGAAAAAGAAAAAGGGAAAAGGGGGCTGCCCGGTGTCGAACCCGGGACCTCCCTTGGGACATAGAGCGCAGAAACCAGTGAACCAGGGCCAAGGCCTTGGTTTCACTTTGGTTTGTTTTAATTTTAAACTCTGTCTCCCAGGTTTCCCCAATTCGAATGAACCCTAGGTTCAACAGAATCAAAATTGACCCTCGATTCGGTATTAATCACCTAAATCGTCATAGGGCTTTGGATCCTTGATCAAAAACGAGTAGAATACAGGTTTGAATTACCTGTTTTGATGAGGTTTTGAGGGATATCGAGTTCGGTTTAGGTTTCAGGTGTTCTTGGGTTGGGGTTTTCTGATCGTGAGGGTTTAGGGTGGAATTGAGTATTCAGAGAGGTTAGGAACTTCAAAATGAGTCGAACGCCCCTAATTTGTAGACTTGGTTTCATGGTTTCGGGTATGACCCGTTTGATTTTGAAACCGCGTCCGTGTTTACCAATTTTAGGAGATTCGAGCTATAATTTTGCAATTTTAATTGATTGATTGATTGTTTAAACCGCGTATTAAGTTTAGGAGTGATTAATTTGATTGATTTCGTGTATTTGGACGAGATTTGATTCGAGGTTCATCTCGGTTTCGATTTGGAAAGGGGAACGAGCGGGAAAATCAAATTAAATTGGGGTTCGGGTTCGAAACTGGGGGTCGAGCGAGTTGGGGGTTTAATTTGGGTCTAATAGCGCTTAATATGGTGTTTTGAAGCTTCGCCGGAGCTCGGCCGGAGCTCCGGCCGAAGCCTGCCGGAAATACGGGTAAAAAGAAGGGGGGGGGGTTTGGGTTTCAGATTTTACACAAATGGTCCCTCTTCTTTCGAATGTTATTATTTTGTGTTTTAAACTTTCCTTTAAAGTTTTCAAAATGACAAACAACCCCTGCACTTTAACTCTAAGTTATTATTATTATTATTATTGTTATTGTTATTGTTATTGTTATTGTTATTGTTATTGTTATTGTTATTGTTATTGTTATTGTTATTGTTATTGTTATTGTTATTGTTATTGTTATTGTTATTGTTATTGTTATTGTTATTGTTATTGTTATTGTTATTGTTATTGTTATTGTTATTGTTATTGTTATTATTATTATTATTATTATTATTATTATTATTATTATGATTATTATCACTTTCATTATTATTATTATTATTATTATTATTATTATTATTATCATCATCATCTATTATTATTATTGTTAGTATTATTATACATATTTAAAAAAAATTTACTAAGGATGCTATAAAATAGCATAAATAAAATGAAAAATACAGGATGTTACAGATAACATGCCCCAAGTATTCCACCCGGGTACCCGCAAATGAACACTTGGATCTCTTAGCCACCAGTGAATTGTTGCGCAAGAGTTGGAGCACAACAGCTAAATCAATCACATGTTGTTCAAGTGTAGCACTATAAACTAGTATATCATCAAAGAATACTAGAGCACACTTGCGCAGGAGTGGCTTAAAAGTGGTATTCATTAATGCTTGGAAAGTTGCGGGAGCGTTCGTTAATCCGAATGGTAGGACAAGAAACTCATAATGACCCTGATGTGTGCGGAAGGCAGTCTTGTCAATATCTTGAGGGTGCATACGAATTTGATGATACCCCGATCTAAAATCCAATTTGGAAAAAATGGTAGCACCACTCAACTCATCCAACAATTCATCGATGAGTGGAATAGGGAAACTGTTCTTAATGGTTGCTTCATTTAATCGTCGGTAATCCACACACATACGCCAAGAACCGTCTTTTTCTTGACTAATACCACCGGGGCTGCAAAAGAACTAGTACTTTCCTGAATAATACCCATATCCAATAATTCTTGGGTCATCTTTTCGATAATATCTTTTTGAGCCGCTTGGTATCGGTATGGTTTAAGAGTAATTGGATTGGTACCTTCCTTAAGTACTATCTTGTGATCACAATGTCTTGAAGGTGGTAATGAGGTAGGAATGCAAAAGACATCAACATACTCTTGCAAGAGATCAGAGACTTGCATTGGTAAGTCCTCCTCTGGTACTAATGGAACATGTTGAGAATCACCCCCTTGAAGTGGTTGAAGACTAAACAATTGTGCTTGAGTAATATGATCCAAATGAAGCAATGTGTGCATTTTCTCTGCAGAACATAACGCAAGTGACTTAGTTTTAGCCCCCTTCAATGTGAATGACACTTCCCCAACCGTGAATCTCATAGTTAAATCTTTAAAATTCCATATGATATTATTGAGATCCTGTAGCCACTGAATTCCAAGGACCATATCATAATTGCTGAGTGGAATAAGGAAAACATCCGTTTTGAACCAATTTCCTTGCATGGACCACTGAAAATTATTGCACATCTTATTACAAGTAATTACATTGCCATCTGCAACTGTAATCTTAACAGGAGTCATTTCCTTCATATGAATATTGAGTTTCTTAGAAATGTTTTCATCCAAGAAATTGTGAGTTGATCCGGAGTCAATCAAAATGTGCAATGGTTTGGTTCCCATAGCCCCAACCACCTTCATAGTGGAGAAGGACTGCATACCAGTAATAGCATTCAGAGAAATTTGAGGATCTTGTACTTCATTAGGGTTGAAATCTTGAGATTCACTGGTGTCGATATTCTCTATATCTTCATAGATCTCGACAGAGAATAGTTGTTTGTTCTTACAAACATGCCCAGAGGTGTATCTTTCATTACATCCGAAGCACTCACCTCTGGATTTTTTTATCTTCAATCTCCCTAGGTGATAATCTTCTAGTAGTGAAAGTTTTGCCTTTAGTTGGGGGTGCAGGTAATAAAGGCAAATTTGCAGCAATTACTGGTGTAGAAGTTGTAGGCTTAGTATGAACTATTGGAGTACTGTTCTTGTAAGATTTTGACCAACTATGTGGCGTAGTGGCCTTCAAATTCTCATCCTGGATTCTAGCCAACATGTATGCCTCAGGCAGATTCTTAGGTCAAATCAACCTCAATGGATTGCCGATTTCTGGTTTAACTGCTCTTAAAAACAGACTTGTAGCGTATTCATCACAGATCGATACTTTTGTTAATGCCAAATCGAATTCCTGGCATAATTCTTGTAAAGATCCGGTCTGCCGAATAGCCGCTAAAGCTCCCATTGCATCTGCACCGATTATAACTGCAAATCGTACAGAAATAAAGCTTTTGTACTCCTTCCACGACATTCCTTCAATAGATCCTCCTCTTGATAGAACAAACGATTGATGCCACAATAATGCAATATCTTCCAAATGAACAATTGCATAACGAACCTTGGCATTTTCCGGAGTTAAATCGATCGAAAAAAAGTATTCTACCTTGCAAAGCCAACCTTCAACATTAACACCATTAAACTTTTGAAACTCCATCTTCGTCAATCGATTTCTACTGTTGTGATAAGCAGTAGTATCGATTTCATCTTCAACCGCTGAATCATTATAAGTCGATTGTTTCTTACCGAAACTCTGCAAGTTCTTGAGAATTTCTGCCATTTGCTTCGAATTCTCCACCATTTGAGACTTCATTGCTTGCATATCCGCCGAATTCTTTGTCGTTGCCGCCTTAATCGCTTCCAATTCTGTCAAATTGAGACCAGTAGCAGCTTCCAATCGGAGTAACGCTGCTTCATGATCCTGAACCTTCTGTTCCATCGATTGATTGCGAGTTGTCGCCATCGATTAATCAAGAGTGTCCGAGAATCGGACAGCTCTGATACCACTTGATACGATCAAGAAGAAGAACTAAGAAAGAAGAGTCAATTGATCAACCAAGCTACTCAATTCTTCTCATTTCACACTATTAATATGCATACAACTGATCGGAAGGTCGTTAGGTGACGACCGTTACATTCAACAACTAACTAAACATTTTGTAACTAACCCCCTCAACTATCCATTTATTACAAGTTCTACCCTTAACTATTTATTATTCGTAACAATGTTGTGCTCAAAGCGGATGTTGCAGAGGGTAATTAATCGATTGTGCTCGTTATTCCGTACTGTTGACTTTTCTGAATGTTAGATTAGTTTATTGTTTGTCGATTGAAGGATGTTTGTTAATATCGAACGGTGATTGAGTTGTTAGATTCGATAAAAGGTGATTTGAGTTGTTAGATTCGATAAAAGGGTTTGTTTGATGCCGTATGAATTGGGATACTATATCTGATTTCTGAAAGCTATCATTGTTTAATTTTATAGAGTTGTAGTTAAGTGTTGGATCTTCAATGTGCTTGTTATGCAGTAGTCATCACTGCTTGCAGTTAATCTGATAGACAGTAGGGCTAGTTAGTAGTTACAGTTTTGTTGGTGTTGCTTTGGATGGATGCTTGTTGTTCTACCCAACATTCACAAACTATAGAGGGCTTTTCATGTCAACAGATGTGATGATGATTTTGGAGAATGAATATGGGAATCCAGATATTTGAAGCACATTAAGTTATTTACTTTTGTTCATCTATATCTAGCATTTGTTTTCATGAAGTTACATTCTGAATACGAGTACTTTCTTATGTTTTCAGAGCGAATTCTCCATCAGGCTTACAATCCGTAAGTTTTCTATGCAAACATATATTTTCTTTAAGTAGTGAACATGGGAGTAGCCTAAGTTTGATTAATATCTTGTGCTGTAGATGGACTATGGCCAGATTACAATGATGGATCATGGCTATCTTGTTGTTCAGGTCCTGCTTTTAATGACACAGAGGTATTCTATTACAGTGATACAATATTTTCGAGTTCACTAATTATTTATCCATCAAGTTGTTTTATATAATCACTGCTATTTGCTCCCAATAAAGGTTTCTTTGTGATATATTATAACATGTTCTTACTTCTGGAAACTTGAGCTTCTACATTATATTAATAGCTCAATAAAATTAGCATCAACAATTACTTATAAAGTTATCTGACTATGCATTATTGGTGTTCCAATCGGTAGATTTCGACATTGCTTGGTGCTTTAGACAAGTATTGGCCAACACTAAGTTGCAGTAAAACATCAACATGCCATAAGAATAAGGGAACATTTTGGGCTCATGAGGTGGATTTCAGCTATGATTCTGTTTAATTTTACCAATTGATCATAACTAAAAATAAGAAACTAACTCGATTTCCTTTATTTTCTCATGCTTGAATGGGTCACGTTGATTATCAGTGGGGTAAGCATCTTCCTTCCAGCTGCAGTACTTCCACACATCTGTACACAGAAATTTTTTACTGGAAATCACACAACACACATGTTATTTGATTCTATATATTTAATTTCATATGCTGTTAGTAGATTATTGTTTTCCGGAGGTAATGCTTTACTGACTTCACTTCATTTGCAGAAAAGCACGGTACATGTTCCTCCTCAGTAACAGGCGATGAATATAACTATTTTCTGACTACCCTCAATTTATATTTTAAGCAAGGGCGTCTCAATGTCTTTGGAGGCCTAAAGGAAAACTGAAATTTGAGGCCTTTATAAGTATTATTATAAAAAAACACTCCTACTTTATCCGGGCTTGGGACTGGCATTAATAAACTAAAAAAGTTTACAATTGGCGGAGTTAAATTTTTTTTAATATTTTGATGATGCTATAAACTTACTTAAAGAAATAAGTTTTAAATTTTTTTTAATGTTTTGATGTTCTTGATTTTGAGCATCATTTGATTGTTTATTAGGATTGTTTTGAACATCTTTATTTTTTACCATTATATATTTTAACAATGACTCTTTTTGAGATTCAATTAAAGCATTTTGTTCTCTTTTTTTTGTAGAAGACAAATCAAGGCTCGGCAAAACATCATATGCGAAATCAAGAATTCACGCGATTTGAAGAAGTCACGCGAGAAGCAGCTCTCACGCGAGAACAGCTTTCATGCGAGATGAAGACTCACGCGAAAGACAAGGCCGCGCGAAAGGCATCTCGCGCGAGAACCCTATGTTTAGTATAAATAGCTAGATTTCGTTTTGTAATTAAGCTTTTCATTCATTATCATACTTATCTGTGCGAAATCGCACAAGACCTGTAATAGGTTGTTTGTTTTAATCGAAGAAGCATTTCTTGTTCAATCCAATCTTCTTTTCTACTCCAATCTTGTTTATATTCCGCGTTCACAAGATTGAGATCGTGTGTTACTGTTCTTGGGAGTTTTCAGAGGTTTTACAATTGGTATCAGAGCATTAGGCTCTTGAACCACGATTTGGAGAAGAATTGGATTGTGTTCTACTCGATTTTTGAAGAATTCATCATTGATTACTTTAGATTCTGAGATGGCAATGTTATGCTGCTAGATTGTGGAGGATTTGGACTGAGTTGAACAGAATTGAACTGAATTAGTGGACTTTAAGCTTAATTTTATTAAAATTGACTTAAAATTCATTAAAATTGGATTAAAATGGGTTTAATCAAACTTAATCAGTGAATTGGAGGTGACATTCGCAAGAACAAACAGTTGGTAATCTGTTTCTGCACAAAATCGACGTTTTCGCTTGATCTGCAAGTTCTCGCACGCGAAAAGTGGTGTTTTCGCTTAGTTACTTTTTGTGCGATTCGCGTGAAAAGTAAATTTTGCGAATTCGCACGAATTTCTTCTTTGCGCGAAAAGTTGTGCCGCGCGAATTTTATTTTCGCACGATTTCCTATTTCGCACGAAACCTGATTTTGGCCTCTCTGATCACTATGGCTTCATCAACACCGAATCTGAAGCATCTTACTGCTTCACTTCATTTAGACACGGAGATTGGTACTGGTAACAAACCGCCAAGACTTCTATGTGAAGATGATTATACCGATTGGGCGTTTCGATTTGAGAGATATGTCATTTACACGGAACCTAAAATGTGGAGATCTATTCAGTATGGTCCTTACATTCCGTTGTACAAAAATGACAAGGGAGAAATGGTTCAGAAACCTGAACATTTGTGGGATGAAGACGACATCAAGAGATTGGAACTGGATGATAAGGCGTATGCTGCCATCACAATGGCTCTTACTACTGAGATCTCACAAAAATTTCTAGAGTTCAGGGGTGCTAAAGTGCTATGGGATGCTTTAGAATCTCAGATAATGGGCAACAAAGACATGAGAGAGAGCAAAAAGGATATGTTGAATCAAGAATTCAACATGTTCAATCATATTGTTGGTGAGGAGTTGGAAGTTCAAATGGCCAAGTTTGTTAGACTGGTCACAAAAATGAAGAGTGCTGGTATTACTATGGAACCCATTACTGTGAACAAGAAGTTACTCAACTCACTTCCTTACAGTTGGAATAACAACTGTACATTGATAAAGAGAACCAAAGACTTGTATACTCTTCAGTTGACTGATCTCATCTCAACTATCAAGTCTTATGCTATGGATGATAAGCAGCGAGCTGCTAATCATCTCAGTTCTCTAGGTGCTGAAGGAACTGCTCTCTACGCAAAGATGGCTAGTAATCCAAATTACTATGTCAGTTATACACAAATGTGTCAGCAACAACAATCGGGAAGTGCAGCATCTTCTTATATGCAACCAGCCTTAACTCATCAAGTTCATGTTCCATCTGCTCAACATTATTCTCCCATTATTCACCAACAAGTCTCTCAATCTCAAGATTCTCATAGTGGTCAACATGCTTATGTTGCTACCACTAATCCACCCAAGCAGACTGTTCAGATCGCTGAGGAGCATCTTGCTCTTTTCACCACTTTCATGTCAAGTTATGAAGCTTTTATGGCCGGAAGACTTTCTGCTCCAAATATTCTTATTGATGATCTTCAACAAGTTAATCCAGATGATGTTGAAGAAAACGACATCAAATATCAGATGGCCATGGTAGTTTACAGGGCGAAGAATTTTGCTAGAAGAACTGGGAGGAAAATGTTTGGTGTTAATAATTCTAGCAAAATCGGTTTCGACAAATCCAACCTGAGGTGTTACAACTGTAACAAACCAGGTCATTTCGCCAGAGAGTGTACTGAACCAAAACTGTTCAGAATGAAGGCCCAAAGAAGATGGTGACTGTGGAGATAGAGCAGAAGAAAGACAAAGTTAGTACTTCTGGTGGCAATAAAGCATTGGTTTCTCAAACAAATGCTGAATACGATTGGTCTGATCAAATGGAGGCCCTTGATCTAACTTTGTATCATGCACTTATTGCAACAATTGTGCCAGACCCAGAAGAGGAAGAAAACTTGTTTGCTGAATTTGTGTCTGATGATTTGTTGGAGGGTTTGTTTGCTACAGTAGAAGAAGAGAAGGAGAGAGTTGAAGTGGAGAAAGTGAAAGTTGAACAACAGGATGAGAAAGTTGAAGACTTAGAGGAAAAGCTGAGAAGAAAGAACAGGTTGAGAAGGATGATGAAGAAAAGATTGTGTTTGAAAATGACACTGTCGAGCTTCCAGTCAAAAGCCCATGTATTGATCAAAAGACTGTTGTTAGTGCTCCAGTGGAAGAATCAGCTGAGGACATGAAAGCATTTATGGTCAAGAAGATAGAGGAAACAGAAGGGGAAACTTCAGAACACAAGGTATATGATGACTTATGTAAAAATGCATGTGTTGAGAAAGTTCAAAGATACAGAGTTCACAATGAAAGCCTGATAATGGAAGTTGAAAAACTTCAGTATCAAGCTAGTAAACACAAGTCAAATGAAAAGATTTTTAAAGAAAAACTTGAAGGTTTAAACAAAACAATATATAATTTAAAATTAAATCTTCATGATAAAGAATGTACTAATAATGACTTGACAAATAGAAATAATGAACTCGCTCTAGAAATTAACAGACTCAACAGTGAATTAGCCACGGTTAAATTGACTGTTGAGAAATTTGAACTTTCATCAACGATGGTTGAAGGCATAATCAAGTCACAAATGACTCAGAAAATCAAAGGAGGAAAATGTGGTGTTGGGTTTTCTAACATTGCTCCTCCAATTAATTATGATTATTCATGTTTACCTTCATCTGAGAATATTTGTGATTCTGATATGGTCTATGGGATTGGATTTTCTCCATCTCAAAACTTAAAACCTTCTGTTAAAATAAACTTATCAGTTGATCCTATCATAGCACCCAAAACTAAACAATCACCTGAAAATCTTTTTGCAGATAAAATGAAGGTGGATGGGTTGGTTGAAGATTGGGAAAGTGAGAGTGAGGATGAGAATGAGAATGAATGTTTAAATAATAAGAATGTAAAAGTTTCACAATCTGATTGTAATCAAAATTTGTCTGGAAATGAAAAGAAGGTTGATTTGAATGAATTGCAATCTAATAGTAAAAATAATTTGAATGCAAATCAAAGGGCAAATCAAAAGGAAAGAATTGAAAAGGATTTTAAAAGTAGATTCATTTCTAAGGGTGTAATTGAAAATGAGGAACATATTTTTAAAGAAACGAATTCTCGATTCTTTAAAAATAAACTTCATTATAATGCTAACCTTGTGAATCAAGATGTTTGTAGCCCAGATTTGCAAGTGAATGATTCTTCTGCATTCAATCTCACAATTCAAAAGCCTGGTCCTTCTCCAGCACCAATCCGTATATCTAAGCCTGGTCCTTCTCCAGCACATTCAAAGTCTGGTCCTACTCCAGCAAAGTCAAAGACTGTTCCTATTCCAACAATGACAATTCCAAAAGTCAAAACTACCAGATCTTCAATTCAAAGTGGTCATATTTCATCGATTTCCTCGAATCTGCAAAAGATGAACTTGCAATTGTCAAACGAGACAAAGATTCGAGAGACTGTGGAGAAAGTTAAACCTAGTCAGTCTGACTTTGGTTTTTATGACAATTTTCATAATTGTCATCCACAGTTTGTTTTCCACACACAACAAAAGAGATGCTTTCAGTGTGGAAACACAAATCACTTGGCAAATAAGTGTCCTTTTAGACAAAAATCATTAAGTAAACAAAGATTTCATAATTCTATTTCTCATAATAGAAAATTATTTTTTACTCGTGGAAAATTTTCAAATAATATGAAATCAAAGGTTGCTAATGAGTTTAATGTCAAACGGGATAAGAATTTGACCAATGATGTAAAAAAAATGTCAAGCCTAAAAGCATAAATGAAAAAATGATATGCAAACCAAATATAATCATATCAAATCATTTTGTCTTGCTGCAACTCAGAATGTGCTCAAGTCATGTTTGACTTGGGTACCAAAATCTAAGTAATTTTGTTACTAATGCAGGGACAACCGCAAAAGGCTACTGAAAGTCTATGGCATGTTGATAGCGGTTGTTCAAGACATATGACGGGTAATTTATCATTACTACAAGATGTGCAATCATACAACGGAGGGAGAGTGATATTTGCAGGAGATAGAGGAGGACGAATTACAAAACGTGGTACAGTTACAAATGGCGTCCTAAGTTTTGAGAATGTTAATTTCGTTGAGGAATTAAAACATAACCTGCTAAGTGTGTCTCAAATCTGTGACAAACAATATTCAACACACTTTACTAATAACGAATGCTTAATATTAAAACCAGGTTTTGTTGTTCCAGAAGAATGGGTTTTGATGAGGACTCCGAGAGACAATGACACATATCTTCTTGATATGCATTGTTCTAATTCTTTGGTAACAGCCTCTTGCTTATTATCCAAAGCCTCGGAGAATGATTCCATGTTATGGCATCGTCGATTAGGACATGTCAATCTTAAAAACATGAATAAACTTGTACGTGGAAATCATGTAATTGGTTTACCTGAAAAAGAATATCATTTAACTGAACATTGTTTGTCATGTTCAAAAGGTAAACAACATAAACTTCCTCACAAACCAGTTGCACACAACTCAGTCGAATCAATCTTACAACTCGTACACATGGATCTTTTTGGTCCAGTAAGTGTTCTAAGTTTGGGTTGAAGATCTTATTGTTTGGTTGTTACTGATGACTTTTCTAGATTTACTTGGGTGTTTTTCTTAGCATCTAAGGATGAAACTCCACATCTGTTAAGTAAATTCATTACTTTAGTGGAGAATCAGACAGAGAAAAAGGTGAAATGCATCCGAAGTGACAACGGGACAGAGTTTTGCAATCAAACTCTGAATAAGTTTTGTGAGTCCAAGGGAATTGCCAGACAATTCAGTGCTGCTGGCACTCCGCAACAGAATGGTGTTGCAGAAAGAAGAAACAGAACATTGATTGAAGCTGCTAGAACGATGATCTCTGCCGCCAAATTACCTTTGTTCTTTTGGGCAAAAGCAGTAAATACTGCATGTTATGTTCAGAATCGTGTGTTAATCAACAAAAGATTAAATAAGACTCCATATGAAATCTTTTATAATCATAAACCCAAAGTTAAATATTTTAAAGCCTTTGGTTGTTGTTGCACTTTGTTACATACAACCGAATCATCTTCAAAATTTTCTGAAAAGGCTGATGAATGTTACTTTGTGGGATATGCTGCTAATAAGGTTGCATATCGTGTTTATAATAAAAGAACTAGACAAATAATCGAGTCATTTAACATTGATTGGCACGAACTTAACATAACTGATGTAGGTTCGGCTCCTTCATGGGTTTATGATTATGAATCTTTGTTCATAAATTTTAATATTTCTAAATCTTCATCTGTAGTTTCTACTTCTCAATCAATCTCCTTGAATAACCAAATAATTGAGGAACTTCCTTCTTTAATATCTGATGATTCTGTTACTACTTCATCATCCAAAGATATTCCTACAGCTTCTGTGCCAGTATCTGCATGTTCTGAATCTTTAGATGTTTCTTCAGAACAAATTCTTACTCAGGAGCTGGAAGAAACGTTGAGTTCTCCGTTATCTTCATCTTCTTCAGACACTATACACACACCGATAGAGATCATTCAAGTTCCATTTGACGAGTCTCCAAATGTGTCAACTGCTTCTGAAACTCCTATTTCAGATGACACACTTGATGAAACTTATGTGCCTCTATCTCAACATAATGAAGAAGCTCTTGATAATGTTGAACATATTACAAATTTGGAAGATGAAATGGTTGCAGATGAGATTCCTCAATTGAGAATACATAAAACTCATCCAACTGAAGCAATCATTGGTCCATTGCACGAAGGTGTAGTTACCAGAAGTCGATCAGGAGCAATCAACACATGTTTATATGCTTGCTTTCTATCACAAATAGTGCCCAAGAATGTGGAAATGGCACTCAAAGAAAACAGCTGGATAGAAGCAATGCAAGATGAGTTGATGCAATTCAAGAAGCTAAATGTTTGGCATCTTGTTGAACTACCAAAAGATAAGCTTCCGATTGGAACAAAATGGATTTTTAGGAACAAGACGGATGAAAAGGGTGTTATAGTTAGGAATAAAGCACGACTTGTGGTGCAGGGATTTTATCAAGTTGAAGGCTTAGATTATGAAGAAGTGTATGCTCCAGTTGCAAGACTAGAAGCAATACGCATTTTCCTAGCCTTTGCCTCATTCATGAACATCAAGGTGTACCAGATGGATGTTAAGACTGCGTTTTTATACGGAGAAATGAAGGAAGAAACCTATGTTTGTCAACCTCCTGGATTTGAAGACCCAGATCATCCTGATTATGTTTACAAGTTGGATAAGGCTTTATATGGTTTACATCAAGCACCTCGTGCTTGGTATGCAACTCTGACTGAACATTTGCTTGCAAATGGTTATTCAAGAGGTGCAATTGATCAAACCTTATTCATCCGAAAATCAGGCGATGATATCATTTTGGTTCAAATCTACGTCGATGATATTATTTTTGGCTCCACAAATGATAGTATGTGCACGGAGTTTGAAGAGGCGATGAAGAAGAAATTTGAGATGAGCTCGCTTGGAGAAATTTCATTTTTCTTGGGTATTCAAGTTACTCAATCTGAGACGGGTATTCTCATTCATCAAGAAAAGTATGTTCAGACAATTCTTGAGAAATACAAGTTTCAAGACTCCAAAGTAGCTCCAACTCCAATGGCTTCTCGTCTTACTCTTACTCCAGATCCATTAGGAGAATCAGTTGATCAGCATCTTTACAGATCGATGATTGGTTCCCTTATGTATCTCACTGCAAGCAGGCCGGATGTTATGTTCCCTGTTTGTCAGTGTGCCCGCTATCAAAGTGATCCAAAGGAATCACACATGAAAGCTGTCAAGAGGATTTTCAAGTATCTCAAGGGTCAACCCAAACTCGGTCTTTGGTATCCTCGAAATTCCGATTTCAATTTATTTGCTTATACTGACAGTGATTATGGTGGTTGTAACTTAGACAGGAAATCGACCACAGGAGGATGTCAATTCTTGGGCAACCATCTCATTTCTTGGCAGTGTAAAAAGCAGAACACTGTCTCTACATCCACTGCCGAAGCTGAATATGTGGCTGCTTCGAGTTGTTGTTCCCAGCTTGTCTGGATTCAGCAACAACTTCTCGATTATGGCCTCAACATTTATAACACACCAATTTGGTGTGATAACACGGCAGTTCTAAACATCGTGAAAAATCCCATCCAACACTCAAAAACTAAACACATTGACATCCGCATACATTTTATCCGCGACTGTTTTGATCGTAAACTTATTCATCTTAAACAAGTGCCGTCAACTGAAAATATAGCTGATTTATTTACCAAGGCGTTTGATCATTCTCGATTTGATTTCCTTGTGCAATCATTGGGAATGATTAACTTTGGATAAATTGGTTTAATGAATCTTCACAAAAAGATTTTTCAGTTTTTAATAATGCATAAAATTGCAATTGTTTCTTTTTCTTAAAAGGATAATCACAATTTTAGGGGGAGAAAATTAGAAAAGCATGTTCTGAAAAATATTTTTGGTCTTAGGGGGAGTTAAGATCAAAGGATTGCCAAAATTCAAAAGAAGACATTTTCATACTTAAATGAGAAATGATATTACAGAGTTCAAAATGAGTATAAGTACAATGAGTATAAGTACTTTCAAAGGCTTAAATACGAATACACTTGGATTATGTTTGATATGTCGATAGGCTTTGCTTTCAGAAATGAAAAGATCATAATTGAGTGATTACACTTGAATTAACGAAATATGATTCAGTGGGGAACATATCAGGATTATGTGCCAAAAATGTTCTAACACAGACTGAGAGATATAATCTTGTCATACTCAAGCCTGTATGTGATTGATTCAGTGACTATCATAAATATATATATATATACGAAAGATAAACAATACAAAAGAAAACAAAGGAGAAAACACAAAAAGAAAATAATTGAGCAAAAAGATGCCAACAACAAAGGCCATATAGGATATAAGATGCCAAGAAGCACAAACAAATCAAAAGATATGTCTAAAAGACATACATACTATATGGTATCTATTTTCTATTTTGAGAATACTTTTTAACTTTGGAAGGCAAAATCGAAAGATGGGGCATGTAAGTCCGGATGGCTTGTAAGTCCTAAACATCTTGAGAGGGCAGACGTAAGTCCGGATGGCGGTCAGTAAGTCCTTAAACTTGTTAATATTCCGGGTTAAGAAATATTTCTCAGGCTAGTTATGCTCAAATAGTTATATTTAGGAATACAATAAATGATATCACTGATCATCCATGCATGGTTTAAGTCAAATTGGGGTGACTTGAAAATCTCAATAGTGTCTTGAAGGATAATAATAATTCTACAGAAGTTCTGATTGTGGAATCCACTGATTTATATTAAATCAACACAAAACATGATATATATATCACTCATTATGTGTCTGAGTAAAACCTGAAGTATAAGTTTAAAAGGACAAAATATATTGACAATCAACTTAACCAGTTATTTTAAATAAAGCTGGACAGAGTCTTAACTTGACAAAGAACTATATGATCTCATTATGAAAATTTATACAAAACAAGCAAATCCGATCTTGATTCTTGAATTGTTTTTATTCCTTTGTTATTTTGTTTGTAAGTGATTGTTTTTATTTCACTTTTATAGTGTTTTATTTTTAGGACAATTAAATAACAAGAAAATGTTTGAAAATTGAAGATTCATTAAATTAATTGGTCACTTGGTAGATAACATTTTATGTTGACTTAATTCATTAAAATAAAAAGGATTGAAAGTTGTGTAAAGGTTTGTAAAAGTTTAAAAAAATTGAAAAATTTGAAAACTTTGAAAAAATTCTTCATTTCACATGCGAAAGGGAAAGTCACGCGAAAACCATGACTTGCGAAAGTGCCTGTCGCGTGACTTATCGGGTGTATAAAAGTCACAGTAAACGAGGCGAAATCACATTTCGCTCAAACTCTTACACGAAAACCCTTCTCGCATATTCTCCGAAATCTCCTCTCGCATACACCATTTTGCTCCTACTCTGTTATTTTGATTCACATATCTCACTCTAGTACGTGCATAGTGTGATTTTGAAGGTATAAACGGTTCGATTTGGTTACTGTAGATATGCACTGTTAAAGGGGAACTTAACAACTTGAAAATAAAATCTTGAAATGGACTTTAAAGTTGAAATTAAATGATAAAATCCACCTAATAGACTTAGGCGACAGCTATGATCTGGATTTCATGGATTAAAAACAAGTTTTGAAGTGTTAATTTGAACTTTGAGTTGTGCGAATCGCACAAGAAGCTGAATAGACGCGAAAAAGATTTGTCGCGTGAATCTGGTTCTCGCGAGAGTCTTGATTTCGCGTGAAATACAATTTTGCTTGAACTCAGTTTTTGCAAAGTGTTTTCGCGTGAATTCAAAAGTGAGACCAGTTTTCGCGTTATGTTGATTTTCGCATGAAAGTTGACTTCGCATGAAGAATACATTTCGCATAATGTTCATTTTTCGCGTGAACTGAGTTGTCGCATGACAAAAGGGCTGTTAAATTTTTTTTAAGTGTTGATGCTCTTATTTCTCCAATGTACTTGTACACAATAACCTTTTGATAAGAAAATATAAGTGGAATACATGTATTCATAATTGACTAAACCTTTGAGATAATAAATTGTGTTCAAGTGATGAAATATTCTAAGTAAAAGTTTTTTTTGTGTCACATATTCTAAGTGTTGAAAATATTTTGATATAATTAAGTTATTTTCAAGAGTGTTCTAATCTTGATCTTATTTTACAATGCAGATGGCACAAATGATCTTTAACAAGAATCATAATTGTGTTGCATATTTGGATGAAGTTCCGGAAGGGAAAGAATTATTTTCATCTATGATTGAGGGGCTGAAGAACTCAAGGATTGTTTATTCTATTTCTGCTGATCCAGCCATCTATTCTGAATTGATAGATTCTTTCTGGAGCACTGCTGCTATAGAAAAGGACGAAGCTGGAAACCAGATTATCACAGCCACTGTAAAGGACAAAAGGGTGATAGTTTCTCAAGCCATACTAAACAGAGTTCTTCTGTTTAATGACCAAGTGGGAGCACCAACAAGATTAGATGATGATGTAGTTATGGATTGTCTATCTCGGATGGGTTATGAGTATAGATATCCAAGTTTGGAGAAGAAGTGGTTACCACCATACTGGAAATATTTATTTCATGTGGTAATTCACTGTTTGAGTAATTTGAAGGCTGGAATGGATAGCCTTAGTGCTGTGTTTGGATCGTTATTGGTTTCTCTGGTGGATGATATTCCATTCAGCATTTCTGGCGTTATATTTCAAGAGATGGTGAAAAACGCTACGGCCAATCCAGGGAGAAAGTTTATCATGTATCCCAGATTTATTCAGCTGATCATTAATGATACATTTCCTGAGCTTGCCACTCAGAGATCTCCTAAATACGTTGTTCAGACAATTAAGAAGGAGATTTTTACTCATCTTACTGGAGCCAGAGGAAATAAATGCTCTGGTGAAAGTTTTGCAAAGATCGGCAAATTTTCTGAGATTGATGAACATGATGATGAGGTTGATGAAGGTGCTCATGCTGATGATGCACAGACTGGTGCTTCTATTTCCACTACTAGAGATAATATTGATGAAGAGATTGAGAAGCTTTTTGAAGATGAGCCTGTGCATGAAGAAAGAAGGGAAGGGGTTGTTCACTCAGCTTCAAGTTCTGAGACCCCAAGTGATCAAATAGGAAATGTTCCTTATGTGATCCAAACAGATCCAACCCCATCTACTCCAACATCTTCACGTCCAACTAATGAAGACAGGGATACTGATTATGTCCCTGAAGAGTCTCCAAGTACTTCATCTAGAAGAAAACGTATGGCTCGAAGGAGAGACTTTCCGGCAAGAAAGAGAGGCCGAGGTATTGTACCAAGAAGACCAAGAACACATGTGGTTGTCACCGAGACTAATCAAGATCAGACAGCCAATGTGATTTCTTCTGCTCCTGAAACAGAAACAGTTCCTGTTTCTGGAGCACCTAATGTTCCTGTTTCTGGTTATTCTACACCACCTCATCAAGAAAATCTAGAGTTTGATGTAGATACACTCTTGAATACTCCACCTGAGTTTCAGAGGAGAGAGGAATCAACAAGCACTCCAGGTTCTATCACGTTGGAAGAAAGAATAAAGAACCTGGAGAAAGAAAATTTGAGAATATGAAATTGATTGCTGAGTTAAAGAAAGGCAATGATGAAAAGACAAACCAGATCAACATGATTCATCTTGACTCAGCTATCAAAGACACAAGATTGGCATCTCTTGAGCAACAAATGAAGAACATATTTGACTACTCTTCTGGACTGGAGAGACAACTAAACGAGCTGAGAGAATTCATTTCACAAACTTATTTTCATCAGCCTCCTATCATAAGGTCTACTACAGTAATTGGTGAATCAAGTAGACGCTCTCCTAGTCCACCTCCTACTGAGACTGTTCCTGAGAAGGAAACGGTCAACGAAGCACAAGCATCCACTGTTCAGCAAAGTGGTAGCACTACTGAAGATGTTCCTGTTTCATCTGCAGTACCTATCACCGAAACTTACATATCTACAGCTTTCGTTGAGCCGGAACACATGATTTCTATGCCTATTGTTGATGAAAGGGAGGATGAAGAGTTAGTTGATTATGCTGAGTCTGATGATGATAACGATGGTGGAGATGATGATGATGATGATGACGATGGTGGAAATGATGGTGATGATGATGATGGTGGAGATGATGGAGGTGATGATGGTAATAATGATGATGGAGATGATAATGATGGAGGTAATGCTACAGGTTCTTCTTCAAGTCCTAATGGAGATACTAACACTGACAATGTCGATAGACCAAGTGTTAGTAATCCAGAAGGATATGATCCACTGGACCCTGCCACAGAAAGTGTGTATGAAAAGGAATTGTATTCTTTTCAACAAACTTCATCTGGAACTGCTGAAGAAGAACTTGACATTTTTGATGATCTGGAAGAGCAGAATGAGTACACAGATATTTTTGGGAACAACCTTCAAGAGCTATTCAAAGACATTAATCTTGAAGAAGGAGAAATTCCCAATGAGACTGTGAGTGGTGTACCTCCTACTGATACTACAAAGATTATTACTACTGGTCAGATTGCCTTATACACTAGAGGAGGTTTACAATTCAAAGCACCACCACCACCTACTGAAGCTCACTTTCTGTTTATATCAAAGCCAAAACAGAAGTATGGTGAAATGTCTCACGTTATTAGCTGGGCTTATGATGGTGAGAAAAGGATGTATGTTATAAAGAGAAGAAATGGAGAGATTGATTATCTAAAAAGCACACAAGACTTTCATACTTTACGTGCTGCTGATTTATACTCCATGGGCAAAGCTCCATTCTTCAATGAGAGTAATTACAGTGAAGCTGAGCTCATGAGATCCATGATAAGAAGGGAGATGCGCACAAATTTCAAAGACTTTAAGACTGCAAAATCAAAGTTGATTGATGACTCAACACGAATTGATGAAAATACAAAAGCTCCTATGAAGATACGAGTCTATCAACACCCCAAATTTATCAGAAAAGTCCCTGTGCATGCTCCAGTTCCTCCCGACTCTTTGAAGCAACTTTTATCTTGGAGATGTGAAAAGGATTCCGGTCACGCTGTGATCAAATGTATAGACAGGTCTTATCGAATCATTGATCCAGCAGACTTAATGAAGTTTGGCAAAGACGACTTATCCAAGCTGTTACACTGCCCTATCTCAGCTGATGAGTCTGTTTATTTTCTATCTTGCCAGTACGTATGGATGATTGACCGGATCCTGAGAAATAAATGGTATGCCTATGCTGGATCTTACAAGAAGGCGAATGTTGACTTTGATTGATTATGTTTCACCGAGCCTAGGGGGAGATTGTAGAAGACAAATCAAGGCTCGGCAAAACATCATATGCGAAATCAAGAATTCACGCGATTTGAAGAAGTCACGCGAGAAGCAGCTCTCACGCGAGAACAGCTTTCACGGGAGATGAAGACTCACGCGAAAGACAAGGCCGCGCGAAAGGCATCTCGCGCGAGAACCCTATGTTTAGTATAAATAGCTAGATTTCGTTTTGTAATTAAGCTTTTCATTCATTATCATACTTATCTGTGCGAAATCGCACAAGACCTGTAATAGGTTGTTTGTTTTAATCGAAGAAGCATTTCTTGTTCAATCCAATCTTCTTTTCTACTCCAATCTTGTTTATATTCCGCGTTCACAAGATTGAGATCGTGTGTTACTGTTCTTGGGAGTTTTCAGAGGTTTTACATTTTTTTCCAACCTGATTCATGTTTCTAATTTATTTTGGCATGTTCAGTCAATTCTAGATGACTAAATGAATTAAAGTACCAAAGCAACTCCTAAATCAAACTCAAAATCAATTTACAATTTACAATTTACAAATTCAATAAGGTGATACTATGATTCTATCAAATCTGAAATCCCAAATCAAATATTTCAAGCAAATATGAAATCCCAAGTAAGCAAGCCAAATGAAAGTAAAAAATTAGAGCACAACTTACCTTATTTGAGATGGAATCGAGCAGCCTAGTAGTATTGAGAAGAATTAAAGCACTACAATTTGAGTGAAATGGATTAGCCTAGCAGCCAAAGTGATTAGCCTAGAAGAACTAAAGCACAACAACCGGAATCCATGATTGTGACTGATTCAAAATGGCGAGCAATTAGCACTTAGCAGGCGACACGGCGAGCAGCCTAGCAGAAAATCGAGCAACGGTCAGGGAACTCCCCCGCCGGCCGCCCCAACCCCCCAAAGCAATTAATCGAGCAGCCTAGCAGAAAACCGAAGCAATTCGTCGAGTTGCCTAGCAGCCAAATCGAGCAGCCTAGCAGCCAAATCGAGCAGCCTAGCAACGATCTGAAAATCACGACATCATGAATCTGCAATTAATCGACCAGCCTAGCAGAAAACCGAAGCAATTCGTCCGTTCGTTTCTGATTCCCCCGCCGGTCGAATGCTTGATCCCTCAAGTGCTCGAAATCCTCGAATGCCCATCATGAATTTGCAATTAATGGCGTCCGCTCGAATGCTTGATCCCTGTGGAATTTGGAAACCCTGAGTTTTTGAACTATAATTTTTTGTGGGCTTAAGTTGGAGTTGAGCATATTTGGTATGTGGGCCTAAAGCCCTAGCTTGTTTTTACAAGCTTATGGGCCGCCCCTGATTTTAAGTATAATCTCTGTTACGAACACAATTGGTAATCAAGAACATTAAGATCGATAAAGAGAAGAAGAAGAAGAAGAAGAAGAAGAAGAAGAACACTTAGAGAAGGAGGAGTTCAAACTCAAATCATCGATGTCCATTCCACTCTTACAAGATTGTTTAAGTAACAACCAGTGAATACAAGTTACAATCATCACCTCACACTTTGCTACAATTACAATTAACCACTCTATTTATTTGACATGTAACAATCTCACGGTAAGTTTTTTCTTTTTTTTGTTTGGTGGGTGGTTAGTGCATTGTAAGCTTTTCTCAGACCAGATGTTAAATTTAAAGCTTCCAAAAGTTACCCCATAAAACGTATTTATTTATAAATAAATGGAGAAATATCGATAATAAACTTTGTAATATTCTATTGCATCTTTTTACATGTTTACTGGAGGAGATTATCGTTTTAACTTTTATTTATATATCTTAAGTTTCTTTTGTTTTCAGGAAGTCCTTTTGAAGCTGGATATGTACCTTCAAATTCAGAGAAGTACCCATCAGGTGGCATTATTTCTGCTATTGAGAATGCTTTTCATACAACCCCTCAATTGGACTGCACAAATGGCGCTTTAGAAGAAGTCCGGTTGTGTTTTACCAAGGATTTTAAGGTTTGTCACTGTTCTTTTGCAAAAAATCTTTATAATAAACCCATAATTCTATAGAATGTTAGTATTTGTTACCATAGTTATTAAATGGTGCTTAGTCCTAACAACTTCTGATATTAATTACTTCTGATTTTGGTGTATTAATCTTCATGCAGTTTTGAGATTGTGTAGGAAGTAGTGATTGTCCTGATTATGTCAGCTTACCACAATTTGCATCCTTGGGTAAGCTTACTCTTAGGTGCTGTTTGTTTCTGAATAGGTAAAACGTCTGCAGTCTGCAGACCACATCTGCAGACATCTGTAGGAGAAGAGGTGGACCAAACCTCTGCAGCCTGTATTAAGAAGACTGTTTGTTTTGTAACGTCTGCAGACTGCTGAAATAAACTGAAATATTTTTAGATCATTCATTCCATATTATTTTCGAATGACACATTCATTAACTGCTCTGAAGAATCACCAAACAACTACAATCACCAAACAATATCAGATCAAACACCTACAATAATCTCCCACTAAAGAGCTAAATCACCAAACAACTACAATCATGAGACTCCAATAGTCATATCAACAACAGATCTGAAGAACCATCAACAACTAAACATAAAAACAACTTCAAATGCTGAATTACAGTGTATATACAACTATATAAGGTTATAAGCATACCTTGATCATATCGATGGGTTGGATGACGCATGTAGCAAGCATACCGGATGCTCTGCCGTTGACGAAGGGCTTGATCGTCGGCCATACGCCTCCGATCAGCTTCGGTTTCTCCTCTCCCATTGGTGATGAGATTTGGGGGTGATGAAGAAATGGAGAAAGAGGAGGTAATAGTGGAGGTTGAGGATTCGATTGGAAAACAGAGGAGTGATGAAACAATGTGGAGATAGATATTTATACCATGATAAACACCACACTTGTGATGTGATTTTGTGGAAATGTTCGTCTGTGTCCCTGTGATTTCGACGGTGGCGACGGTGGCGTGGCGACGGTGGTGAGGTCGGGCAAAAGCAGGAACTCAAGCAGAGGTTGTTGTGGGGAGGAGTGGGGTGTGGGTATTTGGGGAAGAGGGGTTTTAGGGGAAATGAACTGTGAAGAGGTTAGAAGAGGTGTGAAGACATTGTTCCACCTCTTCTCCAAGAAGAGGTCACGCAGACGTTTTTTAATGAAACATCTTCAGAAATACAAACACTCTGCAGACCTCAAACATCTGCCCGCCTTTTTGGCGCAGACAAAAGAGCTTTAGAAGCTCTTTTTCTAAAAAACAAACACCACCTTAGTCATAACAGCTTCCTTTGTACAACACATATGTGAACAAAAATCTAATATCTTTGAATGCGACATAAAGATATGAAAATGACAGTTAATACCTAAGGGTAGCAAAACGGACAACAGGTCACACGGGTTGGGTAATATGTCAAAACAGGTTATGTTATGGCACGAGTTGTAACGACTAATGAGTCAGCGGTCAGATAGGGCTGACCAGAAACACTTTTTATAATTAATTAGTGCGTGGAATACGATTAATAAGTTATACATTGATAATATGGTTAATGATAATCAGTTTGAAATTCATTTTGTTATTGTTTCACTAACAATTCCACCTTTTGCCTTTCCATTTGTAGATATCACCAAGAATATGGTTCGGTTAATTTCTGGCACCGCGTCGACTTGAATATTTACCTGATGATTGCTTTTCAAAACCTTACTATTGTATCTGTTGGTATTCTATGTTATAGTTGTAGAATACCATTTCCATTGATAAATAAGTGCAGGAGATAGTGAGAGTACCTCCATTGATGTACATTTTATACTAGCAGGGTTTCTAAATTATTAATTTTATTAGATTTTATTTTCTGAAGAATTATGCATGATTTTAGTGAAAATTTATTTCAATTGTTTTTCATGATTATGTGCGTCTGTAACTGTTGATTGAATCATTACATTTGTGTATATCACCAAACTGGATACGATAGATATAATCTTTTGTTGGTATATTTATTCTTAAATTGTTTATTATTTATTTTCAATCTTTAATGTCACACCCCAACCTTGACGGCGGAAACGTCGAGGTGTGAGAGTTAAGATCGTTCACAGCCTCATAACGCTATTATTAAATCCAATATATTATTCATAAGTTTCAAAGGTAACATTACAATCATAAGTTTCAACAATGAACTAATATTTGACATGACATAACAAAGTACAATCAATTGATTTTATTAACTAGGTCCAAGTCCTAGATTATGCCAGCAACATAAGTGCACTTCAAACTTGGGGGTTTTCCTTAAACATGATAAAAATAAAGGTCAACTAAAAATAGTTGGTGAGTTTCCAAGGTTTTCATACATAATATGAAAAGATTACAAGTAGCAATTCATGTCATAGGTTATAAGTTAGTAAGGTTATAGAACACATATCGTTACAACCAAACCTCGACTTGATTACAAGTATATAAGATTGGCTAAGTGTCTTTGGTTCCCTAGTGCACAAGCATACGGCTCCTAGGAGTCGGCAATACATCGACTTTAGCACCAAATAGGCTTGTCAGGCCCAAAGATATAAGACGTCACCAGGTGTAAGGCCCCGTTCCCGGGAAACCTCACAGTTGGTTAACCATAGCACAAAATCAGTTTAATAACAAAACATTGCAGCGGAAGATAATTAAACATTCATTTAATACTTAAAAACCCCATCGTACTCATACATTTGTCCTTTAATTGTAAACAAAACATATCACTTGTTCATTAATTACAATAAGGACTTCATTAACAGGAATGTCATCCGTAGATTTCCAAGTAGCTCCACGATACCATCCTCAGCCTCAGCGCTTACCTGCCCACTATTATGCATAAAAAGTCAGCTACGCTGAGTGAGTTCTAGTTTTATATAAATAAGAAAATATAATCTTTTATCCTTCATATAATGAACACGCATACATCATACTACAAACATTACTTGTATCGCATTAGGCACGTTCATTATCTTTCATTCTTTCATTTTATTTCACTTCATCATAGGCGAGATTGCACAAAGCAAGATCTCCATGTTGATTGACAACGAATGTCAATCCCCGTCGGTACACGTTATCCATGGTCACTACCCCCGACGGTCGATCGATCCCCGTCGGTACACATCTTCATGGTAGCTTCCCCCGACAGTTGATCCACACTAGCAGGCACATAGCCCGCTCATGAATACGGATCCATCATCATACATCAGACTCACATAAGTGAAGTCTATCATAGTGCTTGCAAGACTTTTCATCATCAAATGGGCCCGGGGGTAACATTCGTTAAGTTCCACTTCTTATTAGTATTATCTTTCACTTAATATATATATAATACTTAGCTTATTAAGTACACAACATACCAAATACTAGTCATCATAACACGTAACCGACCCTCCGCGGGACAACGGGGGTTCGGGGGCGGCAGCCCCTGACAGCGGGGTTCTAGGGGCAGCAGCCCCTAGTGGGGTCCAAGGGGCAACGCCCCTGGCTGGGGCCGGGCTGCCAGGTCAGCGCGCCCGAAAATTATTTTGAGCTATTTAAATGTCACATTTTACTTTAGAAAAATGTATTTTCTTGTTAAAACACCTTGAAATCCTTATCTTGAAAATCTTATGTTTACTATGCATAATAGCCCTAAAATCATGGAAAAACGTTTAAATAAGGGGATCTAGAACTCACCTGAACTTAGCAAATAGCTTCAATCCTAAGTTACTTAAGCTATAGTCCAAACACTCTAGCTGCACGATAGTTAATACACAAAACGTCATTTTATTCATAATTTCGCCCACAGTTTCGCTGGCAGTTTCGCTGCCAGTTTCGCTGGCAGTTTCGCTGCCAGTTTCGCTGGGCAGCACTTCTGCCAGTTTCGCTGGACAGATTCGCTGCTTTGAGCGCCCAACTTTCGTTGGAATTTTCTAGTTTCGCAATGTCTATGGGTCCACAGTTTCGCCCGAACGAAACTGTAGTTTCGCCCAAGCGAAACTGTAATTTCGCTGGAAATGTTCTTAGTTTCGCTGGATGATTATGCAAATTCGCTGGATGCATATACAGTTTCGCAGATCGCATAAAAATCACAAACCAGTCCGTTTTTCACCCAAAATCACAACTTTTTACGTCCAACCTCTTAGTTTATCATCCATGAGGCTAAATCTAAGCTTCATACATGTTTTCATACGTAAAAATGTGACCTTTATGCGATTCTTTGCAACTTTTCAAAACCCAAAACCCTAGAATCCGGGTTTGATCTACAGAAGGGTTTAGGGGTTGATTCTTACCTTGTTTTGCTGCTCCTTTCTTGAGATTTGTTGCCCAAACACCCAGATCTTCAATCCCTTGACCTTAGAAGCTCCAAAACTTGAGTTTCTTGCACTTTCTCTCTCTACTTTCTCTCTCTACGGATTTTTGGACTTAGGGTTGGAATGAAGAAGATGGTGGCTGCTTTGGGTAGGTTAAGGGATGATTATGGGCCTCAATCCACTTAGGCTCTTGTCCATTAGCCTAATTAGCCCATAATCCATTTTTCTTTCTTTATTAAATACCCATAATTAAGCCCATTATCCCCGGCGACTCGTTTTGACTTTTCGGGGTGTTACAAGTCTCCCCCACTTATTTAGGTTTCGTCCTCGAAACCTGTCAGTCATCAAACAATTGGGGATAAAATCTCCTCATCTCTTCCTCGGTCTCCCACGTAGATTCTGATCCTCTTCTGTGTTTCCCTTGTACTCGTACTAGCGGAACTACTTTATTACGTAAGCGCTTCTCTTTCCGATCCAGGATGACCACCGGCTGCTCTACATAATTCAGTCGCTCGTCGACTTCGATGTCCTCTAACGGTACAAATGCATCATCGTCTGCTAGACATTTCCTAAGATGAGATACATGGAATGTGGGATGAATTCCACTCAACTCATCAGGTAATTCTAGTCTGTAGGCCACTTCCCCTATTCTTGCGATAATACGGAATGGACCTATAAATCTTGGGCTTAACTTTCCCCTTTTTCGAAACCTGATGATCTCTTTCCAAGGCGATACCTTGAGCATAACCTTGTCACCAACCTCAAACTCTATCGGCCTACGCCTCTTATCCGCATAAGACTTCTGGCGATCTTTTGCAGCTTTCATGAATGCCTTAATCTTATCTAACTTCTCAGTTGTGACCTCAATCACTTCAAGGCTCCCCAATTCCTTTTGCCCGATGTCACCCCAACACACGGGCGTTCTGCACTTCCTACCATACAACATCTCGTAAGGTGGCATACCAATGCTGGCATGGTAACTATTATTATACGAGAATTCCGCCAACGGTAAGTGTTCATCCCAACTTCCACCGAAATCGATCACACATGCTCGCAGTATGTCTTCTAATGTCTGAATTGTTCTTTCCGACTGACCATCCGTCTGGGGGTGGTAAGCCGTACTAATATGCAGTCTAGTCCCCATTGAGTCGTGGAACCTCTTACAAATTTAGACGTAAACCGCGTGTCCCTATCCGAAACGATAGACACTGGCACGCCGTGACGAGCCACGATCTCCTTGATGAACAGATCTGCCAACTTCTCAGAGGAAAACGTCTCACGAATTGGTAGGAAATGGGCGCTCTTTGTCAAGCGGTCAACAAACACCCAGATCGTGTCACTTCCTTTCGTTGTGCGAGGTAGCTTCGTGATGAAGTCCATCGTGATGTGTTCCCATTTCCATTCAGGAATATCCAACGGCTGGATTTTCCCATATGGCTTTTGGTGTTCTGCCTTCACCTGTAAACAAGTCAGGCACTTGCTTACATACTTAATCACGTCACGCTTCATTCCTGGCCACCAGTAATCTTTCTTCAGATCTTGGTACATTTTTGTGGTACCAGGATGAATAGAATATCTAGTTTTATGAGCCTCATCCATGATCTTTCCCCTCAAATCCCCATAGAGAGGGATCCACATTCTTCCAGTTCGAGTTCTAACACCCAGGGTGTTTTCCCCCAAATCTGAAGTTTGCCCTTTCATTCTTTCAGAGTTGACTCTGTCCTCTCTTAATGCCTCATCCTGAAACTCCCTCACTTGCTTCATAACATCAGGCGTCATAATTATTTGGTACGCCCTCACCCGAATTGGTTCGGGTCGTCCCTTTCGGCTAAGGGCGTCAGCAACCACATTAGCTTTGCCTGGATGATAATGAATTTCGCAGTCATAGTCCTTGATCAGTTCCAGCCACCTCCTCTGCCTCATATTGAGTTCTTTTTGTTCGAAGAAATACTTCAGACTCTTATGATCGGTGAAGATGGTGCACTTCACCCCATACAGGTAGTGCCTCCAAATCTTCAACGCAAACACCACCGCGGCCAACTCCAAATCATGTGTAGGATAATTGGCCTCGTGGGCTTTTAGTTGTCTAGAAGCATAGGCTATCACCTTCCTTCGTTGCATCAACACGCAACCCAATCCTGCATATGAGGCATCCGAGTAGACTACCAGGTCCTCGTTCCCCTCAGGTAGCGTCAGGACAGGGGCTTGCGTTAACCTCATTTTTAGTTCTAGGAAGGCGTTCTCCTGATCAGGACCCCATTCATACTTCACGTCCTTCCGGGTCAGCTTAGTCAAAGGAGAAGCTATCTTAGAGAAATCCTGGATAAACCTCCTATAGTAACCTGCCAGACCTAAGAAACTGCGAATCTCGGTTGGCGTCTTTGGAGATTCCCATTGCATTACCGCTTCAACCTTCGCAGGATCCACCCTGATCCCCTCAGGATTAACCACATGACCCAGAAATTGAACTTCTCGAAGCCAAAATGCACATTTGGAGAACTTAGCATATAACTTCTCGCTTCTGAGTGTCTCCAAGACTTCTCGAATATGATCGGCATGTTCTTCTTCACTTTTTGAATAGATCAAAATGTCATCGATGAACACTATTACCGATTTATCCAACATTGGCCGACATACCCGATTCATAAGGTCCATAAAAGCAGCTGGTGCGTTAGTTAAACCAAAGGACATGACGAGAAATTCGTAATGTCCATAACGCGTCCGAAACGCTGTTTTAGGAATGTCTTGTTCTTTCACCTTCAGTTGGTGGTAACCAGACCGCAGATCTATCCTCGAAAACCAGCTGGCACCCTGAAGTTGGTCGAACAAGTCGTCGATCCTTGGTAGCGGGTATCGTTCTTTACGGTCAGCTTATTGAGCTCGCGATAGTCAATGCACATCCGCATGCTACCATCTTTCTTCTTGACAAATAGAACTGGAGCACCCCATGGAGAGATACTCGGTCGGATGAAGCCCTTATCCAATAAGTCTTGTAATTGGTCCCTCAATTCTACCATTTCTGAAGGAGCCAATCGGTATGGTGCTTTAGCGACGGGCTGCGCTCCCGGTAATAAATCGATCTGAAATTCGATTTCGCGGTCAGGCGGCACACCAGTCAGGTCTTCAGGAAAGACGTCAGGAAAATCGCGCACTACCGGCACGTCTGATAATTGTGGCTCTAGCACGTCCACATCTTTTACGTAGGCCAAGTAAGCGCTACACCCACATCTCATGTACTTTTCAGCTGTGATCATCGACAGACCTTCGGCACACAACACACCTTATCCCCACGTACAGTAACAGAACTACCATCGGGCGCTTTTAGACGAATTATTTTCTTGCTACATACAATATTGGCTTCATAGCTAGCTAACCAATCCATGCCTAACACCACATCGAAACCTCCTAAGGCCATAACGTACAACCTAGCAGGGAACTTACAATCTTCTAACTAATCAGGCAATCCTCAATCACTTCAGTTACCTTAGTGGACTCTCCAATGGCTGTTTCTACATAAAAGGGCTCGTCTATCTTCCTACTCTTATCATGCAATAAACGACAAAAGGCAGTAGACACAAAACTCTTACTAGCACTAGAATCAAAGAGCACAGAAGCATATTCGTCATCCACCAGAAACATACCTGAAACTACTTCTGGATATGCCCTGGCCTCCTCACGAGTTATGTTAAACGCCCTCGCCTTTGCCTTTAAACCATCACCCTTCCCTTTGTCTCCAGCTTTAATTGTTCCTGGTCCTCCTGATTTTCCTTTCTTGCAGTCTTTCTCCGCATGCCCCATCTCGCCATACTGGTAGCACTTCACCGCCTTGCACTCTCTAGCATAGTGACCCTCGCCCCCACATTTAAAACACTTTCCAGTACCAATCCTGCACTCCCCAAAATGGCGTTTTCCACATTTTCTACAGGCACCCCCTTCACCTGTATTCTCCTGTCTCCCTGATTGACCCTCAGCTCTCATCTTATTTTCTCCACCCCTGAAGTTGTCGCCTCCAAACCTCTTCCCATTTTCATTCTTGTTCCCACTCCACTTCTCCACCTTCTTTTGCACAGGTATTGGGTCTCTCTCATCGTACAACCTTCCAGCTAAATCCACCACAGACCTAAACGTACCTGGTCTAGCCGCAATCATGTGCCTCCTGATGTCCACTGGCAAACCCTGCATGTATCTCTTGATCTTCTTGGATGCAGGTGTTACCATGTCTGGCACAAGTCTTGCAAGTTCATTGAACTTGGAGGTATACTCTTGATGAGTCATGTTCCCAGCCTCTAAATACAAGAACTCCTTCTCAATCTTGTCTAATTCCCGATGGGGACAATACTCCTCCAGCACCAACTCCTTCAACTCGGACCACCTCAGTTTGGCTATCGACCGCTTTCCTTCAGCCTGGACAATATTGTCCCACCAGCACAGCGCTGAGTCGACGAAAGAATGAGTGGCAAACTTAACTTTCTGATCTTCGCGGCATTCACTAATTTCCAGTACCGCCTCCATTTCTCTGATCCACCGATGAGCGGCAGTACCATTGCCGTTACCGTCAAAGGTTGGGGGCTTGCACCTTTGAAATGCCCCATAGTTGCACCCCCTAACCGTCTCCCTCTCAGCCTCCTCATCACTGTCATCATCGTGGATTACCACCTTAGGGTTTGATGGCTCCTCTTCAGATTCCTCCGTCCTCCAAGTGGACCTTCCAGAATTCTTCTCATTTTCCTTCTCCTTCCTATCAGCTTTATCTCCATCCTTGACTGCTTTAAGCACCTCATTCACCACCGAGGGTAAGACATCTTGCATGACATTGTAGACTTCATCGGCGATGGCCTCCTTCACAGTGGACTTGAGGGTGGCTGATCCCTCGCCCTCTGGTTGACTATGGAGGTCTGACTCCTCGTGCACAGTCTCAGGAGCCTTAGCTTTGCTCCGGGTGACACGTGGTGTAGTGGTACGACCACCTCGAGGACGTCCACGTGTAGCCTTCCCAGCTTTCCTACCCGCCATATCTAATTCCTATAAGATTTAAACACCGAAATGGTTATTCCAGGTAATTGCTTAGATCATTACAAGTATGGTAAGTCCTTAATTACAGTGGCCAAGTGTGATTAACTACTTACCTTACCCTCCTGTCCCAAGCAATCACTATCCTAACACATGCCAGCATTCAAATCTACACGTATATAAAACAAATAGCACACGCACATATTGCTAGTTTACTTGAAATATTTTACCTGATGGCACGTAGCTACTCGGGTTGGCATCCCTCATTTGGTCCCATGCTCAGTTTAAGTTTAGGTTTGAAAAATGTTTTACCCATTTCTCTTAAACTTTGGCTCTGATACCAACTTGTAAGGCCCCGTTCCCGGGAAACCTCACAGTTGGTTAACCATAGCACAAAATCAGTTTAATAACAAAACATTGCAGCGGAAGATAATTAAACATTCATTTAATACTTAAAAACCCCATCGTACTCATACATTTGTCCTTTAATTGTAAACAAAACATATCACTTGTTCATTAATTACAATAAGGACTTCATTAACAGGAATGCCATCCGTAGATTTCCAAGTAGCTCCACGATACCATCCTCAGCCTCAGCGCTTACCTGCCCACTATTATGCATAAAAAGTCAGCTACGCTGAGTGAGTTCTAGTTTTATATAAATAAGAAAATATAATCTTTTATCCTTCATATAATGAACACGCATACATCATACTACAAACATTACTTGCATCGCATTAGGCACGTTCATTATCTTTCATTCTTTCATTTTATTTCACTTCATCATAGGCGAGATTGCACAAAGCAAGATCTCCATGTTGATTGACAACGAATGTCAATCCCCGTCGGTACACGTTATCCATGGTCACTACCCCCGACGGTCGATCGATCCCCGTCGGTACACATCTTCATGGTAGCTTCCCCCGACAGTTGATCCACACTAGCAGGCACATAGCCCGCTCATGAATACGGATCCATCATCATACATCAGACTCACATAAGTGAAGTCTATCATAGTGCTTGCAAGACTTTTCATCATCAAATGGGCCCGGGGGTAACATTCGTTAAGTTCCACTTCTCATTAGTATTATCTTTCACTTAATATATATATAATACTTAGCTTATTAAGTACACAACATACCAAATACTAGTCATCATAACACGTAACCGACCCTCCGCGGGACAACGGGGGTTCGGGGGCGGCAGCCCCTGACAGCGGGGTTCTAGGGGCAGCAGCCCCTAGTGGGGTCCAAGGGGCAACGCCCCTGGCTGGGGCCGGGCTGCCAGGTCAGCGCGCCCGAAAATTATTTTGAGCTATTTAAATGTCACATTTTACTTTAGAAAAATGTATTTTCTTGTTAAAACACCTTGAAATCCTTATCTTGAAAATCTTATGTTTACTATGCATAATAGCCCCAAAATCATGGAAAAACGTTTAAATAAAGGGATCTAGAACTCACCTGAACTTAGCAAATAGCTTCAATCCTAAGTTACTTAAGCTATAGTCCAAACACTCTAGCTGTACGATAGTTAATACACAAAACGTCATTTTATTCATAATTTCGCCCACAGTTTCGCTGGCAGTTTCGCTGCCAGTTTCGCTGGCAGTTTCGCTGCCAGTTTCGCTGGGCAGCACTTCTGTCAGTTTCGCTGGACAGATTCGCTGCTTTGAGCGCCCAACTTTCGTTGGAATTTTCTAGTTTCGCAATGTCTATGGGTCCACAGTTTCGCCCGAACGAAACTGTAGTTTCGCCCAAGCGAAACTGTAATTTCACTGGAAATGTTCTTAGTTTCGCTGGATGATTATGCAAATTCGCTGGATGCATATACAGTTTCGCAGATCGCATAAAAATCACAAACCAGTCCGTTTTTCACCCAAAATCACAACTTTTTACGTCCAACCTCTTAGTTTATCATCCATGAGGCTAAATCTAAGCTTCATACATGTTTTCATACGTAAAAATGTGACCTTTATGCGATTCTTTGCAACTTTTCAAAACCCAAAACCCTAGAATCCGGGTTTGATCTACAGAAGGGTTTAGGGGTTGATTCTTACCTTGTTTTGCTGCTCCTTTCTTGAGATTTGTTGCCCAAACACCCAGATCTTCAATCCCTTGACCTTAGAAGCTCCAAAACTTGAGTTTCTTGCACTTTCTCTCTCTACTTTCTCTCTCTACGGATTTTTGGACTTAGGGTTGGAATGAAGAAGATGGTGGCTGCTTTGGGTAGGTTAAGGGATGATTATGGGCCTCAATCCACTTAGGCTCTTGTCCATTAGCCTAATTAGCCCATAATCCATTTTTCTTTCTTTATTAAATACCCATAATTAAGCCCATTATCCCCGGCGACTCGTTTTGACTTTTCGGGGTGTTACACCAGGCTAACAATAGTTAATTATTGTAAACAAACTATGTATCTCATATAATCACTTACAACACACAAATAACCATGACAAAATATAAAAATGAATTGCAAGTGCTTTACAAGTCTCAAACGTTTATAAGTGTAAGTAGTATAAGTATCATGTTTCACCCCAAAGTGTAAAAATATATAAAAAGGGGCAAGGAAAACTCACATGTCAAATAAGTATGTAATGACGATTAATAAGAATAATAATAGGCGTCGTTCCAACGTGAATCGTCACAAGTCACCTAAATATGTATATATATTCACAAGGTTAAAGTTTTGATAATAAGATTGATGATTAAAATGTGGACTAGGGTTTCAATAGAATTGGGGTTTTGATAGATAAGTAAAAATTAAATTATGGAGCCACTTAAATTTTAATTCAATAGAAAAGGGTTATACCATTTAAGTAATTTAATATAAAGAAATGACATGAAACTAAATCATTTGTAATAATTTGGTAAAATTTAAACATAAGGTGTAAATAAGTTTTTTTTTCTTTTATAATTATTTGCAATGACCATGTTTTGACAATAATCAAAATAACGTCGTGTCCAATAATAATTTATTATAAATTATTTAACTTCAAGTCCATTTTACAAAATTATTAGAAATAACTTTCAAATAATCTTTGTTATAATGTTTTTGTTAAGAAAATATATAAGTATTTAATTTTAAAATTTACAGAAAATAATTTGGTACCTTTTAAAATGATTTTGGTTATCAAAAATGATTTTTATAATATTTATAAATTTTCTGTAATTTAAATAGATGAAGAAAGCCTTTAAAAAAAAGGTTGAGGGTGCCCGGGGTCGAACCCGGGACCTCAAATCTAATGGTTTATGCTCTTAACCGGTAGGCTGTGGCGCCTATGCCAGTTATGGGCCGGGTTCCAATTCTTAAAATAATTAATTACATGCATCCCCAATTTCCATAAGAACCCTAGAATCATCTTGATCCAATTGAACATCAAATCGATGTTAATAGCCAAATTAATGTTGGGGCTTTGTTTCCCCATGTTAAACCGAGTTTATCTATGTATGTAACTTACGTGATTAGGATTGAATCAACGAAGGTGATGATGAACAAAGTCGCGGCCAGGTTGCTTATGGTTCGAGATGAAATCGATGATGATAATCCAATTCGTTGCACTGGAAGTTTCTAATGGACTCAAAGATAGAAACCCCTCTGTTAATTTCGAGTCTTGGAGTCTGGAGAATGGTGTTCGAGTGTCGAGCAGGTCGCGATGAAGGGAGAATCGAATGGAAGGTTCAAGTGTTTCTCAGATGAATTTTGTTGATTAACATTTTAGGAATAGATGGATGATCGATTAGGTTGAGTTAATTGGGTTATTATTAAAGTTCAATGCTTCAAACAACTATGAACTTCAATGGGTTTCGGTTATGTGTTTGTGGGTGTTAATAACCCGCTTTAAAGCTCAATTATATCGTGTATTATTGTTGGGATCCGACTCACGAGCGTTTTGGGATTGGAAAAACCGAGTTTTAGGGCGGTTTGGGGGTCGCCGGCGCCGCGCCGGAGCATTGCCGGCCGGCGGCCGGAAAATCGTGGAAGAGGAGAGAGGGAAGGGTTGGGTTTTAAGATTTTTACAATTTGGCCCCTGTGGTTTCGAGTTGTTTAATTGTAACCCAAAGTTTAGGTTTTAGTTTTAAAATAAAATTACGCTTTAGTCCCTGCAGTTTAAAATGTTGTTATTTTATATAAAAAGTTATTATTTACAAGTTTAAAGTTATAAAACTTTATTATTATCATTGACATTATTGTTATTAATATTATTATAATAATTATTATTATTGTTATAATAATATTAATAATTATTTTTAAGATTAAAATCACTTTAAGTTTTATAATATTAAACAACATTGCAACACACATTATTAATTTGTTAACCACCAAATTAATTATCAAGTAAAACAAATCTCAAAGTTTCAAAATTGACATAAAAGGTCCTTACAAGAATTAACAAAGTTAACTTTTAAGTTAACGAAAATACGAGATGTTACATTTAATGATCCAATTAGTCGTTTAAAAATAATTTATTTTCAATCCAAAGCGTAGACCATAAATTAGGCAATTGATAAACTCAATGATTTAACTGGTTTTAGGGGCGTGCTTCATGATTTGAGAATTATTGATATTGTCTATGATAAAAATATTTTGATAATTGTGGAATTAAGAAGCCATAGTGATGGCAACCATAATGTGGATGTTGATCATGGTTTTAGGTACACTTTTTCTTTTGAATAGTCACCAAGCACTTATTGTTCACAAAAGCAATCTATCATGGATCTTTCTTTATTTGAGATGGAGTTTATCGTATATATAGTAGCAATAGGAGCCGCTTGCCAAACCATATAGTTTGCAAGACATCTATAGTGAACTGAATAACACGATGCCGCAAAAGGTTATTCTAAAGGTAGACAATGTATCAGCAATGGCACTCATAAAAAATCCAATATATCATAGTTGGAGCAAACATATTCCACACGACGTCAATTTATTCATGAGTGTGTAGAGAATGAACAAGTTGAAGTGATGCATGTAAGTGGTGATCATCAAGATACAAATATTTTGACCTAGTCAATGCCAAGGATCAAATTCAAAGAGATAAGAGAACTGATCGGACTAGAAGACCTCCCTGACACCTGTTCAAAGTTTATGAACCGGCCAAGCCAAGGGGTTGTGCCAAAGGGGCAGGTGAAGGGTAGGTTAAAGCCCAAGGGGTATACTAATTGTATATAAGTTGTTAACTAAGTTAGGGTTTAGCAAGTTCTATATATAAGTCATTGAGTTATGGTTTACGATGCGAATTTTAATCAGGGTCTTTGAGTTATTTTTTTCCTTGGTTATATAATGCTATTAGGAGTTATCCATTTTGTTTGTTTTATGTTGTTTTGATATCAAATCAAAACTTGACCACTTACCTTTGTTGTCACCCGACACCATTGTTTGTTGCCCATATAAACAAATATTGCGAGTGAACTTCTTTTGATACTTTGTAAACGTTTAGACTTAAACCAAAGCCGTAACCGGTCATAAACTGGATTGGCCTGCATCCGTTTTGTCCATTGTCCGACCCAACCTGTCTATTTGGTGACTTAGCTTTGTTGAGAAGTTTTTAGATATCAAGCACTCCCAAGATAATTTCAATGTGGTCATTTCCCCTTTTTTTGGCAATTAGTTTTCACGATGACATCAATGCTTTAGCTTGTTGTTTAACCTTTTTAAATGTAATTTTTATGTATTATTTGCAAAATTGAAGTGATTTTCATGTGTTACCGACATATCTTGTTAGTTGTTAACCCTGTCATAAACTCGAGTGTTCTTAATTAATCAAATCCCCTCAATCCTTCATAGAATATTCTTACTGCTTTAGCTCCGGTACTTGGAACAAACAGGACATTATAATTAGGGTTTTCTTGAGGACACCACAGGTGTTTTTGGAAAGAAATCAAATCTAACCATCACGGTTGGACCTAACCGTGAGGGTTTGAAGCCTAAAGGTCACGGTTTGACCAACCCATGACACTTTAAGATTTTTTGAATCAAAAGATCACGTTTTTACCAAACAATGACACTTTGAGATATACTAAAAAATAATAAACATCTAATTATATTGTGTAAAAAGAAAATAAAACGTCACAGATACATACGTGTAATGTCGATATTTTTTATACTTAAAATAATAAACATCTAATTATATATATTTTATATATAAAGTCGTAATGTCACAAAAACACAAACTCGTAAAATAAAAATAAACACAAAACACAAACTATTATGTCATAAAACACAAACTATTATGTCACGATTAGGTTCAACCGTGTAACTAGTATGATTAAAAAAATTAAATATTATACCCAATATGTCACGGTTTGGCCAAATCGTGACATATACACCACCAAATTCATAAAACCCACTTCCAATAATTAACCCAATCCCGAGGTGCAGAACATTATCTGAAGCCCAAACCGTCACGGTTAGGACGAATCGTGACCTTTAGGCTTCAAACCGTCACGGTTAGCCCAAACCGTGACGGTTAGGTCCTGTTTTCTTCAAATTCCTTACGATGCGCTTAAAATTTCCGTATAATTATAGTACTTTCATTGCCTTAAACAAAAGCAATTATAATTCATATGCTATTCAACAAAAAGTTAGTGATTTCTTCTGAACAAACCTTACCTCTATCTTCGAAGATAGGAAAGATGGAGATATTGCTCCCGAAACATAATGATTTCTTCATAACTAACTAAACTAAATCCAAACCTTTTTTTACAGAGATTTAGTTTTCTTCTTCATCCCACATTCGAAATCATCTAAACATTTTTCTTTATAAATACCTACAAAGAAGAAGAGCTCTCATCATCTGAAGAACTACACTCTCTCCTTCCATGAAATCCATCAAAAACCGCAGTTGGGACTACTGGAACTGAAGACACATGAACCGAATTAACATCGCGACTTCTTTGCAGATCGACCCTATCAAGAACCACCAAGAAATCCCTCATAACCATGAATATCCGCAACGGGTGAGCTTCTTCTTTAGCAGAGTTCCCATGGAAGTATTCAGTGATCTCTTTCACTAACGAAAGCGTTTCACTTTCTTGAACTTGAATCTTGATCACCTCCGGTTGTGCAGCCTTCAAGAATCTGCTCATTGAATCAGAAAACTTTGTGCTTTCCATCAGTTTAACGACGTTGATAGTGTTAGCAATCCCGTTTGAGAGTCTCAAGACATCTGCTTTAAGAACATCTGAATCCATTGCTGCAGCTTTCTTCACATGTGAAAGCTCAGAACAAAGGTTTGAGATGGTTTGAAGACCGTTTACAGGCTTTGTGGTTTGGTTAGGGGTCGGGTTGGTGAGCCGAGCGCCTTCGGTTCTTACTATCTCTTGAACCACAAAGTGTAAAAGGGTCGTTTTGGCATCAGCACCCTTGACATCAATCAGTTTGAGGAGGGTGTCGAGCTTGAATGCCTGGGCGTCACCACGGTTCGTGCCAACATTCATACGGTTACCAGTCTTGAGAACCGCTTCTAGAAGCTTTAGAAACATTCTGTTGTTTCTAAGTTCTTCACAAGCAGCCTGTTTTACATTCAACAATTGTAAACCATCAACAATAAGTTATGAACTGATGAAAATAAGCTAGAGCAATGGTAATTACTAATTACTATTTATACCTCGAGAGTTTGAAACGACATTTTTAGGTACTCAACCTCGGAATCAAAACTGGAAACATAGAGCATTACGCCGATTCTTTTAAACGCGAATGGTACATCAAGAACCGCTTTGAGGAACTTCTCGGCTGGACCAAGCTTATAAGGCGAGTCATCTCGATGATCTTTCAGTTTGCGTTCTTCTTCTTTAGTAGGAACCGCTTTTAATAAACTTTCAAGAAGCTTGGGTTTGAGTGCATCTACATTACCTATTTTCATACATGATACAAGCTAAAAATAGTTATTTCTTCTAGCATTATGAGTTTATAACAGATACAAACAAAAAAAAATACAAACAAACATACTCAGTAAAATAACACACCTAGCAAAAATCTATTAGTAGGATCTATACATCAAGCCTAACACTAATGCAGCATTATGACATACAAAGTGATAATTGAAATGAAGTAAACTACCTTCTAAAAGTGCATCCCAATCTTCTTCGGTTGTCACATCAAGCGCGCGCAATGCGATTGAGATGTTTTGGGACTTCTTTGGATCAAGAACCTGTTTTTCATGATTAATCACTGAAGGAAGAATCACGCGTTTTACAGGCGATTTTTCGTTTGAATTGGTTGGATTTGGTGGCCTTATAGTGAACAATGTCTCAATCATCTCTTCATTTAACTTGTAATTAACATCCCTAAATCATAATGCAAGTAACTAATACCAAAACACACACAAACAACACATAGGTAACCCCGGGTTATGTGGAAAGCCTTTGTTTGGTTGTTCGACAACCGATAAGAAGACCCATATAGGTGTTATTATCGGGGCGGCTATTGGTGGGGCGACTCTGGCGGCGTTGGTAGTAAATGGGCCAGAGTATTAAAGTATCTAAAATCATCAAAGTAAGACACTTTAATCCCTTGTTATCTCTATATTGGCTAATAAAGTTACACGCTTTCTAGTAGAGTTGTATAAGTTCTTATCAGCCAGGTCGATGTGTTGTGTTTTATTTTAAACTATATGCAACCTGATCAACCCATTTATCTTGTCACCTCTGCTTTAGATTTCTGGTGCATTGATTTGACAACTTTTGATGTTTATGCAGCTTTCCATGTTTGAAAATCCGGTTTCTAAGATGCGATTGAGTGATTTAATGAACACTACCAATAATTTTTGCAAAGATCACATAATCGGTATCGGGTCAGGAAGAACGGCCGTTGCTTATACAAAGCAGTACTCGAGGATGGCAGCTCACTGATGATAAAAAGATAACAAGACACTAACATTCCGAGAAAGAATTTGCATCAGAAATGGCTACAACCAAAACTTGGTCCCATAGGGAAAATCAAGCACCAAAACTTGGTCCCACTTTTAGAGTTTTGCATGACCAAAACCAAACGGTTTTTAGTCTACAAATAATTGGCAAATGGTACTCTACATGATAAGTTACATACAATCACTAACGACATGAGCAACCTTGATTGGCCTTCAGGACTAAAATTTGGGATCGGTGCAGCCAAGGGGCTAGCATTGCTACACCAAAACTGCAACCCTCGTGTTCTTCATAGAAACATAAGTTCAAAATGCATTTTACTAGATGCAGACCTGGAGCCCAAAATATTTTATTTTGGGCTCGTGAGGCTCATGAACCCGGTTGACACCCATTTGAGCACTTTGTAAACGGCGAGTTTGGTGATTTAGGTTATGTCTCCCCAGAATATACAAGAACCCTCGTGGCTACACCAAAAGGGTATGTTTATAGCTTCAGGGTGGTACTTTTAGAACTAGTAACAGGTGAAAAACCGACCCATGTGGCTAAAGCCCCTGAACGTTTAAAAGGAGTTTAGCCGAGTGGGTGACTCACTTATCTATTGAGTCAAGACTCGAAAAGTCAATAGACGAGTCGATAAACGAGAAGAGATACAACAGTGAGATTTTTCAGTTTTTGAAAGTTGCGTGTAGTTGTGTCGGCCCGGCCCATAAAGAGAGGCCCACTATGTTCGAAGTGTACCAATTGCTACGAGCGACTGGCGAGCATTACGTGACTCGGCCCGACCTGTCCGTTTTGCGAGACTTAATAATTATTTTATTAGTTTTGGAACGTGAAAAATATACGAACTTTTACTCCAGAAAACCTGAAAACGTATATTACCAATATGAAAATTAAAAGATTTCATATGAAGTGGTATAGGAGGTTTTATACTTTTATGTATTAGAATACTCCTCGGGCATGTTTCAGCCCATTTGACCGGTTCAATCTGTTTTATTTCTAGACAAGTTTTCACAATTAACCGTTACAATAATGTATTATACAAATCGACCCATTTTCAGATCAATGGGATGAAATGACCACCTTAAGTATTAGATATTTCCTCGAATGAGAAATATCATAAGTCAGAAAATAACACGATGAATTGTTAATGGAAAGAAAACTTTCATGAGCTTGAACGAGGTCTTCATATTCATTTGCACCTACACATACATATTCAACTTACCGCGTAGCAAATCATAAACTCCAATTGTTCGAGTTGAGGTGGAAAATGAAGCACCCTACCTAGAAGTTGTTTTTTTTCCTACCACAAATGAACAACGATAACAACAATAGCAATCATCATCACCCTGAAAATAACCTGTCAGAAAAAACGAAATAGCCTCAAAATAACCTGTCAGAAAAAACAAAATAACATTGAAATGATGAGAATCAAGATGAGCAATGAACCTTGATCTCAAACTCTTCAATTGACACCTAAAAACAAAATAAGCGAACCAAATAAGTATTTGTATACACACTAACAAATATTCGGCAAATCCAAAAGGAGTTTACATGTATTTTGAGTTTGTTTTAACACCAAGGTTTCGATCTTAGATTACCTCAAAACAAACCATTTTGTTTGAAAATCATTCTTATTAATTCCAAAAGCACAAACGTGTAATAAATTCATAACCTGTTTGCCCAAATACACAACAATAAAAAAAAAATTAACCAATGTTCATTTACTATTGACTATAAAATATTTTATAATGGCAATAATATTTTTAATAGCCACTATGTTACCCCATTTTGCTCATGGCGTAAACGAAATTAAGTGTAATCAACGATAATTATACGAACGAAAGTGTTACTGCGAAGGGAAATAAAGTAATCAAAACTCTGTTAATATTTAACTTAACTTTATCAAAAGTGACAATTGAAATTATAGTATATGATTGTCGTTTTGTCTACTCGTATCCCTCGTTTTCATTTTTGACTATTTTAGACATCAATGGTTGTAACAACATAATACAATTCATTTTTTTTACCATTTTATACACCAATGTACAACATGATATAAGAAGGATGTGAAGCTTCTTAAGAGTATTCACAATCGGTTTTTTATATTTATGTAAATATGTCTTATATTTTAGAGAATGATTGTAAATGATTATGAGTAGAGGATAAAAAAAAGATACTGTTCATTTGTATATTTAGGAATCAATGTTCAACCTCTATAAATTTTTTAATATTTTAAAAATGATTGTGAATTAAGAAGAGAGAAAAATAATGATAAAAGTATTAAAAATATTATTTAAGTGAGAATGAGAGAGAAAAAAATAGTAATTTTAATATAATGATAAAAATAAAGATAGGAAACCAATGTAAAAACTCTAACCCTTTGCGTGTCTGGACTCTTGATTGCTTTCTTATGCGAACCTAAGTTGCTCCAATAAATGCCCCAAAGACATGGATATTTAAATTCCCAACTGAAACAACTTCTTTTCTTCTCTTTTATTGTTTGTTTATTTCTATATTGGATAATGTATTCATGACATGTAAATATTGGGAGGTTAAGGTTTCAAGTCTCACTTTGAGTAAAAATGCTCAGAGTTGAGTCAAAGGGTTTTCTCAGCAATGAGTTTTCTCCTGAGTGGGTTGGGGTGGGGTCCCGGCTGAGAAACGGATAGGAGGACCTGATTAATATAACAATTATCCTCCGAAGCAGGGTCACACATTTGTCGTTCATAAAAAAATCAGAGGAATAGTCATCGGGGTTGTCAAAGACATTGGTTGATGGTAAAAATAAAAATGCTATTTGGTTGTGAACTTGTGATGCCACCTCACTCAAAGCAGTTGAAAGAAATGTCTCAGTTTACTTTGATCTAGTCCTAGCTTGCGGTGGAAGAGCTTGAGCCTTTTCATAGGGGGTGAAAGTAAATTCTTTACAGGAAGAACTCAATATATATAAAATAAAATAAAATATTTTGCCAAAAATTAACAGTATTGACGAAAAAGGATGGAGGCAAGCTTCGTCAATGCTAGGGCTGTTCACGAGTCGAGCCGAACCGAGCGAACCTTTGCTCGTGCTTGGCTCGATTCCAAACCGAACCGAGCCGATTGGCTCGTTTACAACTGAGCGGAAAATCGAACGAGCATTTTTGAGCGTTAAATTTTCGAGCGAACTTCGAGCGAACGCAAACGAGCGACAAATAATTTATACAACTCAACTATCTTGTGTGTCATACAATTTATACTACAGCGAATAAAGTTTAATAACTTTAAAATCAGTCACATTTCATTACATAATACTTTTATGGATGATAACACGTTGTGACTGACGATGAAGCTAGCTAAATCTGTAGCCGATAAGGCGGAGAGCATATTGCAGATAACGGTGACGGTGACGGTGAGAGTGAGATGATCGAAAAAATATCTTTTAACGGCTTAGGATTTTACTTTTATATTAAGTGTAGAATTCTTTTATTAGGTTGATTGATCAAATATGCATAAATAGAATTATATATTTGTATATAATGGGTCAAATCTACTAGAGCACTACGTATAAACTATATATACATATTAATTCGATCCAAACCGAACCGAGCGGACCTTTGCTCGTGCTTGGCTCGTTTACAAACCGATCCGAGCCGATCGGCTCGTTTACAACCGAGCAAAAATTCGAACAAGCATTTTTCGAGCAAATTCCGAACGAACGTCGAGCGAGCGTCGAGCGTCGAGCGGTTTGGACAGCCCTAGTCAATGCTAGCTAGATAACTAAAAACATGCAGACAACAACATGCTATCTGGTTTTGATGTAGCTTCATCTTTGCTGTGACAGATAACTAAAAGATATATGACCGTGATAAACAAAAAAATACATTAATATGTATTTGTTGAAAATGCAGGATATATGTCCCTAATTTAATCACTTAAACACTTGCTATTTCTATTTTTCTCTTTTATTTTTTGCTAATGTTTTGTTTCTTTTCTTTTTGCATTGGGTCGTTGTGCTGGTTGATGGGTTGTTGCTGATTCCTAGTCCAAGTTGTGCTCGGGTTGCTCCTGGTTTGAAGGCGACTCACTTGTCTCTGAAAGACAAACAAATCGTATAGTGGTGGATAGTCCGAGTTCATTGTTGAGTTCCTTATAATCCAATGTGTGTATGGTTTTAGGGTTAACACCCCTCACTCTCTCAAAATACGTTCTCTCTCGTTTTCTCTTAGAAGCATTCATGTATCTCTAGGGTTTCATCTTCTTGATGACTCTTGTGTTATTGTTCTGATTTTACATTCGATTAGGTCATTGTATTGATGATCTAAGTCTCATCACATCTTGTTTCTTTGTTCTATCATCTTGAGTGTATTTGTATTTGTTCTGAATTTGTGTAATCGGTTGTTATCTAATTAAATCGAGTTATGATTCATAATCAAATCTTCTTATTTGGACATGGTATCAAAGCTAAGGCTCTAGAACTCGTGATTTCTGCTACTAGTTGTTGTTGGGTCTTCTTTGATTAGGGTCTCTCTAGTTCCTAAACCCTAGATCTAGATTCTAGCATTGACTCTTTTGGTGTGCTATTAGCTTGTTCTTGAAATTTTCTGTTGAATAAATCATTTGACTATCTTCATCTCTATATTTTTAGGGTTCAAACCCTAGATCGACATGACCAGAATTCTCTTTTATGATGTAACATTGCAACTCTCGAAGGTTACATCATGGTTAGGTCGTGCCAACCATAATTGCATTGTTAAATGAATGAGTAGTTTTGCCAAGAACTTATAATCTGTGATAAGACATTAGAAAAATCCATACAAGTACTCAATAGGTTGGTTACAGACCCATGTGGATTGTATTTAGTTACTTGTTGCAAAACTATAGTAAATGTTTTTATGTTTGGTCGAGTCGTAAATCTGCAAACTCATTTAGTAAGACACTTTTTAGCTATTTTTCAGATAATAATTAGATGATATCATGAGCATTCAAGAATAAGAGTATGTTTGAAGATTTCTACATATTTCCTTGTGTTAAGACTATATTTTGAGAATCTATAAATATGTACTTAATTAAACACCTTGTAACGCTTTCGTATATGGACTTAATGTAAGTTTGCTTTTCTCTTGAAAGCAATGTGTTCTTGATATTTAGTTTTATTACATTCCCACGTTTCCGTCAAGGCAGGGGTGTGACGGTTCTCACCAACTGAACTCTCCCTCCGAAGCTTCTATCTATCTTTATTAGCCTTTTAATGCCCAATCGCTTCCTCAAATACCATTGTTTCAACATTCATGCTTTGTTCTGTTGATGCAACCAAGTTAATGAATTTTGTTGGAATCATGTCGAACAATTTCCAAATCAACTATTCATCCTCCAAGGTTTCCCCATGCTATTATACCTTGAGATCATTTCAGAAAGTTTTTCAGCATACTCATTGATCGACTCTCCATCCTAGTGGGAGTTAGTAGAGACAGAGGAGGGGTCAGGGGTAGACATAGCCATGGCTTATGTGTCAGAGCTTTATGATGCTTACACATGCCTTCTAGTTAACTTTTAAGCCTTCAAGGAGACTGTTGAAGCCAAAAATAAGGAAAGTTACAAAAGGCACAATGGTTCACAGGAGATGCCAATTTGAAGATTATCAAGCATGCAAGTGAGAAATTGTTGAGATGTGGATGTTAGCGCAACCGACCCTAATTCAAACCTTATGAAGCCAATTTAGGCAACTTACCATATTCTTGTTTTGTAACCCCTTATTTAATTATTAATCATAGATGATAGGGCTATTGTAATTCCTCATCATGAGAGTTGAAAGCATAACAAGAATAAACCGGGTTGCAGCATGTGGACGTAGGTCACATCGAGTGAACGACGTAAATCCTATGTTCATTTTACTTTATGGAGTGATCGTGTGTTTGCTACCCAAATCCCTAACATCTTGATGGTAACACCCTTAATTATAAGTTATTAGACATTTTTGCCAACAGTAAGTTGTAACCATAAGGGCATGTAGATTAATGATACTACGGTGTTAAAATTGTGTCATTCTTAAACGATTGAGAGTTTACGTTTGTTTATGGACAAGTGATTTTGATTCAAGAATAGGTTTAGTGGATGTGTGTTCGACGTTAAAAAACCATATTTTATAAGTTTCAAGGTAATCTATTTATATTAAAAAACACAATTTAAATCTAATATACTATAACTTAAAATCAAAGGTCGGTGGTCAATAAGAAGCCACCGACTTTTGATGTATATTAAATAATTTGTTTTCTAAAACTCACTCAAATGGGCTGACGTAGCAGTGGTAAACTCCCTGAGCTTTAATGATGAGTTTGTGGGTTCAAAACCCATTAATTGCATCTTTTTTCTTGGTGTTTTAATTTTTTTCTCTTTTATGTCTTTCCCACTTTCAATCTTGACACTTTCCTCTGCCAATACTTTTTAAAACTTTATAAATATTACTTTAACCCCCTTAAGTTTCTAAAGTTCTGGTTTACCCATGTATCCGCCAATGTTTGGACTTAATTAGAGGTGACTCAGGTCAAATATAAAATATTTTCATGCTTAACATAATATACCCTTTCGGACTGTATAAGTTTCATCATGTGTCTATGTTTCGACGTAAGTTTTGTGTGAAAACCTATTGGGTCAAATATAATATGTTTTGATTTACTCTACCTTCTTCAGTAAATTTAGTCTGGAAACGAGACAAAACAATTATAAGTCTGTTTTTCAACATAAATTTTATTTGAAAAAGAGTCGGGTTAAATATAATGTATTTTCATTCAACGGTATAAATTTGATCACTCTACATATTGACGTAAACTTATTTTGGAAACAACTCGGGTGATTGTAATCTATACCTTATCACAGCGCGTATGATGTTATGGCAAAGCACGACGGGTAAAAAAATATAGTAACCTATATATTTAAAATTAAAGGTGAAGAAGAGGGATCTTGGGTGTCTTTATGGTTTGGCCACACAGCTTCTTTTACTTTGGCATTTTGCACCCCTCTAGGTGTTTAAAAAGAAGAAAAGGGCTAGACCACCCTGTTATCCCATCCGTTTCAATTCTAGAGAGATAAAGTGCTCTTTCTTGTAACCGCCGTCAGCCGGCAACAACACCACCGCTTGCACCACCACCGCCCTACAATAATCAGATTTTAGAGATAGAAAGAGCAGTGTAGATGAAAGAGTGAGAAGGCGTTGGTCGCTCCGTCTTGGTTGTGTTTCCTCATCCCATGTGTCATATCGTATATGTTTTTCTTTCTCTACCTCTCGTATGTTTGTCTGACTTGCTTTGTTTATTTTAAAAGAGAGAAACGTACGATGACCTTTTGAATTTAGGGTATTTTTTGGGTTTTTTCGTCAGATCTAGGACAACCGGTGGTATTGTGTCGTCTCTACTGGTCGGCCGCCTCCGTCGATTTGTTTTTTGAGAGGAAAGGGTTTTATTATGTGTCGATTGGGTGTTCTGGTATGGTTGTGGTGGTCGGCGGTGGCAAAGGCGGTGATGATGGTGGTTTTACTGCGTACATGTCCTTTTGGTTGTTCATCTTGTCGGTGGCAGTGGGAGCTATTGCCGCTCCGTCTCCCCTCTGTGATCGAGGTGGATTAGGTGGTGGTCTCCTACCATGGTCGATGGTCACAATGGTTGGCTGTCGTTTGGAGTTGTTCCTGTAAGTTGTTGTAACATCCGCCTTTTTTTATTTATTTATTTATAAACCAATTTTGAACTTCCGTTATTAAATTATTTTAATAATTTTAACGGACCAAATACAATAAAAGTACAATTTATTGTCATTAACTATTCATGTATTAATAAACTAAAAAACTTGTAATAATTTAGGGATTTATAAATAATTCTTTTTATAAAGATATAAAGTTTATTAATCATTTTTGCAATAAATAACTAAATGGAAAGTTTTATTAAAATTTATTAAGTTATAAAATAAATTCAAATAAACTTATACAACTTTATAAGTAATTATGAATTTTAATTATTAAGTAAAAATAATCAAGATATAAGGTTACAAGCTTATAAAAGTTTTAAAGATTATTAACTAATTAATTTGATTTATTATTCAAATTAGTTTATATAAGTCTAGGGTTAAACTTGTAATTTCTGAAACTTAAAATAAAGGTTTCAAGCATTAAATAACAAAATTGAATACATCAGGGACCAAATTGCAAAAAACCTAACCCCCCCCCCTCTCTTTCCGTCGGCCACTCTACCTCCGGCCACCCTCCGGCGAGCTCCGGCGAGCTCCCAAACCCATCGAAACCCTTTGATCTCGACCGCAAACCATTCCAAATCTTTTCGTGTACATGTTTCGACCTTGAATGCATGAATTAATTGTGTTTAAAACACTGGTTACAACCCAAACAATCGCATAACCGATGGCCTTAATCATATAGCCGATCAGGCATTAATCACTAATAAAAATTCAATTAATTCAACACAATCGATCGTCTATCTATCTCTAATCGAGTACAATGCCCAATTTTATTCGAATCACAAAAACAATGTATTCAATCATCCTCTTCATTTCGAGACCTGCAACTTGGTCGATGGCCACCTCCGGAGCATCTTTGAATACAATTGATAAAGGGCTATCGTCCCTCATCACCCCTGGAAGCTTTATCAGTCATTAATTAGACCATATCAACATCGATAATACGGATTCAGACTATCCATCATGTCGCGGCTATCTTCATATAGTTCATCATCAATTCGAACTCAATCACGTAAGTTTCACACACCAACACGCACGATTTCATTAGGGGAATAAAAGCCCTAACATTCCAATCATTAACTTTAACAATTTGGGGTTCAATTTGATCGAAACCTATTTAGGGTTCTTGAGTAATTTGGGGATTTGTTTAATTAATGGATTTATAAATTAGTTTTGAATCCTAAACATATTCGGGCTTTAGCCCAACCGGTTACCACACTAACCTTGTATGCAGGAGGTCTTGGGTCCGAACCCGGCCTCCAACATTTAATTTTTAATTAATTTTTTTAATATTAAATTTAAGAAACTATCCGAATATGTTACTAAATTAAGATAAAAATTATTTTATGAACTAAAACATTCCAAAAATTATTAAATAATTTTAATAACTTTAAAACTTATAATTTTTTTTAAATGTAATTACTTTTAAAGAATAATCAAGGTTATAGAAAACATTATTAAGTCATTTATATGATTTAAATGTTATAAATCTATTATGGTTTAAATTTGTATTATTTCAAAACATTATAATTCTACATGTTAAATAATTAATTAGGCAAATAGTTATTTAAATAAATATTTAAATAATTAATTACTCATCAATTCATGTAATCACGTTATATCATAATTAGTTAATAAATTTATTCCTTAAACGTTTATTTAAATTCTTGAAATTTATAAAATAATATAATTTTCTATTATTCTTTATTTAAGGTTGTGATATTAAAACCTTTATAAAAATCAGTTAAAATTTTAAAAACTTTATAAAATGATTTTAAATTATTTTGCAAGTCATTTCAATAAGTATTCAAATATCTTTATAAAATTTTAAATAATTAACTATTAAATTCATTATTTCTTTTCACCTTATACTTAATCTTTATTAAATCAATAAATTAAATTATTGAATTACTCTTTGTCATTCCTCATCTTAATTGATTTTATTCCATCTTTATTGAACCAAATCGATAGCATTATTTTTATTTATTTGATTAAATATTAAAACCCTCAAATTCCAAATGAAACCCTAATCCATTTTTACTCTTGAATCAATTATTTATTCTAACACTAAGACACCCTAATCCATTTTTACTCTTGAATCAATTATTTATTCTAACACTAAGACATCAACCCGTAGGTTGAACCGAGAAGGAAAACGTTGGAGAATCTTACTTTTTTATTAATATTCAAAAGAGCACATTATATATATCATGTGAGTATTTCTATACCTCTTTTTCATATTTTCACACTTTGGGGTGAAACATGTTACGTTATAATCATTGCACTTGTAAACGTTTGATTCTTGTAAACTTATGGCAATTTACTTGTGTGTTATGGTTAGTTGAACCTTGTAGCTACCATGTAATGTCGAATATATGTACAATCATTAACTATTGCTAGCCTGGCGATGTCATAGATCTATGGGCCTGACAAGCCTGCTTGGTTGATCCAAGTACACTTAGCTAATCGTATATACTTGTAAACGTTTGAGACTTGTAAAACTTTGTCAAGTTTTGATTGTGCATTCTGTCTTACATCTCTAGTTACTTTGTTCTCTAATTTACAACATGAATTGTCATCTTTTATATACTTATGTATTGAAAACTATGGAAATCTCACCAACATTATTGTTGACCCTTTATTTTTAACATGTTTCAGGAAATACAGAAGTTTGATCGCCACTTTTAAAGCTTGTTCACACATATGATGGACCTAGTTAAATAAATGAATGAGCTTGTTATATTTCTTATTATGGTTGTTAATTTTTCTTATTTGAGATTTATGTTTGTAATGTTACCTTTGAAACTTATGAATAATATATTTGGATTTAATAATAGCGTTTTGTGGCTGTGAACGATCTTAACTCTCACATCTCGACGTTTCCGTCTTCAAGGTTGGGGTGTGACAGTTGTAATGTCCGCAGCCCTTTCCCGTTAGGGTTTTTAAGGTGCATGGCTATCAGGGGCGGCCAGTTCCATTTAACACAGTAAATATTGGGTATACCTTTGGGTCAATGACAATGAGCGTTAACTTATCTGAGATTTGGTTGTCAGATCGGTTTTGCATATTTATTTTTTTATTGTGTGTCGATAAGGATGAATTATTATTCACATGAGACCTTTGGTTGTTGGTAATTTGATAGTTATGATTGTAGAGCAAAAACGGTGTTGGTTGCCATGTGCTTGGCAACCGGTTTGTGGTTTGTAGTGGGTTTTGCCCCTGTTGTGTAACAGGATGGATGGGGCGAATATGATGTATTATTATCAAATGTTGTTATAATTTGTTGTCACCGATATTATGTCTATAAGTTTGGCTATGATGACGGGTCTGAGCCATTGCTCGTCCTGTCCACAATCGCAACGCCCGCGGGTGTTCACCACTAATTATATTTAAAAATAATATGTTAGCCTCCACTATTTTCTTGATAATTTATTCGTTCTTTTACATTTAAGGTATTAGGAGTGCCCTACGCCCCTACTAGAACTAAACATTTTCACTAATTAAAAAAAAGAAAATTACAAATTAATAATAAAAACACATAACATTACTGAATTTAAATATTCAAATAAAAAATTAGAAATCACAAGGCCGGCTTCATCTCATGGCTTTTTCACACTTAATTTGTAGTGTTATTGTTAAGAGGTTTGGCCAAACCGTTATGGGGGATCCATAAACATTTTCAAATCATGTTGTTTTTCTTCTTGTTTCGTTATTGCCATCTCCATTTCATCTTGTTTTATTTTTGTTTCTGCAAATTTGTATTAAAGACGTTGTTTATCTTGTTTTTCTTTTTCTTTTAGGATCTTATATTCGCACACAATCTTGACCGAACTTTTTTTGCTAGATGACTTGGCCACTTTCTTGCGTTTCCGTGGAGGCTTTGTTGGTGTTGTATATTCGTTGAGTTCGGGTAGGATGCTTGTAAAACCTTCATTTGAGTCGGTATAGTTGCCTGACTCCGAGGCTTTTGTTCTTTATTGGTGAGTGTTCTAGAAACTTCTCACCCATTAACGGAACACGTTGTTATTTTTCATGGTCTTTTACAACACACCACAGCTTCTAGTGTTGGAAAAACTTTATTGTGTCTTACTTTGTACTTCGTCAATGACTTGGTAATAAAATCTGCATTCGTGTTTCCACTAGCTTATCGTTGACACTACATTTATATAAATGTAATCACTAATAACATTTAATTAAATTAAAATTTTAAAAAATTTAAAATAAATTACACCATTGTGATATATATGTCATTAGAGCATTCATAGTTAAATCCCTAAAAAATATGTGAGTGTGTTTGGTATATTATATGAAATGGTTTGAACGGTTGTGAGTGAAGGAGAGAGAAAATACTATTGTTTGTAGGTATATTTGAACAATAATTGTTCAATTCCTATAATTCTTTAATATTTTTAAAAGTGATTGTGAGTGGAGTAGAGAGAAAAAAGTAATGATAAGGGTATAAAAGGTATTATTTAATTGAAAATGAGAGAAAAAATATACTGATTTTAGCGTAATTATATGGATAATGATAAAGAATCCACTGTGAATGCTCTTAAAGCTCAATCAGTATTCAAGTCCTTAAACTTATTAGTGTACCTAGCAGTTTGATCCATGAATTTTACGCTTGAAGTATTCAAGAACTCGAACCTAAAATGAATCAAGCTTGTGTAGGTTTTGAAAGTTTTAGTCTTTGGAAACATAGATCTGACATTTACACAATACTATCTCCACGACATGAGTTCAAGACTTATGAGGCATCCGATTCACGTATTTTGTTTTATCTCCAATCGGGACCTCGTCCTTCTCCTCTTATATTTTTCTTCTTCATTTGCCGGTTCAACATTGTAAGATTCATCCTTGTACAATTTGGGAATGTGATGGTGGTTGGGTCACAATACAGTTCATTTTGGTAGGGAGGTTTGGTTCATGGTATGCACGCGAGTCAAAAAAGGAGCCATTGGATACATGAAAGGAAAATTATCCCGAGGCATATATAATCGACATACCTGGCATGGTTGGATGTTGCAAGTGGTATTGCAATTGTGGGTATTGGTAACTAGAAACGACATTTGATGTTGTTGGTTTTCGGGTTGGCGCTTGCTTTTTTGGTTCCATTTGGTGTAAAAAAGGATTAAAATTTGAGTAGATTATATTGGAGTATAGTAGGAGAAAGATAAAAAAATTGACGTAAAATTGGTTAAAAATTATCTTATTTGCGGTGTGTTTTCTTAATAAAATCCCTATTGACTAATTCCTTAACAACATTAGGCTATCTCCTTCGGGTTCAGAGGCTAGTTCACGAGCCCGGTTTTAAAACCTAATGGCACACAGAGCCCAAATAAGTCACCAAACTTAGAGCATTTACATCAGGTTCCTCTAAAAATGATCATCTCACAATTTTATTTCCTATTTTATAAAACTTTTCATATTTAGAAAAATTATATTTCATTTCACATACCTATAATTTATGGGGTTTGGGAGTAAGTGACCAGGAGACATTAAGTTTTTCCTAAAAAATTAGGAGATGGGAATGAGAATTATGCATCTAATGCAGAGTTAAATTACACAATAAGTCCTTCAAATTTGGAGATGGGGATAGTTAGAGCATTCCCAACCCATTTCATATCTTCATCCTCATCATTATAGTTTAACAAAAATCACCGAAATACACACTACATCCTATTTCGCATTCATATGCTTCATCCTCGTATTTTAAGAGGAGAGCAACCACATTCCTTAAATATAAAAATTCACGGTTCATCCCTATATCTTTTTTAAGGTATTTTTCTTTAAGTGTATGAGAGTAGTAGAGAGAAAAATAGCATTGAAAAAACAATAAACTAATATTATTTATTGAGACTGAAAAATATATAGGGAATGCAATGTGTAAGGTTTTATAGTAAAAGATATGTAAATTAATATTCTTTTGATAAATTATAGGGGCGACGATGAAAATGGGACGTGAATGTTTTTACCGGGATGATGATCATTAGCTCAAGTGGTAAGATGATTTACACAAGACAATTTAAGATGGGGAGGTATCAGGTTCAAGTTTAACTTTAATAAGTTTTTCTAGTTATAAGTTTCCTGTTAAGGGGATTGAGGGTGCAATCCTTGCTAAAAAACGAATAAATAAGTTCGATTAACATAACACGTATCTTACAAAACAAGATCGTACGTTTATCGTGAAAAAAAAAAAAAAAAAGAACACGCTACCCCGTAACCTTATATTGACCTCACCAACTCTTAATCATTTCTCTCTTATAGAGTCTCCTCTCTCTCCCACTACAGCAACGAAGACTTTGACTACCTTCATCTCTTTTTGTCACAGTGTTTGGCTTGATCAGAAGAGTTGACACTCAACTGGATTCAATACATCCTTAATTTCCGGTTAGTACCTGTTAATTAACTCTCAAGATCGAATTTCTGTTTTAAACATCCTATATTATTTGTCTAATAACAAAACAACATGTAAGTATTTATACCTCTTATGATTTGAACAATTTGGGTTGTGGTTGGTTTAGAATGCAAATTTGTTCATAAACTTGAGATCTGACTATCTGAGACTTCAGGTAAGTTGATTCTAGATTTTTTATTTGTTTGATCTTTTGTTTCTCCTTTTTCGCATCTTAAAATATCTCAAGGAACAGATCTGTAAATAGCTTGATACAACTAAAGAGATGTAGGGAAACATATATATGTTATTTTTAATTAAAATATTTACGATATATAGATGCTCTGTAAGTATCTTAAAACAATTTTCATCTCTCGGTCTCACCCAAAAAAACCCGAGGATCCGACCCGAAAGTACCCTATACCAGCCCGAACATACATATGTCAGTTGGTTCTCGGTTCTCACTCGTCTATTATTGGTCTCGGGTAATACATGATAATTTAGCCAGAGAACCAATGTTTTCAGAACACCATCCGGTCTCCAAAGCACTGCAGAGAACCAAACCACTGCAGAGAACCAAACCACTTTTTCTACTATAGTTTTCTCTTCATTTATTGAAATGATTATACATATACTATATATAGGATATGATTCCATTGAGAACTCATACTTTTTTTTGAACCTTCAAAGGATCATCGACGGGCCATTGGTCCATCCGATCATGTTCATATCTCGAGTACGAAACCAAAACTACCATCGGGAGGAAACTCATATTAGGTGAAAACTCTCTGACCCAACCTAGAACCCTCTTTTTATCACATGTGAGATTTGAACATAATATCTCCTTTGTTTTTAATGAAGTGTTGATGCATCTCACTTTAAGCACTTGGCTAAAGATCATCTGCCACTGAAAACTCATACGAATCGTAAAAAAATCAATTAACGAGATCCTAGTGGTGGATCTATACCCAAAGGCGCATAGAAAAATCAGATTTAACAAGAAACTGATACATGTTATATTGACTCTCCCCTGCTTTCCCCCTATCTTTTTTGGATCCTCCGTTCGTTCTAAAACCGTCATAACCGTTTTAACAATTAAAAACATCAAATTATACCTAAAATTAGCACATACATCTAAAACAACACATATCATAATATTAACATTGTGTAAATTTTTACTAAAAGTAACACTAGGTCTAAAATATGAAATCTTACATTAAAGCGGCACATACATCTAAAATAACATTTTAATGGCTAAAATTATAATAGCATTGCGTAATTTTGGTTGTTGTGTCAAATATGTTAACTCGTTTTAAGTAATATGCTAGATTATTATGTCAAATTGTCAGTCATTATGTTAAATATTTTTATTATTTGTTATATGTATTCATTATTGCATTTTACGCTTTAGATCATTTCATGTTATCTTTGTTAGTTTTTATCTTATATAAAATTATTGTTATTTTATTATTCTGTTTACAACTACAAGTACATAGTGATGTTAGTTTATCAATTTTTTTTATTATCATTTTAGAAAAACAAAATAATGCTCAGGAGAACACAATGGCAAGCATAAAAAACACAATTAAACATTCTATCCTTGTGTTTATGTTTTATAATCAATTTGTGTTATGTTTTATTTTTTACATACTAAAAGTATACAACAATATTATTTTACTAATATGTATTAGACTATATTATAATTAGGTTTATTAGTATAAGCCCACCGTCCCAGTTAGGATTTAGGGTTCACATCTCTTTGTGGTTGCGCGGTGGAGGTGGTAAAGAGCCTAGGGTGGCTCTGATACCATGTAAGATGGTAAAAATGATTGAATATTATTGATATGTTTGATTACAATATATAGAAAAGATAAGGCAAACACCTATAACCTAACTGAGCCCTTAAGCTCATACTTGTAACTCTAATAATAATATAGTCTAATTTTTTCAAAATTTATCATTTTAAAAAAATACAATGGTGTTTAGGAAAACATAATATCGAATGGAAAGACACAATGAAGTGGATAAAAGACACATGATAAGTAGGAATTATATTAGCTGAAAAATGTATTTTTTTTATGATTGTATATAATGATACTAAACTCGTTTTATAGATAACAAAACACTCGTTTTTAGGGAGTTTTGAAAAAAAATATTATGATATATAAAAGTTATGAATGTTTGAAAACAAAACAAACAAACAAACAAACAAACAAACCCAGTATATCCCACTCAAGAGCAGGGTCTGGGGAGGGTAGGTGTAGGCGAGTCTTTCCTCTATCTTGTTAGGTAGAGAGACCGCTTCCAAAGAGACCCCCGACTCGATAGTAAAAGCCATACTGATAGCAAGACATCATACAATAAATCATACAACACATAGCATACAGTATACAAAAAGCCATACCGATAGCAAGACATCATACAATAAATCATACGACACAATAGCATACAGTATACAATAAATCATACAACACATAGCATACATATATCATAGGAGCAGGTATAATCACCGTTAAAGGGCATATATGGACTACTTAGACATCAGGCCCCGCAACCGGACTTCAAATACCCTTCCTGCCTATAGGTCGAACTAAAAGTCCTTAATTTTAATTCTACGCCTCCACTCACTTCTATCCTCGATCATGTGCTCAGAGAGGTGAAAATGTATCATATCTCGCCTAATTACCTCATCCCAAGTCAATCTAGGTCTTCCTCTACTCCTCCTACCCTCTAAGATGATGTTCTCTACTGCTCTAACCGGTGCCGCCATTGGTCTCCGCTTGACATGCCCAAACCATCTTAATCTTCCCTCTCGTATTTTATCTGCGATACAAGCCACTTCTAGCTTCTGTCGAAACACTTCGTTTCTTATCCGATCCAGTCTTGTGTGACCACACATCCACCTCAGCATTCGCATTTCCGCTACCTCTATTTGTTTCTCGTGCGATTTCTTTATGGCCCAGCAGTCTGTTCCATATAACATAGTTGGACGTACTGCCACTCGGTATAGCTTTCCCTTTAGTTTTGCTGGAAACCTCTTATCACATAGGATCCCTGATGCTGCTCTCCACTTGCACCATCCTGCTTGAACACGGTGCGCTACATCGCTGTGTATTTCTCCGTCCTCCTGCAGGTACGAGCCCAGGTATTTGAACCTAGACGTTTGTGGGACCGCCATACCCTGAATACTGATTTGAGTGTCCTCTTCCGCCTCACCACTAAAGTTACAATGCATGTATTCTGTCTTAGAGCGACTTATCCTTAAACCTTTGCGCTTTAGTGCTGCTCTCCACTATTCTAGCCTGTCGTTAAGCACCATTTTAGATTCCGATATTAAGACAATATCATCCGCAAAGAGCATGCACCACGGAACTGGCTGCTGTATAGACTTGGTCATCTCATCCAACACTACTGTGAAGAGAAATGGGCTCAGTGCCGATCCTTGGTGGAGTCCCACTTCCACTGTGAATGAGTCTGTGTCTCCGATCGGGGCTCACACACACGTTTTTGCCCCATCATACATATCCTTGATTATTTTGATATACCTCTCTGGTACCCTTCTAAGTCGTAGACTTTCCCAAATTAGTTGACGCGGAATACTGTCATAGGCCTTTTCTAGGTCGATGAATACCATATAGAGGTCCCTTTTCTTTTCTCTGTATTTCTCCATTAACCTCCTTATGGCGTGTATTGCTTCTGTTGTAGAGCGTCCTGGCATAAATCCAAATTGGTTTGACGCTATCTGAGTTTCCCGTCTAATTCTCGTGTCAATAACTCTTTCCCATAATTTCATCGTGTGACTCAATAGCTTTATTCCCCTGTAGTTTTCGCAACTTTGAACATCTCCTTTTTTCTTATATACGGGGACTATGACACTAGTTCTCCACTGGTCCGGCATCTTCCCTGTCGTAAAGATAGTGTTGAATAAATCTGTTAGCCATTTGAGCCCCTCATCTCCCAGGCATTTCCACACTTCAATCGGTATGTTGTCTGGCCCCACCGCTTTAGCCCTTCCTATTTTCTTCATAGCTCTCGTAACTTCGTCTACTGTGATGCTTCTACAATAGCAATTGTTTTGTTGTGTTGTTTGGGTTGTATTATCTATCTCAGTTTGTTGATTTGGGTTCTTTATGTTATAAAGGTTATCGAAGTAAGTTTTCCATCTCCCCTTGATGTCATTGTCGTTCACCAAAACTTTTCCATCCGCAGCCTTTATAAACTTCACAATTCTCAGGTCTTGTCTTCTGCTGTCCCTTGCCTTGGCTAACTTAAACATGTTATGCTCTCCTTCTTTCGTCTCTAGTCGTTTATACATCATCTCATACGCCGCGTTCTTTGCCTCTGACACCGATTTCTTCGCCTCTCTCTTAGCCTCCTTGTATTTATCTTTTAGCTCTGGGCGTTCTTCCTCATTGTTACAGCGTATAAGCTCTCTAAAACTTTGTTGTTTAATTCGTATCTTCTCCTGTACATTTTCGTTCCACCACCAAGATTCCTTATGGTCGACTGTCCTCGTTGTTGTAACTCCAAGCGTTTCTTTAGCTGCTTGGATGATCGTATTTGCCATGGCCTCCCACTTTTGGTTTGCGTCTTCCTGTGGTCCAGGATGGTTCATTGGTATGACCTTATCTCTAAAAATGGTAATGTTTTCATCTTTGAGCTGGCCCCATTTGATCGTATGTCTAATTCTCTTGTTTTGTTAGACAATTGGTCTCTTTACGCGTATATCCGCCACTAACATATGATGTTATGTCACAACTGTCTCTCCTGGGATTGTCTTACAGTCCTTCCACGAGCTACGATCTTCTCTCCTCGTCAATAAATAGTCTATCTGCGTGTGTCTCCCGCCGCTGCTAAACGTGATTAGGTGCGATTCTCTTTTCTTAAAAAACGAATTTATGATTCCTAAGTCATGCGCTACTGCAAAGTCAAGAAGCTCCTTACCGCCTTCATTCCTAAGGCCATACCCGAAGCCTCCATGCACCAACTGGAAGTGGTCATTATCCTTACCGATATGCCCTTTAAAATCTCCTCCTATGCATATTTTTTCGTCTCTAGGTATGTCACCCATAACGTGATCTAAACTCTCCCAGAACTTTTTTCTTTTTGTTTCTCCTAGTCCAACATGTGAAGCATACGCATTAACTACTGCCACTACTTCATCCCCTATTACTATTCTTAACAGCATAATTCTATCATCGTATCTTCTTACCTCCACTACATTATCTTGGAGTTCCTTAGCAACTAGAAACCCTACTCCATTTTTCGTTCCATCAGACCCTGAATACCATAGTTTATAACTATTGCACTGTGTTGCTCTCTCACCCCGCCATCTAGTCTCCTGGAGACACGCTATCTGGACCCTACGTTTCCCAGTGTTGTAAAAATCGGACTAGTCGGCCGATTAATCGCCGACTAGTCGGCAATCGGTGGTTCACCTATTGGATTTCCCCTAATCGGCAACATTAATCGCTAGTCGGCAAAATTGGTCCAAATCGGGAAAAAATCGGCCCTAATCGGACCTAGTCGGCTGTTAATCGGCCTTTATTCTGCAGTTTTGCAGAATCTGGCGAAATTCCGGCGAGATTCCGGTGAAGTTCAAAAATTCCGGCGAAAATTTTGAAATTCGGCCAAATTTGTTTATATATATATAAAACTAAACATATTTATAAAAATTACATATAAAAATGTGTATTTATATATATAAAAATGAAAATTATATATAAAAATTCCAAACCGATTAATCCCGATTAATCCCTAGTCTCCACCTCGCCGCCTGACTAGCGCCTAACGATTTTTACAACATTGACGTTTCCTTAGAACATCAATTAACTCTAGTAACTTACTAGTTAGTGTTCCTACATTCCACGATGCCACTCTTAATCTAAAATCTTTTTTCCTTGTATTCGCACCTCTCGTCACCGAACATGATCTCGGGGCAGCATAATGGCACCTGCTGTCTATATTACCTGACAGGGTCCACTAGAACAACCCCTAAAAGAGGGATTGTAGCAGAAGTAAAGCACAATCAAAAGCAATCCGTCACACGCGGTCAACAGTACACGATGGACACCCAAACAGATCAAGACACATATAAATATCCAATCACACGAAAGTAGGGATAACCCAAAAATTAGAGGATGCCCCCTAAACAAAACCAAGAAATGTTGGTTCCCCTAACCTAGCTAAACAATATAATCGACAAGATAATATTTAAAGATATAATTAAAGACTAGTAAAATAGATATGCAAACACGATATAGAACACGAGATAGAACGATGTCACCGATTGTACACCCAATTTAGGGCTCCTCGATTAAAATAAAGCAGATTAAAAATAAAGATAGAGCAGATTAAAAGCAGATATAAACCCTAAAAAAATAAAGTAGATTAAAATAAAGATAGAGCAGATTACAAATGAGGAAAAGGCAGATTAAAAGCAGAGATATTGAACGGTCTGAACTTAAAAAAAATAAAAATAAAGAAATAATGGAACGATCTCACCAAAAAATTTCCCGCTGTGACGATGGTTGACGGTGGCTGTGGTGCCGGTGGTTGTGTTGATGGTTTGGTGGTGGCGGTTTGTTGGTTTGTGGTGGCAGGTCTTGGGGGGGGTCAAGTGACTGTGAAGGCGGAGAAGGTGGCTGTGGGGCCGACCGTGGGGGCTCACGGTTCAGGTGGTGAGTGGGGGTTGCAGGTGGGAGTTGCAGGTGTGTGGGTGGTCGGGTGGTGGCTGTGACCGGTGTAGCAGTTCCGACGACGTTGCCGGTGAAACAGCTAGAGATTGGGCTACCAGTGAGAGTCCGATGTAAGAGCTCCGGCCGTAAGAGCTCCGGCCGTAAGAGCTCCGACCGGTGTAAGAGCTCCGACGAAACAACTCCGACGAAGTGGCCGGTGAAAGAAGGTGGCTGTAGGGGTCAAGTGGCCGGTGGGCTACCGGTGAGAGTCCGATGGCCGGTGGCGATGTGAGTAATACTACTATCTAGAGAATGTTTGAAAAAAGTGGGGAACTTAAAAAATCACATAAAGTGATTATGATTAAAATAAATTCTAACAAATTTTTTCCTGACAATTTGATCTTAACTATTGATTAAGAAAATTAATGCTTAAATATGTTTCTTATGTTTTTTAGATTAGAAACACTTTTATTTGAACCATTATCTATATAGAAACCAAAAAAAGTTGAATAAAGGACAAAATAGAAATCAGTAAACTAAACTAAACACTATTTCAATTTTTTTTTAAATTGATAGTCGACTAATGGATTGGAAAATAAGATGAAAATGAAAAGGAATGTGTAGCACTAGCAAAAGGGCAGGTAAAAGCTAATGATTTAACTTATTTTCTTGAATCAATGTAATAACTTTAAAGTTTTATGGTATACATATCTTGTTTATATTTGTATTGAATTATTGATGATTTTGACTAAAAAGAAATTATATATAATAAACTACGGTATGGATATAAAATTTGAATTGACGTGTAAATTATTGTTTTTGCTTTGTAAATAGAATGAATATATAACTATTTTCTTATTTTTCAAGAAAATATATAATAATCTAGGTTTATTAATATATTCAATTAACTATAACTATTTTCATCCTTACAAAATGCTTTACCTTAATACAAATATTTAACATAGTTTACCTTTTTATCATCATATATAACAATTTGCATAAAAATATATTATAAATACATTATATTAAATAAAAACTACTTATTTCATATACGTGTAAAATGATATACTTTTATAAAATGAATACATTATAAGATCTTTTAAAAAAGAGACGTAATTTTACATTGAATCAACTACTACATGCATACAATATACATTCTTTACCTGAAATACAAGTTATTAAAGCATAAGTTATTTGTATATCCATGTTAAATTCATCAACTTTTTGAAAAATTCTGTATATTATTTGTGTAACATTTATAGATGGTTTATGTTCTTTATCCCTCAAATGATAACTAATGTCCTTGCTTACCTCACATTCTTCGTTCCAATTTCATCATAATGTCTTCACTTTACAATTTCATTCATGGTTTATCGCGTATAATTGTTCTCTTGTTTGCAGATCTACATGCTATCCTTCTAACTATTTTCCGCCCAAGTCGTCAAAGAATGGAGGGCGTTAGTATCATAGTTGGAAAAGTAGTGGACTTGTTGTTTGGTGTGGCTATAAAGGAGATTAGCTACATGTGTAATTGCTCCGAAAATGTTGGAACCTTCAAAAATGAAGTTGAAAAGCTCTCACATATGAAGGGAAGGGTTCAACAACGAATAGATATTGCTAAACGTAAAGGGGAGCTTCTCCTAGAAGGCGTGGAAGAGTGGATGAGCAAAGCAAATTCTAAAATATCAGAAGCCACAGACTTTATTACCAAAGAAGCAGAAGCCAAGAAGACATGCTTCCACTTAAGCACCCTTCGTCATTACAGTAAGACGTCGATAAAAGAAACTTCTTTGATTCGACAGATCCAAGGAGACGGTAAAGATTTTGAAACTTGTGTCTCACTCCCTCCTCGCACCCTAAGATTTACAGACACCTACCAAAGAAAAAATCTTGATAATATAGATAGCCATAAGTTGGCTTTGGAGAAGATAATTACAGCTATGGATGATGACACCATACAGATAGTTGGAATCAATGGCTTAGGAGGTGTAGGCAAAACTACACTAGCTAGTGAAATTGCTGTAAAAATGAAGGATCAATTTGCAGATATTGTGTTTATAGCAGTCTCACAGTCTGTTGATACTAAAACAATTCAAGAAAAGGTTCGAGTAGCAGCAAGTAAAATAATCAATGGAGAGAAGGTCCTAATCATCCTAGATGACGTGTGGGAGGAATTAAACCTAGATGAGCTGGGCATTCCATGTGGGAGTGACAAACCAAATTGTAAGATTTTGCTTACATCTAGAAGTAGAGATGTGTGTGAGGCAATGAATGCTCAGAAGAATATTTCGGTAAACCCTTTGCAAAAAGAAGAAGCATGGAGCCTGTTCGAACGTGTGGTTGGTAGAAGTGAATGGGACAATAGATTGAAAGAAGTTGCTTTGAAGATTGCTGAAGAATGTGGTGGGCTACCACTTTTTATTCAAACTGTAGGGAAAGCTTTGAAAAACAAAGACATTAAAAGTTGGGAGGCAACCCTTAATCGGCTACAAGATCCAACCGATGCGGATGCCCCTTTTAAAAGAAAAGGAATAATGCAATTGAAGCTAAGCTATGACTATCTTGAAAGTGAAGTAGCTAAATCATGCTTCTTATTGTGTAGTATGTTCCCAGAAGATGGAATCATTGGAATTCAGAAGTTGACATATTATGGTCTGGGTCTGGGGATATTTAATGATCATGATTGCAATATTCAGGATGCAAAACATAGAGTTCGACTTGCAGTCGATATTCTTAAATCATCTTTTTTGTTGTTGCATTCAGAAGAATACACTGGAAAAGAAGAAGAATCATTCAAAATGCATGACCTTATTCGTGATATGGCAATGCTCATTACTTCTACGGGTACCGAGACGTTTTTGGTGCAGTCCGGAAGAGGATTGAGAGAATGGCAACCAAAACCACACTTGGAAACCTACAAGAAGATATCGCTCATGGGAAATAGAATCACTGAACTTCCTGATCATGAAATCGTTTTCCCACAGCTTGATACTTTCCTTATACAAGAAAATAAGAAACTTTCAATTATTCATGATGAATTCTTTCAAGGCATGGAAAAAGTTAAAGTTTTAGATATGTCAGTTAACAACATCACATCCCTTCCACCATCACTAAAGTATCTCACAAAACTCCGCACACTAGATCTAAGTGGAAACCGATTTCTCTGTGAAATATCTATACTTGGGGAGTTGAGATGCCTTGAGATTCTAGATCTTAGTGACACTGGAATTATAAGTATCCCTAAAGAGATCGGGCAATTGATCAATTTAAGGCTGCTAAATGTTTACTTTTGTGACGATCTATCTCACGTAACATCTGGTGTCATATCAAAGCTCGTTAGACTGGAAGAGTTGTATGTTGGGTTGAAGGAGGGGAATGGTAATTTTCTTCGGGAACTAAGTGGGTCGCTCAAAATTCTACATTTAAAAGTTCCTGAATTGGATTATATTCATGAAGATCTCCACTTTGAAACTCTTAGAGAGTTTCTCATCGAGGATGAGTTTTACAGGAATCGAATTAAGTGGTTCGCTCAAAAATCTAAACGCCACCTACATATTTCAAAAATTAGCTTTCCACTCGCAATGCCGGTTATGAATATCATTCAGGCATGTGAAACATTCCTTTTATATGGTGAAGAAGAGTCTGGTAACGCCCTCCTGCCAGACCTTTATTTTGAAGGTTGGGATAAATTAAGATATATTATGTTGGAGGGGTGTGTCATCGGCAGAGACTCAGTGAAGAGATGTGACATGGATGCAACACAAGCCTCGAATGAACTTGCTCAAAGGAGGGTTGTTTCCCAAGTGGAAATAATCACGTTGAATGAGGTCACTGGGTTGAAACTTCTATGGGATAGGACACATCAATATATAAGCTTTTGTAATCTAACAGAGATCGAAATTATCAATTGCGACTCCTTATTAGAGTTGTTCCCTTTAAGTGTGGCACAAGGGCTGGTTAATCTGAGAGACTTAGAGATTTGGAGTTGCCTGAGTTTAGTGGTTATTATTTCTACCGGAGATGAGCAAACCGATGGAACTAAAACTGAATTAGCAAAACAGGATACAAATATTGTGTTTCCCTTTACACGTATTACCCTTTTTGGACTTCCTATGCTCGAGTGCTTCTACTCTGGTGATTCTATCATCACATATCCTTCTTTGACGAGTATTTTGGTGAGTAGGTGCGGTAGCATGAAGAGATGGAGTTATGGAGAGAATCATATACCCAATATCAAATTTAAGGATGAAAGGAGACTGTATAACAATATTGATGATTGCATTGAAGCACAGCTTGAGGTATGAGTAATGCATGCATTTCCTAATTGTAATAATATTGCTTTGCTATAACATGAATTAACTTTTAACTTTTACAGATGAACTCGGATTTGAGTCTTAATTATGAATGAGGATTTTCGGGATGAAGCTGAAGGTATGTACAGAACTCGGAGATGAATTAAATAGTTTTTTGAATTCCATAATTAATATTAGTGATTTCGATGACGCCATATATTATAAATTCACATAACCTTTTAATTTGTTTATTTAGAATGTATTTGGAAATTTGCTTTTTTACAAGTGAGTAGGTAGAATACCAGACACCACCCGCAGGGTGTTCAACAAATTGAATTTCGAATTCTCCATTTACTTGAATTTACTTTTAAACAGGATTCGAATTCGATTCAAATACGAATTAGATTCAAAGGATTCATATCCGAATTCGAATTCACCCAAAAAATTTATAATAATTTTTATTCTTAAAACTAATAACCTTTTATATATAGAAAAGAAGAAATCAGAGTTAGAAAACTAAAATAGGAATTTAAGGTATTAAAAATATAAATTGGATAAATATATGTATAAGTAATTCATTTATATAAAATATAAATAAATAAGTATATGTATATATGTAAAATTATATGTATATTTTTAGATTGAATTTCAAATCAAATTGAAACTCACAAATTCAAATTTGGTTATACAGAAACCAAAATTAAAGCAAAAACAAAAACTGAAAAGAAAAAAAAAGTAACGAATTAAAGCAAAACAAAAACTGAAAAGAAATGCATAATAGGTTCTAGTCTTTTAGGTTATTGAAAGCAATTATTTAGATAGGAGGGGACACTACCCTAGTATCCTGGACTACCCTGAAACTCTACCAATTATACACTGTTACATCACAAATACCCTAAACTATCCTGAAACGTTCAAAACACTAGAAATGCAACCCTAGATTACTCTAAACTACCCTGAAACACTCAAAACACCCAAAAAACCCACTATATAGTCGTTTGATCACAGGTATTTCTCGGCTACTGTAACCCGATGACAACAACCCACCGGGTACCCGCAGGGGGCGGCGGCGGTGTACCCGGGCATGTACCGGCGAACCCGAGGGGTTCCCGAGTGGTGCCCCGTCCTCCCTTAGGTTGTAATGAAAACAAATATATTGAATTTTCCTTTTAATTAATTTAACGCATTGAATACATGATAGTTTCTGGTCTTCTAGATGATACGTAAATAATGTACTTTATTTTCAATTTTATAATCCAAATTTATTTTCTTTTTTCTATTCTTTGGTTGAGTGTGTGCAGGCTTTTCGTGTGTGGCCCAACGAACCGTTTCCTATATAAAGCTCGCGCGGATCTTGGATGTAGATGGAGCTTCGAGTTTGGTGTTGGGTCATTTATATTTGTTGTGAAGACTTTGGGTTTGATAAATGGTCTTATTTGTTTAAATTCTCTATGTTTTTTTCCCAGGTACTCTCTGTTGATTTCTAGGGGTTTTCGAGTTCTATTTTTTGTTGACACTTTAGGAACCTCAAGTTTGTATTCTCAGTTTCCTTGCATTGATGAACTGAGTTCTTAGTGTTGACACTTTCATTTTGCTTTTACTTCTTGTTTAGACATTGTTTTGGTATTATTCATAACTGAGTATGTTTTGGGATTGTGCCTCTTGTTTACATGATGTTGTGGATTAATATCATGTTCTTGACAATTTCTGTTGTACCTTAAAGTTACATGATTATAGGCTTAATGAAAGGGTTAAAAAATTGGTTGCAATTTTCCTAATTATAGCAACTTTTTTTAATCCAACTCCTACTTATGTCATTATCGCAGAAAGAGTGGTCAATATTCTCGCTAATACTATCTTAAATTAATTTGTTTGTTTTACATGTTGATGTGGATGAAGCAAAAACTACTCACGTTTTTTTTCCTCCTTTCGAGTGCCACAGGGAAAAACTTTATTAAAAACCAAAACCATGTACCAAATCCCTCTAATTTCTCTATCAAGAAGCTTGAAGGGAAATACACCAAGAAACACCAAAACAAAAAAAACAACCTGATGAACAAGAAGCAAACAAACTACTAACGGGTAAAATATAATTTTTAGAAAAAAATATTAGATATTAGGTTTATTAGTATTAGCTTATGGACACAATTGGTATTTAAGCTTTACATTCTAAGCTTTGTATATTTTAATCATCTTTTAGATGAATGATCAATCAATTATTCATTTATCTTAATGATATTGGAGTCTTAGGATTCTAGTTATTGTCTTCCATTATATATTATAAAAATCATAGTCATCGCCACCATCGCCACCAAGTTCAAACCCTAGACATGACGGTGTGTCGCTACTGCCGATGCCGCCACTCTTTCCCATATTCGTGTATAGTTTCATTTCTTCTTTATTTTCTAGGTTTCCGTTGAAAAAATGTTGAAAAAAGCTTCATTATTAGTTTAAAACGGAAGCCTAACATCCATTCTCTTAGTTCATTTATCAATTATCATCGTTCTCTTGGTTCGTTCTTAAATTACAGCTCTTAAATTGCAGCGGTTGCTTTTTCTTCTTCTTTTATTTATCGGCGTTTTATAGTCGCAGCAAAGATGATGGTTCACGACCACATATTTCAAAGTATGTTTTGATTAGATTTTTTTCTTTTTTAATTTACAATTATCATGTCTTGATCCACGGATCCAAGAGATCATCGCCCGACCACTATCACTAAATATGTTTTCTTTTTTTTTCTTTTTAAATCAATCATGTTTTGATTTACTGATCCAAGAGATCGCCGTCTGCTAAAATCATTTCAGTGTCTCTCATACATACCTTGTCATACTAATTAGTATGACATAAATGAATACATAATATTAGAAATTAGAAAATATGACGTATTTGATTAATAGCAAATTTAATATAAGAGAAACTAGTTTTTTATATACATATATAAATAATGTATGAAAAATTAGATTTACTTTTAAAGTTAACTTTTTTATATAAACGAAAACAAGATATCAAGGATATATATTAAAAATATATACATCTTTAATAGTAAATAAATGGACTTATATAATATATTTCTCTCAAACCAATTTATATGACCCTATCTATTCCGACTGAATCATTTTAGCCCTAACTTGTTTTTGATCTCACGCGTCTTTACATGTCTCATTTTCAGTCGTACTGACAAAAAATCCTGCATCCGTCACTGATCGCAACCACACTCTCTCTTTTGCTACCATTGTTGTAGTCCTATATTCCGCTTCAGCAGTTGATAGAGAAACTATAGGCAGTGGCTTACTACACCAAATAATTGATCCTTGACCCAATTTAAAAACATATCATTTTCTTTCTTCAATATGGAGCTCTATTTGCCTCTGCAATTCTATGAGTCTCTTTCTTTTTGCGTATGGTATCGTCACTCCCTTTGGCATGGCGAAATGCACCGGAATACCATGATTTAAATTTTTTCAAAAGATTAGAGGGCCTCTTCTCTGTCGGGGCACCGCAAATCCGAGCCGTATGAGGTAGGAAACTATCAAGTACAGTTCCACTTCTATCGATCAATTCTGGTTCAAGATTCTTGAAGAGCAGAAAACTATAATTCAAGTGAAGTTGAGATCTATAAATCTTTCTTATTCATAGTTGTATAAGGGTTTCTCTATATTACTTGGATAATATGCATCACAAAAGCTCACTAAACTAGCTTCTATTCTCAGTTGAACTTAATACCAAATCCTAGAGTAGTTTACACATAACGTTATACTCTTATTTCATCGAGATGAGGCTTCCTTGGACACTACAAGTAATGACTAAGAACTTCGACCTTCGAATGCTATATCGGAGCATGTTAGCTTAATTAAATCAAACTCCACACCATTTTTTTGATACATTATAGGGTCTTCTAGCTCTTTTTCCTTATTGGCATTTAACTTAACCATGTTATCCATTGGAATATCAATTGGGTTACAATGTAACATCCCAAACCGTGAGAGCACATCTAATGTAAACTTTTAGTAGTGTTATCTATGGTTCCCCCTTCATATTTTAACTCTGAACCTAGAAAGTGGCTTAGGGGGTGTTTGATATGGTCAGCAGTGGAGACTGGGTCAGAGATTTAAAAAATCTGACTGGGTCAGATGGTAAAACAAGGGTGGGTCAGAAGTGCTGACTCGATCAGAACTTATTTTTTGAAAATCAAATGCGCTGACCGGTTGACCAAGTCAGCAGTCAGCAATCAGAGCATCAGTCAGATGTAATCAAACAGCTCCTTAGCTCTCTAAGGTCCTACATGTAAAATCTAACACGTAGATTTTGCTTTAGTTATTCATACCAGCTTCATAATAACCAGTAATTATCATGTCGTCTACATACATCAGAACGACTAACTTCGAACCATTGGACTTAATGAACAAGCATGCATCCACTTTGGACATAATGAAATCATTATGTTACAAGAACCCACATCTTCCAAAACATGCCTTTAAGGATTGTTTTAACCTGTATATCACCTTTCTTAACTTACACACATAGGTTGGAAGTTCATCATTTATAGTCCTCAAGTTGCTCTATATGTATTACATGATGTAAATCCCCGTAAAGAAATGAATTCTCTACTTCTAATTGATACAATCGCCAACCTTTACTCGAGGCTACATCTAGAACAACTCGTGTCATTGTCAACTTTGCCACCAAACTAAACGTGTCCTCGTAATCATCCTACATTATAAAGAGAACCCTTAGGCTACCATATGGGCTTTATACTCATCATCAGATCTGTCTGCTCTTTATTTTATCATAAAGACCCACTTGCAATAATGGCTTTCATATCAGCAGGTCTTGGTACTAATACCCAAGTTTGGTTCATTTCCATCTCCTCTTTTGTTTTATTCCACTCGGGACTTTTGCATGTTCTATAATACATTTCTTGTTCAATTTCACGTGGTTTGGTTACTACAACATTAACCACATACTTAAGGCTTACGTTTCTAACCCTTGAGGACTTTTTAGTTCAGTTTTCAAGCTTCCATGGGTTAATTCATGAAAACTCGTATTTCGGGGTTGTTGTCTTAGTCTTGGGTCTAAATTTTGATCTTAGACTTGTGGTTGAGTTTACTAGTTCATTAGTAACTTATATTGGTTGATCATCTTCGATAAGGCTTAAATTAAACTTTGAACTCTCTAACTCTCGTTGATTAAATCGGTTCCGGAAGTACCTTCCTTTCTTTAGACCACCAATGTCAAACCCTCACTAGTAGCGGAAACACGAGAATGCGACAGACGGGATCATTATTACACATTGGGGGTCTAAGAGAATCACTATAGGCATTCTCCGTCAATGGATCATGAGATCTTCGAACACATAAGAACAAGTTTCAAGTACAGTCAATCACATATCATTATACCATAATAAGCAAAATATTCCAAGGTTCCATATTGGAACAAACATGCACAAATACAAATCAAACTAAGTACATATCCAACAAAGTACAATCCAACAAAGTACAATCCAAATCAAACAAATATAATTCCAAACCAAAATTCAAGTAGTCCATAAATTATCTAAAGCTCCAATGGGAGCAGTCTCGTCTAAGGTCCACATTCCAAGCTCTTAAGAATTATTACTAGAAAAAACATGCTCTAAAAAATCAACAAACATTCGTGAGTTCATAGGTTTATAAGTTCAAAAGACGTTACGTGTGAGTCATGTACAAAAATATGTACGTGTAAGAGAGCATTGTAGTCATAGAAGTTAACATAAGCTCATGATCAGTCCAAGTTCAAATAACCAGATTATATTCACTAGAGGGCACACACAAGCTATGTTAGTCTTAGAAAGTATACGGACAACAGGGGTGGGTGTCAGCGAGTTAGTATTAACAATACTTTTCAATGACAGTTCAGTCCAAATCCAAGTAAGAGTACATACTTATGTAGAAAAATTAATACTCGATTCTATGATTAAAACCACACACAATAGTCCAAAATAAAATTTTAATACATGGCATAGACCAAAACCAACGAACAAGCTTTTCCTCCAAGTAAATATATTAAAAGGGCTATAAAACTCACCTCGAGTTTAGCAAAATCCAAAATCCACAACAAGTAAAGCAGTAACTATAGATACTCAAAAGAATTACTAAAGGTCGAGAAGACCTAATTATAGATACTCAAAAGAATTACTAAAGGTCGAGAAGATCTAATTAGGTGTAATCCTCGTAGTCCGGTCCTTAATGCCCATCATGTTCTTATTTTAATGAATACATGATTCATTTATCTTTCCAGGTCTAATGTCCATCCTTAATCCCCAATCCTATCAAATTTTATTTTTCCAGTCATTAACGTATATTGTTGTTGACGCTCTTTGATGTACATTTATTAGTCTAAGTTCAATGAGTTATTAATGTTAAATGTTACTATCTTTAAACGTTTTATACTCCTTTATGGAACACATATTGACTTGATTTGTTTATTTAGTGTTAATTCTTAACATTTAGGTTATAAAAATATTTCAGCTTGTAGAGCTGATCACGCACAGGCCTTGGGGTAGGTTGATTTGAGGTCAAAATGATAACAAAACATCACGTATTAGGTATCGCTGGAAAGCTAAGACCTTAAACTGACTTCCAGAAAAAGAATTACTTCATTTGGACAAAGTACGAGGGAGATATGTCTCTACGAACACAGCTAAACATTTTGTCCTAATATAATAGCTTTGACCTTTGATTTAGTTTATCGCATTTGGAGGACCAAATGATGTCAAAAAGACGTGAGTCCACTTGGGTTATTTAGAGGCCATGACTTTGATGTTAATAAGATAAATGGGGCATAGCTGCATTAGAACAAATATAAAAAAATAAAAAGTCAACACTAGTTTTAAAGATCAGTACTATAAATGTTAAATTCAACCAAGAATCATGACCATGCAACGTACTTCGAACAAAGTTGTATGGATTCTACAAAAACTTGCAGATACAGGTGGCAGAAATGAGTCCAAGAGTGATGGGTCAGAATGGGTTCAAATTGGTTTTGTCCTTTTGAATTAGTGGAGCTCATCTTTGAACTCTTGCTTCGTTTTATCTTTGATGTAATGGAAACAATTCATTTTGTTCTTCAAAGCTTTGAACATGCATTGGAGCTTGAAATCTAGATACCAATATAAGCAATCTGCAAAATAAGGTGAGAAAATGGTTTATTTGTCAAATTATGGATAGGTCAACGGTCAAATATGCCAAAAATGAACCCGTTAAAGCAAGTCAAATAATGATGGTTTATTTGTGTAAATATACATAAACTAATTACTGCGGGAAACAATAAAACTAAAACATCTCAAATATGTTTACCGGGCAATCCAGAAAAACAATGAAACGCAAGAAAATAATGACGTACAATTTTTTTTATAAAAAATTTAATGTGTTGAATATGATTACATACTCTGAATGAGATTGATGATCTCCAATATATATGTATAACCAAATTAATTCAGCATTTGAACCTATTTCAGACATTTGACTCATTTGATCCACTTCCATCTTAGTTAAATTTAAGTGACCTAATTAAAACATTTTTAAAACTTGAATATTACTATTCTGTAAAATTACCTCTAAATAAAGAACATGTGACATGATAGAACACAACAAAATTCAAGACAACTTTCCCCATGTTTCAAAGTAGAAAGTAAATAAAGAAGCATTTACCTACATTAACTACTAGTTTATTTCGAGATGCTAAAGTTCAGCTGAAAAAACAACACCCTTAAAGCATTTGGATGGAAATAACTGCCGGAGATTTGGTCATCCAAGTTACAAATGACCATAAGCCTACTATATTATTTGTCGCAAATATAATCATCGCATTCAAATAATTAGATTCGAAATTGATCATCATAATTAGATTCTAAAAGCAATTCTAAGCATAAACTAACGGATCATTTTAGCGTGAAGAACTTGCATCCAGTTAACATATATTCGCATTTATCCGCTCGCTTTACGCTCTATCTTGTGTTTTATTTTGTTTCAATGATGTTTACAATGGTGTTTTGTTCGTTTTCACTTATGTCTGGCTAAACTTTTGTAATCGTCTTGGTTTAGATGATCTTTTACATGTTTTGATCTATTAGATTTTATTTTCTGAAGAATTATGCATGATTTTAGTGAAAATTTATTTCAATTGCTTTTCATGATTATGTGCGCCTGTAATTGTTGATTGAATCATTACATTTGTGTATATCACCAAACTGGATACGATAGATATAATCTTTTGTTGGTATATTTATTCTTAAATTGTTTATTATTTATTTTCAATCTTTAATGATCCAATTAGTCGTTTAAAAATTATTTATTTTCAATCCAAAGCATAGACCATAAATTAGGCAATTGATAAACTCAATGATTTAACTGGTTTTAGGGGCGTGCTTCATGATTTGAGATTATTGATATTGTCTATGATAGAAATATTTTGATAATTGTGGAATTAAGAAGCCATAGTGATGGCAACCATAATGTGGATGTTGATCTGTACACTTTTTCTTTTGAATAGTCACCAAGCACTTAGTGTTCACAAAAGCAATCTATCATGGATCTTTCTTTATTTGAGAAGGAGATTATCGTGTAGTAGCAATAGGAGCCGCTTGCCAAACCATATAGTTTACAAGACATCTATAGTGAACTGAATAAAATGATGCCGCAAAAGGTTATTCTAAAGGTAGACAATGTATCAGCAATGGCACTCATGAAAAATCCAATATATCATAGTTGGAGCAACATATTCCACACGACGTCAATTTATTCATGAGTGTGTAGAGAATGAACAAGTTGAAGTGATGCATGTAAGTGGTGATCATCAAGATACAAATATTTTGACCTAGTCAATGCCGAGGATCAAATTCAAAGAGATAAGAGAACTGACCAGACTAGAAACCTCCCTAACACCTTGCTCAAAGTTTATGAACCGGCCAAGCCAAGGGGTTGTGCCAAAGGGGCGGTGAAGGGTAGATTAAAGCCCAAGGGGTATACTAATTGTAATATATGTTTTTAACTAAGTTAGGGTTTAGCAAGTTCTACATATAAGTCATTGAGTTATGGTTTATGTGCGAATTGTAATCAGGGTCTTTGAGTTATATTTTTCCTTGGTTATATAATGCTATTAGGAGTTATCCATTTTGTTTGTTTTATGTTGTTTTGATATCAAATCAAAACTTGACCACTTACCTTTGTTGTCACCCGACACTATTGTTGTTGCCCATATAAACAAATGTTGCGAGTGAACTTCTTTTGATACTTTGTAAACGTTTAGACTTAAACCAAAGCCGTAATCGGTCATAAACCGGATTGGCCTGCATCCGTTTTGTCCATTGTCCGACCCAACCTGTCTATTTGTAGCTGAGCTTTGTTGAGCAGTTTTTAGATATCAAGCACTCCCAAGATAATTTCAATGTGGTCATTTCCCCTTTTTTGGCAATTAGTTTTCATGATGACATCAATGCTTTAGCTTGTTGTTTAACCTTTTAAATGTAATTTTTATGTATTATTTGCAAAATTGAAGTGATTTTCATGTGTTACCAACATATCTTGTTAGTTGTTAACCCTGTCATAAACTCGAGTGTTCTTAATCAAATCCCCTAAATCCTTTATAGAATATTCTTACTGCTTAACTCCGGTACTTGGAACAAACAAGACATTATAATTAGGGTTCTGTTGAGGACACTGCATGTGTTTTTAGGGAGAAACCGGATCTAACCGTCACGGTTAGGCCTAACCGTGAGGATTTGAAGCCTAAAGATCACGGTTTGACCAACCCGTGACACTTTGAGATATTTTTTTGAATCAAAAGATCATGGTTTTACCAAACAGTGATAATTTGAGATATACTAAAAAATAATACATCTAATTATATTGTGTAAAAAGAAAATAAAACATCACGGATACATACGTGTAATGTCAATATTTTTTATACTTAAAATAATAAACATCTATTTATATATATTTTATATATAATGTCGTAATGTCACAAAAAACACAAACTCGTAAAATAAAATAAACACAAAACACAAACTATTATGTCATAAAACACAAACTATTATGTCACGATTAGGTTTAACCGTGTGATAAAATAAAATAAACACAAACTAGTATAATTAAAAAATTAAATATTATACCCAATATGTCACGGTTTGGCCAAACCGTGACATATACACCACCAAATTCATAAAACCCACTTCCAATAATTAACCCAATCCCGAGGTGCAGAACATTATCTGAAGCCCAAACCGTCACGGTTAGACGAATCATGACCTTTAGGCTTCAAACCGTCACGGTTAGCCCAAACCGTGACGGTTAGCCCAAACCGTGACGGTTAGAACCTGTTTTCTTCAAATTGCTTACGGTGCGCCTATAATTTCCGTATAATTATAGTACTTTCATTGCCTTAAACAAAAGCAACTATAATTCATATGCTATTCAACAAAAAGTTACAGTGATTTCTTCGGAACAAACCTTACCTCTATATTTCGAAGATAGGAAAGATGGAGATATTGCTCCCGAAACATAATGATTTCTTCATAACTAACTTAATTAAATCCAAACCTTTTTTTACAGAGATTTAGTTTTCTTCGTCATCCCACATTTAAAATCATCTAAACATTTTTCTTTATAAATACCTACAAAGAAGAAGAGCTCTCATCATCTGAAGAACTACACTCTCTCCTTCCATAAAATCCATCAAAAACCGCAGTCGGGACTACTGGAATTGAAGACACATGAACCGAATTAACAATCATCCGCTCATTTAACACCGCGACTTCTTTGCAGACCCTATCAAGAACCACCAAGAAATCCCTCACAACCATGAATATCCGCAACGGGTGAGCTTCTTCTTTAGCAGAGTTCCCATGGAAGTATTCAGTGATCTCTTTCACTAACGAAAGCGTTTCACTTTCTTGAACTTGAATCTTGATCACCTCCGGTTGTGCAGCCTTCAAGAATCTGCTCATTGAATCAGAAAACTTTGTGCTTTCCATCAGTTTAACGACGTTGATAGTGCTAGCAATCCCGTTTGAGAGTCTCAAGACATCTGCTTTAAGAACATCTGAATCCATTGCTGCAGCTTTCTTCACATGTGAAAGCTCAGAACAAAGGTTTGAGATGGTTTGAAGACCGTTTACAGGCTTTGTGGTTTGGTTAGGGGTCGGGTTGGTGAGCCGGGCGCCTTCGGTTCTTACTATCTCTTGAACCACAAAGTGTAAAAGGGTCGTTTTGGCATCAGCACCCTTGACATCAATCAGTTTGAGGAGGGTGTCGAGCTTGAATGCCTGGGCGTCACCACGGTTCGTGCCAACATTCATACGGTTACCAGTCTTGAGAACCGCTTCTAGAAGCTTTAGAAATATTCTGTTGTTTCTAAGTTCTTCACAAGCAGCCTGTTTTACATTCAACAAATGTAAACCATCAACAATAAGTTATGAACTGATGAAAATAAGCTAGAGCAATGGTAATTACTAATTACTATTTATACCTCGAGAGTTTGAAACGACATTTTTAGGTACTCAACCTCGGAATCAAAACTGGAAACATAGAGCATTACGCCGATTCTTTTAAACGCGAATGGTACATCAAGAACCGCTTTGAGGAACTTCTCAGCTGGACCAAGCTTATAAGGCGAGTCATCTCGATAATCTTTCAGTTTGCGTTCTTCTTCTTTAGTAGGAACCGCTTTTAATAAACTTTCAAGAAGCTCGGGTTCAGTGCATCTACATTACCTATTGACATACATGATACAAGATAAAACTAGTTAATTCTTCTAGCATTACAAGTTTATGACAGATACAAACAAACACACCCAGTAAAATCTTTCACATAACAAAAAGCTACTAAGACTAACACTAATGCAGCATTATGACATATACAAAGTGTTAAATGAAATGAAGTAAACTACCTTCTAAAAGTGCATCACAAACTTCTTCGGTTGTCACATTAAGCGCGCGCATTGCGATTGAGATGTTTTGGGACTTCTTTGGATCAAGAACCTGGTTTTCATGATCAATCACTGAAGGAAGAATCACGCGTTTCACTGGTGATTTTTCGTTTGAATTGGTTGGATTTGGTGGTTTTACAATAAACAATGTCTCCATCATCTCTTCATTTAATCTGTAATCAACATCCCCAAATCACAATGTTAGTAAATTCACACCAACACACACAAACAACACATAGTGACGAGTGAATTGATCGATTTCTTACTTAAACGAGCTTGATTTGAGATGATCCCACACCATTTCACGATCAGAGCTGGCTTTCACTTTATCCCAATGCAGTGGTTTCAGTTTTGGTTTTGGGGTTTGTTCTTTTGTTTCAAGATTTTCTTGATTTTCCGGCGAGATTCCGATCGGAAAAATGTGAGGCTGTTGAGTGCTTACAGGCACAGGCCTTGAAGGTTTGATCAACTCCGGTGGGTTCAACCGAGTTAACGGCGCCGCAGGTGTGATCTCTGGCAGCTTTGCCGGCGGCGGAGGCGGCGGCGGGATTCTCACCGGAGAAAAGTTCCGATCGTTTGAAGAGTTTGACAGTCTTGGTGATGACTCTAAGCTATCTTTACTCAAACCCACCTCCGGTGACGGAGGTTGCAGCCGGGGCGGCGGGGCGGTGGTGGAGCCGGGCGGGACGGCGGAGGAGCGGTGGGGAAAGCCACCAGATCCGGGGACTTAAATCTTGAATTTCTAGGGCTTAAACTCACCGGCGGAGATATACTCAACGATATAGACCTCGCCGGAGAACCAGAGCTCGACGACGAGTACGATGACGACGAACCCACCCCACCACCGGCCGCCGCTGTCGCCGTCGCTCCACCACCGCCGTCGGATGCTCTCGGGGAGTAAAACGCCTCAAACTCAGAGGTCTCATAACCATCATGTCGGAGAACAGTATGACGACCACCGATTTCGCCGCTCAACGGGGGCAGCGGCCGGAGCTCCGGCGAACCCACTTTATTCAACCTTGAACCACCATCACCACTATTATCACTTTCACGAGCATCAGTAGTATCAATTCCACCATGGGAGTTTACAAGAGTCCCCAGATAAAGAACGATTAAGCTTCGGAATCCGATTATAACTGTTATTATTATTATTTCCACCATTATCATTATTACTTCTTTGAGGCTTTTCGTCGCTAAAGACTGTGAATCTTCATAACTTCTTCTCCGTTTATGAACTCTCAAAACTACAACAATTGAAAGGATAATAAAAGCTGCAATGGCGAGAGTAATGGCGATGGGGATGAGTTTTGAAGAAGGCTTTTTTGGCTCCGGTGAAGTGGGGAGGCTGAGACTGGAGACGTTCGCCGGAAAAGATGCAGAAGCGGTGGCGGTGGCGGTGGCGGAGGGCGGAGGAGGTGGTGGTGGTGATGGGAAAGATTGGAAGAACGGCTGGTCGTCCGGTGGCGTTGTGGTGGGGGTGGGGGCGGATAGAAATGGGATGTTTAACGGTGGTGGTGGTGGTGGTGGTGGTGGTGACGGTGGAAGGGCGGTGGGTGGTTGTGTTGGTGGTGGAGTCGGAGCTTCTGCCGGAGGGACGATAGGGTGTTCTGTGGAAAGAAGGGTTGATGGAGCGTACGGCGGTGGTGGTGGTGGTGGACGGTGGTGGTGGTGGCGGTGGCGGTGGCGGATGTTAACAGGAGGAAGATGAAGAAAGTGGGCATTTTCATGGGTGGATTTACACGATGGACCATGATTGAAGATGAACGAAAGAGGGTTTCATGATATTACAAGATTTTACAAGGTCATGTCATAGTTTTTTTTTATTTACTTTTGTCTACAAAACTTAGAGCATTCACAACCCATGCCTTATATTTATGTGAGTATGTTTGGTATATTATATGGAATGATTTTGAGTGGTTGTGAGTGAAGGAGAGAGAAAATGTTATTGTGGATTGGTATATTTGAAAAATCACTATACAATCCTTATAAATTTTTTAATATTTTTTAAAGTGGTTGTGAGTGAATGAGAGAGAAAGAAGTAATGATAAGGGTATAAAAAGTATATTTAATTAAAAGGAGAGAGAAAAATAGTGATTTTTAGTGTAATTATATAGATAAAGATAAGGAATGAGAGAGAAATAAGTAATGATAAGGGTATAAACAGTCCATTCCTTATCTTTATCCATATAATTACACTAAAAATCACTACTTCTTCTCTCTCCTTTCAATTAAATAATATATTTTTATACCTTTTTCATTACCTTTTCTCTCTCCTTCACTCACAACCACTTTCAAAAATATTAAAAAATTTATACAGATTGTACAGTGATTCTTCAAATATACCAATCCACAATAACATTTTCTCTCTCCTTCACTCACAACCACTCAAATCATTCCATATAATATACCAAACACACTCACATGATTATAGGGCACGGGTTGTGAATGCTCTTAAAAAGCTATTTTTAAACTATACTAATTTAATTTCACGATATCACCGGGCTACACTTTTTTTTATCAGAAAACCCAAACGACCGTCTGAATTTCAACATAAACAGGTGGTAAAAGATAGGGGTCATAGCATTTCAAACAACCAGAAAACGATCTTTTGATGGAAACTCGAACGACCGTTTAAAAACTACTTGACATGCTTTGTAAATTGCCATTCTCCTATTATGAAAAGAAGAAGGCCATGAACAGTAAATGAATTTTCATTATACACCCCTGTATTTGGGGTGTTTGACACCTTGGGTTGTGTGCACTTTTCTTTTAATCATTATCTGCCTCACTTCCTTGCTGTCTCCTTTTTTCTCATTCGATTTTTGCTTTCTTCCATACTTTCTCTCATAGGTATTTTGGGGTTTCAGTGGTTGTTTTGCTACCGCCACCGATGAATGGTTGCATGCGGTCGGTTGTTCGGTGGTGGCAAAGGTGGTCGACAGGGTTGTCTCTCCGGCATGGTGGCGGTTTCGTCATCGTTTCGTCAGCGCAACTTTGTTTTTTTGCCTTTGCCAAGGTTTTTCGAGGGTGCTTAACATATACAGATCTGTTTGTGCAGAAAACAAGGCGGTGTCGGCGGCGGTGGAGCCGGTGTGGCGCTAGCTTGGTCGTCGTTTTGTTGCCTCCTTTCTGACATGTTTTGGAGTTTTCAGTGGGGGTGCTACACCTTCACCGTTGCCCGCCGCACTAAGTTGGGTGGTTGCATCTGCCAGCCACTATCCCCTCCAGCGGCGATGCGGTTGTACTGCCTGAAGATGACGAGTATTTGTGGTATTCAAGGTTGTCGGCCTTCCGTTTCCCGGTAGATCGGGGCGGTGGGCTGGCCTGCTGTACCTATATGTTTTGTCTTTGTTGTAGCCAACCGACTTGGAGGCTGTTGTGGTTCCAATCGTTTGATGTTCCTTGAAAACGACATCTGCTCAGGGGGTTTGGACTCTTGCGACCATCCGGTCGAATCGGAGGCTTCTACCCACTTGGGGGCAACCGCCGCTCGGCCTCCTATTTGCGGTTGAGGTAGAGCAGGTGGTTGATGCCTCATTGTGTCGATGATGATGATTATTTGCTCATCTGAGACCTTTAGAATGATATTCATCTTAGATATTGATGATTTGGGTTTTGCATGTTGTTAGAAAAGATATTGATGATGACGACCTTGGCTTATCCGACACTGACTTGAACTCATTTGACGGGCTGTGATGATAACTGATGATGATTTCGGTTGTTTTGGCATGGCTACCATTCGGGGTTAGCAACCGCAATCGAAGTTTGTTCTGAGCCCGATCTATAATACGCGCAACGAGCGTGGATGAATACACACTAGTTTGATAAAAATTATAAAACAGCCATTTCATGTACGAGCAAACGACTGTTTACAAATAATGTAACAACATATATAGATTAAGTTATATGAATTATTAATGCGTTCAAACCACTATAAGATAAGGGTCCCTTTATTTAGACACCCCCTAATTTTAAATCAACACTCCTGTACCCTATACGCCACGTATGGGTCCATACGCGGCGTATAGGGTACATTGTTGATTTAACGTTTTATACCCTATACGCCACGTATGGGTCCATACGCAGCGTATAGGGTGCGTTGTTGATTTGACGTTTTATACCCAATACTCGACTTATGGGACCATACGCGACGTATAGGGTTTGACATTTTATACCCATACGTGACTTATGACCCATACGTGGAGGAGCTATACGCCGCGTATGGAATCATACGCGGCGTATAGCTTATATATTTATTTTTTTTTATTTTTTGAGTTTAATATATATATAATTTTTTTAATTTTTTGAGTTTTTATTAATATATACATAATTTGAATTAAAATTATTTAAACAATATAATACGAATACAATAATAAAATTAAAATTAAAATATATAATTCGCATATTACAAATTATGAATTAAAATAAATTTATATAAGCTGGAGGTTCTCGGTTATTCTCTATTATTGCGTTGTATTCCGAGATACGAATCCTATACATAATCTCCCATTCTGCAGCACGTACTCTTCGGTTAAGAATCCAAAGATTACTTAATGTTGGCATCGGAAAATCTCCTTCTAACTTAACGTGGACGAATGATTATTGTTGACATGAACAATCGACACGACATGATGAGGCATGACAGTTTTCGGATCAGCCCATAATGGAAAAAAATGTTTGACAACCATTATTGCTTAGTAAATGAATAATAACCCAAACTTTTGAGCAACCACTATCCCGTATGTATGTCTGTATGTATGTATGTATGTATGTATGTATGTATGTATGTATGTATGTATGTATATGTATGTATGTATGTATGTATGTATGTATGTATGTATGTATGTATGTATGTATGTATGTATGTATGTATGTATGTATGTATGTATGTATGTATGTATGTATGTATGTATGTATGTATGTATGTATGTATGTATGTATGTATGTATGTATACAGGGGTGTTTGACACCTTGGGTTGTGTGCTCTTTTCTTTTAATCATTATCTGCCTCACTTCCTTGTTGTCTCCTTCTTTCTCATTCGATTTTTGCTTTCTTCCATACTTTCTCTCACAGGTATTTTGGGGTTTCAGTGGTTGTTTTGCTACCGCCACCGATGAATGGTTGCATGCGGTCGGTTGTTCGGTGGTGGCAAAGGTGGTCGACAGGGTTGTCTCTCCGGCATGGTGGCCGGTTTCGTCATCGTTTCGTCAGCGCAACTGTGTTTTTTGCCTTTGCCAAGGTTTTCGAGGGTGCTTAACATATACAGATCTGTTGTGCAGAAAACAAGGCGGGTGTGTCGGCGGCGGTGGAGCCGGTGTGGCGCTAGCTTGGTCGTCGTTTTGTTGCCTCCTTTCTGACATGTTTTGGGGGTTTTCAGTAGGGGTGCTACACTTCACCGTTGCCCGCCGTCCTAAGTTGGGTGGTTGCATCTGCCAGCCGTTATCCCCTCCAGCGGCGATGCGGTTGTACTGCTTGAAGATGACGAGTATTTGTGGATTCTAGGTTGTCGGCCTTCCGTTTCCCGGTAGATCGGGGCGGTGGGCTGGCCTGCTGTACCTATATGTTTTGTCTTTGTTGTAGCCAACCGACTTGGAGGCTGTTGTGGTTCCAATCGTTTGATGTTCCTTGAAAACGACATCTGCTCAGGGGGTATGGACTCTTGCGACCATCCGGTCGAATCGGAGGCTTCTGCCCACTTGGGGGCAACCGCCGCTCGGCCTCCTATTTGCGGTTGAGGTAGAGCAGGTGGTTGATGCCTCATTGTGTCGATGATGATGATTATTTGCTCATCTGAGACCTTTAGAATGATATTCATCTTAGATATTGATGATTTGGGTTTTGCATGTTGTTAGAAAAGATATTGATGATGACGACCTTGGCTTATCCGACACTGACTTGAACTCATTTGACGGGCTGTGATGATAACTGATGATGATTTCGGTTGTTTGGCATGGCTACCATTCGGGGTTAGCAACCGCAATCGAAGTTTGTTCTGAGCCCGATCTATAATACGCGCAACGAGCGTGGATGAATACACACTAGTTTGATAAAAATTATAAAACAGCCATTTCATGTACGAGCAAACGACTGTTTACAAATAATGTAACAACATATATAGATTAAGTTATATGAATTATTAATGCGTTCAAACCACTATAAGATAGGGTCCCTTTATTTAGACACCCCCTAATTTTAAATCAACACTCCTGTACCCTATACGCCGCGTATGGGTCCATACGCGGCGTATAGGGTACATTGTTGATTTAACGTTTTATACCCTATACGCCACGTATGGGTCCATACGCAGCGTATAGGGTGCGTTGTTGATTTGACGTTTTATACCCAATACTCGACGTATGGGACCATACGCGACGTATAGGGTTTGACATTTTATACCCATACGTGACTTATGACCCATACGTGGAGGAGCTATACGCCGCGTATGGAACCATACGCGGCGTATAGCTTATATATTTATTTTTTTTTATTTTTTGAGTTTTAATATATATATAATTTTTTTAATTTTTTGAGTTTTTATTAATATATACATAATTTGAATTAAAATTATTTAAACAATATAATACGAATACAATAATAAAATTAAAATTAAAAATATATAATTCGCATATTACAAATTATGAATTAAAATAAATTTATATAAGCTGGGGGTTCTCGGTTATTCTATTATTGCGTTGTATTCCGAGATACGAATTCTATACATAATCTCCCATTCTGCAGCACGTACACTTCGGTTAAGAATCCAAAGATTACTTAATGTTGGCATCGGAAAATCTCCTTCTAACTTAACGTGGACGAAATGATTATTGTTGACATGAACAATCGACACGACATGATGAGGCATGACAGTTTTTGGATCAGCCCATAATGGAAAAAATGTTTGACAACCATTATTGCTTAGTAAATGAATAATAACCCCAAACTTTTGAGCAACCACTATTCCCGTATGTATGTCTGTATGTATGTATGTATGTATGTATGTATGTATGTATGTATGTATGTATGTATGTGTGTGTATGTGTGTATGTGTGTATGTGTGTATGTGTGTATGTGTGTATGTGTGTATGTGTGTCTGTGTGTCTGTGTCTGTGTGTGTCTGTGTGTCTGTGTGTGTCTGTATGTGTGGTCTGTGTGTGTGTGTCTGTGTGTGTGTGTCTGTGTGTGTGTGTGTGTGTGTGTGTCTGTGTGTCTGTGTGTGTCTGTGTGTGTCTGTGTGTGTCTGTGTGTGTGTTGTGTCTGTGTGTCTGTGTGTCTGTGTGTCTGTGTGTCTTGTGTGTCTGTGTGTCTGTGTGTCTGTGTGTCTGTGTGTCTGTGTGTCTGCCTGTATGTGTGTATGTGTGTATGTGTGTATGTATGTTGTATGATGTATGTATGTGTGTATGTATGTGTGTAAAGATTTTTGCGTATAAACATAAAAGATAAACATAAACTGATAATATATTACAAAGTTTTTACATTACATAAACAAATAATAAAATTACAATACAAAACTACGGGGAGTCAGGGTAATCTCGATGTGACAACCGGCAATTTCAGGTTAATACCCGACCTTGACTTGGTTATAATTACACCTATAACACTTGATTTTTCAATTTAAATTACATCTATTGAAGTCGTTCTATGCATTGCAAAGGTTCACGCATTACATTTCATGCATCGGTGATTCGGCGTAATTACCATTTTTACACGCGATACAACCAGCACACTCGAACATTGGGCATAATTCATATACATGTACTAATAAATTCATTTAGGTGTTTCAAAGTATTTTATATTCCATTGATCCAAAGTATGTTAGATTCTAAATCAAATACATTGGGAAAAACTCAAATTTATAAATAAACCTTAACGCGTAAGCTAATATTTAACCAGATAAAACGCGTCTAACGCACTACAGCATATACAAGTTATTACTTACATATTATCAATATAAAAAATATGTGATCTTATATGATTTATTATAATGAATTGTATGTATTTTAAAAAGTAAAAGGTAAAAATATAAAATATATAAAAATTATCATAGTGACACAAATACCACCCAATTACCCCATATTATTCAACAATTCAAAAAAAATCAACCCAACCACCCACCCCAAAGCCGTCCCCCCCCTCCTTTCTCTAGTCAATCCATCTTGATTGACAATGCATTGGCTTTTGTCAAGATCAAGACTTGCTTCTTTTATGAAACATCACCAAGTGGATTAAAGGGACTCTTACTGCAAATGGAGAGCTCCATCTCATCCCTATTATCCATGAGATACACTCATGCTTCAAAAGCACATGCTAGAAAAGGGATGTAGGCTTATAAAACCCTCAACCCTTACACATATCAACACACCACACATTCACCTCTCTCTCCCCTCTAAATTTCGGCCCCAACCCCACCATCCACACTTCACCACTTTTCCAACTTTATTTCTACAAATCTTGGGTGTTCAAGTGCTTTTGGTTGAAGATCAAGTGAGTTTTGAAGCTCCCAAGCATCCTACAACATCTTCTTCACTTTTCTTGTTGGGTTTTCTTGGTTCAAAGGATCAAGCCTTCCTTTCCTTGCATTTCAAGACTACCATCTCTTCTCCTTACTTGTTTAAGGTTAGCACCTTGTTTCTAATCTTCCATACATCACCATGATGTGTTCATGTTCACTAACTCATCCCAAAAGTGCTCTAACAAAGTTTAAAAAGTAACAAAACATGTAAAAACACTTTCTGGCAGATTCATGTTTTGTGTTTTCAAGACCATAACTCGACCTAAACATGGTCAAATGAACCGTTTCTTGAGCCTAAAATTAACTTTAGGATGTCTAGTTTCTAACCCATCCAACCTTGAAATTTATAGATGAGTATAACCCTTCCAAAACGTACAAACAAATTAAAGTGCTGAACCTGAACTTTTGACAGAATAAATAGGGCAGAAAGAATGAGGCATAAGTTATGCTTAAAGTAATAAAATGAAGATTTTCTTTCCGTGGTAACTTAGCTTAAGGTGTTAGGTTTAAAAGTAATATAGGCTCTACTTATGAATGTAAGTTGTGACCCCTCAAAAAGGTAATTCCATAGACATATACAGAAAAGTGCTGCACTGACATCTGTTGCTTCATGAACCATTTAGAGGCACTTAAACTTAGTTGTAGGATACAAGCTATACCTTTTTGGAATCCTAAGACATAGACCTAGATATGATGAAAGTATCAGATTTTATAAAAATTCTTTGTATCATGAAAAGGAGATGACAACCAGACCCAAGAAATTCCCTTAATGCTGTCAAATACCTATATTAGATAAAAGTAAACTTTTAGAGATATTTGGTAAAAAAAAGGGAAACCCACACACATGGAAATTATAATACCATTATACTTAATATAAACACCTTCAATACATTATGTATCTTTGGGAAAATAAAGATGAAGACAAGAATCTAAATAAAACATTTACGACTCGACGTGGCTAATTAGTCAAGTGATATTTTCAAAACTAATTTTGTGGATGAGTTATGCATGACCATCTAGGGTTAGTAATCATGACCTCATGAATATATTGTGATTTGTTTAGGAGATTCCTAGACCAATCATACATACAGACTGTTGCTAGTATTCACGCGTGCAATTGAGGTGAGTTTCACGGCCCCATTTTTACTCATTTTCCTTTTTGGGGGAGATTACATGCAAATTACTAATTTTCTTGGACACATTTACTTGTCAATGATTTCACATATTATATAAGTTGTTTACTTACCATGTGAAGTCCCCTGTTATCGAACCGTTAGTTTATTTCCCAAAGCGAGTTAATCATGGATAGTACTATTGGGTTTGACTACCCCCGCCCGAGTTAATTACCCTAACCTTGACTGGAGGTCTAAACGGGTGCATTATTAGCCTGTTCACACCCATGCTCATGGTAGGCATGGGTAGGGGCAATGTATTACAATTACAGTCTAGCTTCGGTTGCGGTGCTTATATAATTTGTAGCATTGTGTGTACAACAATCAAATCATAGAAAGTATTGTGGCCCTTTACGCTATTTACTATTACCTAAAACCTGTGAACTCACCAACATTATGTTGACATTTTCATGCATGTTTTCTCAGGTAATTGAAAGATGCAACAAGTTAAGCTAGCATGGATCATTTCATATTTAGGGCCATTCATGCTGTTTGAGACATTCATTTCATATATGTCATGTTTTGAAAACAATGTACCTTATTACTATTGCTTCCGCAAACTTAACTCTGAACAATGATGTACCTTAAACTTATTTGAGATGTATGTTTTACAAAACCATGTAGTGGTCGATCAGTGACTACGAAACCATGACGTTCGCGCCCCGCGGGAAACCGCCGTGGTTTGGGGGTGTGACAGATTGGTATCAGAGCCATTGGTTATAGGGAATTAGGTTGCATTTAGTGGGCCTAGACTATAACCATAGATCATTTCATCATTTTAGCACTTTATACATTCATGTAACTGATGTTAAATGTACTTGTGTGTTGCCTAGTCATAGAGATGTCTTTCACATTAAAATCCATCTTCATTTCCGACTCTGATGATAAGTATCAGTCCACAACACTAGCATAATTCATAGGTTCTACACCTGCCCCCTGATCTCTACTGTTGAGGGGACTGGTAGTGAGAACCCGATCTCCAGAAGCTAATTGGCAAGGTTCGACTTGACCGGAGCGGAGCATACTTTTTCGGATCCAAACTTCTTTGTTCTTTCTAAGTCTTCCCGCTCGTTAGGCCCCCTTCTCCTCTCCCTCTCTGGTATAGTCGACTGGCTTCGCTCCTAACTGCTCTATATACTAGGGGAGGAGAGCGGAGTGAGTGCAGGCCCTCGTGCAAAGCTCTAACAAAGTTTAAAAAGTAACAAAACATGTAAAACACTTTCTGGCAGATTCATGTTTTGTGTTTTCAAGACCATAACTCGACCTAAACATGGTCAAATGAACCGTTTCTTGAGCCTAACATTAACTTTAGGATGTCTGGTTTCTAACCCATCCAACCTTGAAATTTATAGATGAGTATAACCCTTCCAAAACGTACAAACAAATTAAAGTGCTGAACCTGAACTTTTGACAGAATAAATAAGGCAGAAAGAATGAGGCATAAGTTATGCTTAAAGTAATAAAATGAAGATTTTCATTCTGCGGTAACTTAGCTTAAGGTGTTAGGTTTAAAAGTAATATAGGCTCTACTTGTGAATGTAAGTTTTGACCCTCAAAAGGTAAATTCCATAGACATATACAGAAAAGTGCTGCACTGACATCTGTTGCTTCATGAACCATTTAGAGGCACTTAAACTTAGTTGTAGGATACAAGCTATACCTTTTTTGGAATCCTAAGACATAGACCTAGATATGATAAAAGTATCAGATTTATAAAAAAAATTTTTATCATGAAAAGGAGATGACAACCAGACCCAAGAAATTCCCTTAATGCTGTCAAATACCTATATTAGATAAAAGTAAACTTTTAGAGATATTTGGTAAAAAAAAGGGAAACCCACACACATGGAAAGTATAATACCATTATACTTAATATAAAACACCTTCAATACATTATGTATCTTTGGGAAAATAAAGATGAAGACAAGAATCTAAATAAAACATTTACGACTCGACGTGGCTAATTAGTCAAGTGATATTTTCAAAACTAACTTTGTGGATGAGTTATGCATGACCATCTAGGGTTAGTAATCATGACCTCATGAATATATTGTGATTTGTTTAGGAGATTCCTAGACCAATCATACATACAGACTGTTGCTAGTATTCACGCGTGCAATTGAGGTGAGTTTCAGGGCCCCATTTTTACTCATTTCCTTTTTGGGGTAGATTACATGCAAATTACTAATTTTCTAGACACATTTACTTGTCAATGATTTCACATATTATATAAGTTGTTTACTTACCATGTGAAGTCCCCTGTTATCGAACCGTTAGTTTATTTCCCAAAGCGAGGTAATCATGGATAGTACTATTGGGTTTGACTACCCCCGCCCGAGTTAATTACCCTAACCTTGACTGGAGGTCTAAACGGGTGCATTATTAGCCTGTTCACACCCATGCTCATGGTAGGCATGGGTAGGGGCAATGTATTACAATTACAGTCTAGCTTCGGTTGCGGTACTTATATAATTTGTAGCATTGTGTGTACAACAATCAAATCATAGAAAGTATTGTGGTCCTTTACGTTATTTACTATTACCTAAAACCTGTGAACTCACCAACATTATGTTGATATTTTTCATGCATGTTTTCTCAGGTAATTGAAAGATGCAACAAGTTAAGCTAGCATGGATCATTTCATATTTAGGGCCATTCATGCTGTTTGAGACATTCATTTTCATATATGTCATGTTTGAAAACAATGTACCTTATTACTATTGCTTCCGCAAACTTAACTCTAAACAATGATGTACCTTAAACTTATTTTGAGACGTATGTTTTACAAAACCATGTAGTGGTCGATCAGTGACTACGAAACCATGACGTTCGCGCCCCGCGGGAAACCGCCGTGGTGGGGGTGTGACAGATTGGTATCAGAGCCATTGGTTATAGGGAATTAGGTTGCATTTAGTGGGCCTAGACTATAACCATAGATCATTTCATCATTTTAGCACTTTATACATTCATGTAACTGATGTTAAATGTACTTGTGTGTTGCCTAGTCATAGAGATGTCTTTCACATTAAAATCCATCTTCATTTCCGACTCTGATGATAAGTATCAGTCCACAACACTAGCGTAATTCATAGGTTCTACACCTGCCCCCTGATCTCTACTGTTGATGACTTGATTCAACCGACTTGTCCTACCGAGGAAGAGACCTCTGCTCCTATATCTGACCCTGTCGCTACTCCTACTACGGACCTCATTCCTGACACCACTAAGGCCATACCCATGGACCAATACGTATTGGTGGATGCAGGCACCCTAGATTCATGCTAGTCTCCATAGGAGCTCATTCCAGGATTCATACGCATCATTGGACCGATGATGCCGATGCCAATCCGGTGACCGAATCACGTATTTTTATCGAGCCACCACTTGAACCTAGCCATACGGCCACCAATGCCCAGCCAGATGACCCAGACCCCGAGCCAGTCGATACCCTCCCCAAGCCTACTGATTTCACCCCTTAGCTAGCTGACACTGAGGTAGTCTACCTTGATTCTGAGACTACTGGTTCTGTGTTACAAACGGCTGACACCGACCTAGTGGATTCCGATCCGGAGCCTACTGAGTCCATTCCTCGTTTTGTCAACTCTATTCCGTAGCCGGTTGACCCTATTCCCCAGCCTACTAATTCAGCCTCCCAGCCTACTGACCCTACTCCTTGGATTCCTAACACTGATCCTTATGATCTAACTTCTGAGCTTGCTAACCCCACCCATGTAGCCACTATTCCAAAGCTAGTGGCTGCACATATCCACCATCGCATTGTTCTGGCACTATCACCACCTTCATTGCAATCCTACTAGACTCATCTTATGGATGTGCTTCATTTCCACACACCTAAGAAGTGAGTTCGTATCCTGATTTCTATTTCTTTTATATGGGTGTCGATAGGAGTTTTATTACTACCGGTTTTAGTCACTACATAGAATTACACTGACATATTTAGCTTGTAAGTATACAATAGGCTTAACTGATGGTAAATTAATCAAAACAAATAAGATAATACAAGGATGCACTTGAAGTTGGCGGATCACACGTTCAATATAGATTTGCTACCTGTAACCTAGGGAGTTTTGACATTGTTATTGGCATGGATTGGTTATTGGAAAACCGAGCGGAAATCGTTTGTCGTGAGAAGATCGTTCACATTCCACTTCCGAGTGGGGAGACCATATCAATTCAAGGAGAAAAATATGGTACGGTGTTACGGATCATTTCATGTATGAAGGCTCGGAAGCACTTACGAAAGGGCTATCATGCAATCTTGGCGCACGTAGTGGAGAAGAGAACCGAAGAGAAAAGAATTGAGGATACACCCATCGTGCGAGACTATCCGGAAATCTTTCCCGAGGACTTGCCGGGACTTCCACCGCAAAGACAGGTCGAATTTCGAATTGACCTAGTACCTGGAGCTGCTCCGGTAGCACGATCCCCATACCGACTAGCACCGTCAGAAATGCAAGAGTTGTCTAATCAATTACAAGAGTTGTTAGATAAAGGATTCATAAGACCAAGTTTCTCACCCTGGGGAGCCCCAGTTTTATTTGTTAAGAAGAAAGATAGATCTCTTCGAATGTGCATCGATTACCGGGAGTTAAACAAACTCACCATTAAGAACCGGTACCCTCTCCTCGAATTGACGACTTATTTGACCAACTTCAAGGATCTAGTTACTACTCGAAGATTGACTTACGTTCTGGATATCACCAATTACGAATCCAAGAGGAAGACATTCCCAAGACCGTATTTCGAACTCGTTATGGTCACTATGAGTTCATGGTTATGCCATTTGGACTAACCAATGCACCAGCTGTATTCATGGATCTCATGAATAGAGTGTGCAAACCCTACTTGGATAAATTCGTGATCGTCTTCATCGATGACATCTTGATATATTCACGAACCAAGGATGAGCACGAACAACATTTAAGGTTAATCTTGGAGCTACTTAAGAACGAGAAATTATACGCAAAATTCTCGAAATGCGACTTCTGGATCCGAGAAGTGTAATTTCTCGGGCATGTGGTTAACGAGAAGGGAATACATGTTGACCCATCCAAGATAGCGGCCATTCAAAACTGGGAAGCACCTAAGACCCCTACCGAGGTGCGACAATTCCTAGGTTTGGCAGGCTATTACCGACGCTTTATTGAAAATTCTCCAAAATAGCCCAACCACTAACAACCCTGACTCAGAAAGACAAGAAGTTTGATTGGGGTGATAAGTAGGAAGCAGCGTTTCAATTATTAAAGCAGAAACTGTGTTGCGCACCAATTCTGTCTGTACTAGAGGGAAACGATGGTTTGGTGGTGTACTGCGACGCATCACGACAAGGACTTGGCTGTGTCCTAATGCAACGCGATAAAGTTATTGCTTACGCGCCACGACAATTGAAAGTGCATGAGAAAAACTACACCACTCACGACCTCGAATTAGGAGTTGTTGTTTTTGCACTAAAGATTTGGCGACACTACCTGTATGGTACCAAATATACTATATTCACCGATCACAAAAGCCTCCAGCACATCTTCGATCAGAAGGAACTAAACATGAGGCAACGCAAGTGGGTTGAGTTACTAAACGATTATGACTGTGAGATTCGTTATCATCCTGGAAAAGCGAACGTTGTAGCAGACGCTCTGACCAGAAAAGAAAGAACCAAGACTTTACGGGTGTGAGCGTTGGGGATGACGATTCATACGAGTTTAACTACTTAAATTCGTGATGCTCAGTCTGAAGCACTAAAGGAACAAAATTTGAAGGAAGAATCCCTTCGCGGCATGGATAAACAATTTGAGATCAAATCTGATGGAACTCGCTACTTCATGAATCGAATTTGGGTGCCAAATTTTGGAAACTTGAGGAATCTTGTGATGAACGAGGCACACAAATCCAGATACTCCATCCATCCGGGCTCTGATAAGATGTATCAGGACCTGAAGGAGTTATACTGGTGGCCTAACATGAAAGCGGACATTGCCACCTATGTTAGCAGGTGCCTCACATGTTCAAAAGTTAAGGCAGAATATCAGAAGCCATCCGGACTACTGCACCAACCGGAGATTCCACAATGGAAATGGGAGCAGATTTCCATGGATTTCATCACAAAACTACCCAAGACATCCTCCGGTTGTGATACAATTTGGGTAATCATGGATCGACTGACAAAGTCTGCTCACTTCCTATCAATTAAAGAAACTGATAAAATGGAAAGGTTAACGAGGGTTTATCTCAAGGAGGTCGTTTCGAGACATGGAGTACCGATCTCCATTATCTCTGATCGAGACAGTCGATTTACCTCAAGATTTTAGCAATCATTACAAAAGGCCTTGGGTACCCGGTTGGATATGAGTACCGCATACCACCCTCAAACAGATGGTCAGAGCGAACGGACCATTCAGACGTTAGAAGACATGCTTAGGGTTTGTGTGATAGACTTTGGAAGCCGTTGGGATACTCATCTACCCTTAGCTGAGTTTTCTTACAATAATAGCTATCACACCAGTATCAAAGCCGCACCGTTGAAGGGACTATACGGAAGGAAGTGTCGATCACCACTGTGTTGGACAGAGGTTGGCGATAGTCAACTCACTGGTCCCGAGATCATACGCGAGACCACGGAAAAGATCGCTCAAATTCAGAACCGACTCAAAGCCGCGCGTGACCGTCAGAAAAGCTATGCTGACGTGAGACGTAAACCGTTGGAATTCCAAGTGGGAGACAAGGTTCTACTTAAAGTCTCACCTTGGAAAGGAGTCATTCGTTTTAGCAAACGTGGTAAGCTAAACCCTAGATACATTGGACCATTTGAAATCCTAGCCAGGATTGGTCCTGTATCTTACAAGCTAAAACTTCCTCAAGAACTTAGTAGTGTTCATGACACTTTCCATGTGTCAAATCTGAAGAAGTGTCTGTCAGATGAAACCCTGGTTATACCACTCGATGAGGTTCAGATTGATGAACAACTTCATTTTATTGAAAAGCCCGTGGAGATTCTAGATCGAGAAGTAAAGAAGATGAAACGAAGCCGTATTCCCATAGTGAAGATCCGGTGGAATTCCAGAAGAGGGCCCGAATTTACTTGGGAACGTGAAGATCAAATGAAGCTCAACTACCCTTACTTGTTTGAAACCTTGGCATCTACAGACAACCCTAACTGAATTTCGGGACGAAATTCTTTCTAACATGGGGAGTATGTGACAACCGGCAATTTCAGGTCAATACCCGACCTTGACTTGGTTATAATTACACCTATAACACTTGATTTTCAATTTAAATTACATCTATTGAAGTCGTTCAATGCGTTGCAAAGGTTCACGCATTACATTTCATGCATCGGTGATTCGACGTAATTACCATTTTTACACGCGATACAACAGCACACTCGAACATTGGGCATAATTCATATACATGTACTAATAAATTCATTTAGGTGTTTCAAAGTATTTATATTCTATTGATCCAAAGTATGTTAGATTCCAAATCAAATACATTAGGAAAAACTCAAATTTATAAATAAACCTTAACGCGTAAGCTAATATTTAACCGGATAAAACGCGTCTAACGCACTACAGCATATACAAGTTATTACTTACATATTATCAATATTAAAATATATGATCTTATATGATTTATTATAATGAATTGTATGTATTTTAAAAAGTAAAAGGTAAAAATGTAAAAATATATAAAAATTATCATAGTGACACAAATACCACCCAATTACCCCATATTATACAACAATTCAAAAAAAAAAATCAACCCAACCCCCCACCCCAAAGCCGTCCCCCCCCCCTCCTTTCTCTAGTCAATCCATCTTGATTGACAATGCATTTGGCTTTTGTCAAGATCAAGACTTGATTCTTTTATGAAACATCACCAAGTGGATTAAAGGGGACTCTTACTACAAATGGAGAGCTCCATCTCATCCCTATTATCCATGAGATACACTCGTGCTTCAAAAGCACATGCTAGAAAAGGGATGTAGGCTTACAAAACCCTCAACCCTTACACATATCAACACACCACACATTCACCTCTCTCTCCCCTCTAAATTTCGGCCCCAACCCCACCATCCACACTTCACCACTTTTCCAACTTGATTTCTACAAATCTTGGGTGTTCAAGTGCTTTTGTTGAAGATCAAGTGAGTTTTGAAGCTCCCAAGCATCCTACAACATCTTCTTCACTTTTCTTGTTGGGTTTTCTTGGTTCAAAGGATCAAGCCTTCCTTTCCTTGCATTTCAAGACTACCATCTCTTCTCCTTACTTGTTTAAGGTTAGCACCTTGTTTCTAATCTTCCATACATCACCATGATGTGTTCATGTTCACTAACTCATCCCAAAAGTGCTCTAACAAAGTTTAAAAAGTAACAAAACATGTAAAACACTTTCTGGCAGATTCATGTTTTGTGTTTTCAAGACCATAACTTGACCTAAACATGGTCAAATGAACAGTTTCTTGAGCCTAACATTAACTTTTGGATGTCTAGTTTCTAACCCATCCAACCTTGAAATTTATAGATGAGTATAACCCTTCCAAAACGTACAAACAAATTAAAGTGCTGAACCTGAACTTTTGACAGAATAAATAGGGCAGAAAGAATGAGGCATAAGTTATGCTTAAAGTAATAAAATGAAGATTTTCTTTCTGTGGTAACTTAGCTTAAGGTGTTAGGTTTAAAAGTAATATAGGCTCTACTTGTGAATGTAAGTTTTGACCACTCAAAAAGGTAAATTCCATAGACATATACAGAAAAGTGCTGCACTGACATCTGTTGCTTCATGAACCATTTAGAGGCACTTAAACTTAGTTGTAGGATACAAGCTATACCTTTTGGAATCCTAAGACATAGACCTAGATATTATAAAAGTATCAGATTTTATAAAAATTCTTTGTATCATGAAAAGGAGATGACAACCAGACCCAAGAAATTCCCTTAATGCTGTCAAATACCTATATTAGATAAAAGTAAACTTTTAGAGATATTTGGTAAAAAAAGGGAAACCCACACACATGGAAAGTATAATACCATTATACTTAATATAAACACCTTCAATACATTATGTATCTTTGGGAAAATAAAGATGAAGACAAGAATCTAAATAAAACATTTACGACTCGACGTGGCTAATTAGTCAAGTGATATTTTCAAAACTAACTTTGTGGATGAGTTATGCATGACCATCTAGGGTTAGTAATCATGACCTCATGAATATATTATGATTTTGTTTAGGAGATTCCTAGACCAATCATACATACAGACTGTTGCTAGTATTCACGCGTGCAATTGAGGTGAGTTTCACGGCCCCATTTTTACTCATTTTCCTTTTGGGGGAGATTACATGCAAATTACTAATTTTCTTGGACACATTTACTTGTCAATGATTTCACATATTATATAAGTTGTTTACTTACCATGTGAAGTCCCCTGTTATCGAACCGTTAGTTTATTTCCCAAAGCGAGGTAATCATGGATAGTACTATTGGGTTTGACTACCCCCGCCCGGGTTAATTACCCTAACCTTGACTGGAGGTCTAAACGGGTGCATTATTAGCCTGTTCACACCCATGCTCATGGTAGGCATGGGTAGGGGCAATGTATTACAATTACAGTCTAGCTTCGGTTGTGGTGCTTATATAATTTGTAGCATTGTGTGTACAACAATCAAATCATAGAAAGTATTGTGGTCCTTTACGCTATTTACTATTACCTAAAACCTGTGAACTCACCAACATTATGTTGACATTTTTCATGCATGTTTTCTCAGGTAATTGAAAGATGCAACAAGTTAAGCTAGCATGGATCATTTCATATTTAGGGCCATTCATGCTGTTTGAGGACATTCATTTTCATATATGTCATGTTTTGAAAACAATGTACCTTATTACTATTGCTTCCGCAAACTTAACTCTGAACAATGATGTACCTTAAACTTATTTTGAGACGTATGTTTTACAAAACCATGTAGTGGTCGATCAGTGACTACGAAACCATGACGTTCGCGCCCCGCGGGAAACCGCCGTGGTTTGGGGGTGTGACACATTGGTATCAGAGCCATTGGTTATAGGGAATTAGGTTGCATTTAGTGGGCCTAGACTATAACCATAGATCATTTCATCATTTTAGCACTTTATACATTCTTGTAACTCATGTTAAATGTACTTGTGTGTTGCCTAGTCATAGAGATGTCTTTCACATTAAAATCCATCTTCATTTCTGACTCTGATGATAAGTATTAGTCCACAACACTAGCGTAATTCATAGGTTCTACACCTGCCCCTGATCTCTACTGTTGATGACTTGATTCAACCGACTTGTCCTACCGAGGAAGAGACCTCTGCTCCTATATCTGACCCTGTCGCTACTCCTACTACGGACCTCATTCCTGACACCACTAAGGCCATACCCATGGACCAATACGTATTGGTGGATGCAGGCACCCTAGATTCATGCTAGTCTCCCATAGGAGCTCATTCCAGGATTCATACGTATCATTGGACCTGATGCCGATGGCCAATCCGGTGACCGAGTCACGCATTTTTATCGAGCCACCACTTGAACCTAGCCATACGGCCACCAATGCCAGGCCAGATGACCCAGACCCCGAGCCAGTCGATACCCTCCCTAAGCCTACTGATTTCACCCCTTAGCCAGCTGACACTGAGGTAGTCTACCTTGATTCTGAGACTACTGGTTCTGTGTTACAAACGGCTGACACGACCTAGTGGATTCCGATCCGGAGCCTACTGAGTCCATTCCTCGTTTTGTCAACTCTATTCGTAGCCGGTCGACCCTATTCCCCAGCCTACTAATTCAGCCTCCTAGCCTACTGACCCTACTCCTTGGATTCCTAACACTGATCCTTATGATCTAACTTCTGAGCTTGCTAACCCCACCCATGTAGCCACTATTCCCAGCTAGTGGTTGCACATATCCACCATCGCATTGTTCTGGCACTATCACACCTTCATTGCAATCCTACTAGACTCACCTTATGGATGTGCTTCATTTGCACACACCTAAGAAGTGAGTTCGTATCCTGATTTCTATTTTCTTCTATATGGGTGTCGATAGGAGTTTATTACTACCGGTTTTAGTCACTACATAGAATTACACTGACATATTTAGCTTGTAAGTATACAATAGGTTTAACTGATGGTAAATTATCAAAACAAATAAGATAATACAAGGATGCACTTTGAAGTTGGCGGATCACACGTTCAATATAGATTTGCTACCTGTAACCCTAGGGAGTTTTGACATTGTTATTGGCATCGATTGGTTATCGGAAAACTGAGCGGAAATCGTTTGTCGTGAGAAGATCGTTCACATTCCACTTCCGAGTGGGGAGACCATATCAATTCAAGGAGAAAAATATGGTACGGTGTACGGATCATTTCATGTATGAAGGCTCGGAAGTACTTACGAAAGGGCTATCATGCAATCTTGGCGCACGTAGGGAGAAGAGAACCGAAGAGAAAAGAATTGAGGATATACCCATCGTGCGAGACTATCCGGAAGTCTTTCCCGAGGACTTGCCGGGACTTCCACCGTAAAGACAGGTCGAATTTCGAATTGACCTAGTACCTGGAGCTGCTCCGGTAGCATGATCCCCATACCGACTAGCACCGTCAGAAATGCAAGAGTTGTCTAATCAATTACAAGAGTTGTTAGATAAAGGATTCATAAGACCAAGTTTCTCACCCTGGGGAGCCCAGTTTTATTTGTTAAGAAGAAAGATAGATCTCTTCGAATGTGCATCGATTACCGGGAGTTAAACAAACTCACCATTAAGAACCGGTACCCTCTCCCTCGAATTGACGACTTATTTGACCAACTTCAAGGATCTAGTTACTACTCGAAGATTGACTTACGTTCTGGATATCACCAATTACGAATCCAAGAGGAAGACATTCCCAAGACCGCATTTCGAACTCGTTATGGTCACTACGAATTCATGGTTATCCCATTTGGACTAACCAATGCACCAGCTGTATTCATGGATCTCATGAATAGAGTGTGCAAACCCTACTTGGATAAATTCGTGATCGTCTCATCGATGACATCTTGATATATTCACGAACCAAGGATGAGCACGAACAACATTTAAGGTTAATCTTGGAGCTACTTAAGAACGAGAAATTATACGCAAAATTCTCGAAATGCGACTTCTGGATCCGAGAAGTGTAATTTCTCGGGCATGTGGTTAACGAGAGGGAATACATGTTGACCCATCCAAGATAGAGGCCATTCAAAACTGGGAAGCACCTAAGACCCTACCGAGGTGCGACAATTCCTAGGTTTGGCAGGCTATTACCGATGCTTTATTGAAAATTTCTCCAAAATAGCCCAACCACTGACAACCCTGACTTAGAAAGACAAGAAGTTTGATGGGGGTGATAAGTAGGAAGCAGCGTTTCAATTATTAAAGCAGAAACTGTGTTGCGCACCAATTCTGTCTCTACTAGAGGGAAACGATGGTTTGGTGGTGTACTGCAACGCATCACGACAAGGACTTGGTTGTGTCCTAATGCAACGCGATAAAGTTATTGCTTACGCGTCACGACAATTGAAAGTGCATGAGAAAAACTACACCACTCACGACCTCGAATTAGGAGTTTTTGTTTTTGCACTAAAGATTTGGCGACACTACCTGTATGGTACCAAATATACTATATTCACCGATCACAAAAGCCTCCAGCACATCTTCGATCAGAAGGAACTAAACATGAGGCAACGCAAGTGGGTTGAGTTACTAAACGATTATGACTGTGAGATTCGTTATCATCCTGGAAAAAACAAACGTTGTAGCAGACGCTCTGAGCAGAAAAGAAAGAACCAAGACTTTACGGGTGTGATCGTTGGGGATGACGATTCATACGAGTTTAACTACTTAAATTCGTGATGCTCAGTCTGAAGCACTAAAGGAACAAAATTTGAAGGAAGAATCCCTTCGCGGCATTGATAAACAATTTGAGATCAAGTCTGATGGAACTCGCTACTTCATGAATCGAATTTGGGTGCCAAATTTGGAAACTTGAGGAATCTTGTGATGAACGAGGCACACAAATCCAGATACTCCATCCATCCGGGCTCTGATAAGATGTATCAGGACCTGAAGGAGTTATACTGGTGGCCTAACATGAAAGCGGACATTGCCACTGTAACATCTCGTAATTTTCGGTAAATAAAAGTTAATTTTATAAAAATTGAAACAAAACCTTATGTTTCAGTTGACAACTGATACAAACTACGGGGACCAATTTGGTAAATTCGAAAGGCACCCAACCCCACCCCCCATTCACCCTCGATTTCTTCCACTTGCTTCCCTGTTTTGCTCCTCCATGTTTTGGCCAAAGAATCTGCAATAATAATTGAATAATCTTATATAAACTATCATCTGACCATATCCAATCCTTCACAATCTTCAATTACACCTGAGAAGCATAAAAACTACACACTTGATTTCTTCTCCGCTCGTGACCTGCAACTCATTCGAACTCCACCGTTCACCTTCCGGCGAAGCTCTTCCCACGACATCCTTGTACTTGGTTGTGAAGCTGACATGGGCAGCCCCTTCTAACACCTCTCCCTTGACTCTTGCAACCTTCCCAATAGCAGCGTACGGTCTCCTGCAGCCCTATCTTCATTGCTGCAACCTTCTGTTCAGAACATTCCACCTTCAACAGTCATCCCAACATCAACCGGGGCCCTTAGACGGTCAACGCTTCTCCGACCACCGCACCACTACTCCCCCTCGACGTCTCCCTATTCGCGACAACCTTTCACTCGCGGTGGTCGTTCCCAAGCGAGTTTCTTGTCATCAACCGCAGCCTTCGACGATAACCTTATACGGTACGTATCTCCGTTATTCGTTATGTTATGGTTTCGGGTTACGGTTTCCGCGTATACGTTTGCGTTGGGTTCATAGGTTGCGATGGTTGGGTTCGTGAACGTATGTATGCATAATGTTCTGCGTATGTATGTATAACCGTATGTATGTTAGGTGTGTGTCTTTTTCGTCTGCTGCAGTGTGTGTGTTCGTGGCCGATGTATATATATATTCGGCTGTATGTATACGTATGTGTGCAGCGGGTAGAATCAAGAGGAAGTAGTTTGTGTTTGGATTCTCGAGTAGATGCATGTTACTGTTGTGGGCATGTGTAATTTCTGTGGTAGATATGCGTATATCCTTGTGTACGTTCTTGCGTATGTATGTCTGTTGATATATATATAAGAAGTGTGTTAATTTGTTGCAAACCGTGAGCATGGGGGATGTGAACATAATTCTGCATATGTGTATATGTATGTATGTATGTTCTGCATATATATTTATGTGGGTAGTCTGCAGTGGGTATGTATGCATATAGAATGCATGTGTGTGGGGTTGAGTATGTTGTTGTTTAGGTGTGTGTGTTATTCACTGCATGCGATGTGTGGGTGTTTCTTTATAATTTAATATATAGTAAATTAATCAATGTGTGTGTTATTAGATTAATACATGGGTGCATGCTCATAATAATAATAATAAAAGTTAGGTTGTGTTACATGGCATATATGGTGATTGATATTTATTATAGTATGTATATATATATAATGGGAACGCATGCATTTGAGTGTAAGTTTTGATAGGCAAATGTATGTATGTAAGTATGTTGTGTATGGTATATTTTATGTGCTGTGTATCTATATATATTATGTGTAAGTAATATATATTGTAAGTGTCGTACACGTGTGGGTTCGGGTAACGTTGGGTTAAAGTTCATGTGTGTGTGCATAATATATATATAGTGACTTATATATTAGAACATGCGTATATACATATGGTTGTGTTGTATATATCATACATAAGAAAGCATATAATACTAAGCATATGTATATAGGGTGCGAACAATACAAATACATTTTATTTGAGTGTCAAAGATTATGTAAAATATATGGGTTATATATATATATATAAGACGGTTAGATTTGGAAAACTATATTTGGGAAACTAATAATATATATTATGTGACGTAACACCTATTATTTACACAAAGCCTGGTAATATATATATTTTTCATAAAAATACGCGTGTCTTGCAAATGTGTATGTTGTGGTGTTAATGCATTCTAGTGTGCTTACGTGTGAATGAAGATCGTTGATAACCGACATCGAACCGAACCGTGACGCGAACGCGAAACCGAACAATTGTTATATTTTTAAATTAATAAATTATATTAATTTTATGTACACGGAATGAATCACAGGTTAATCGAAACCTTAACCGTTACTCGAACATTATTTCTCTGCTGTGCATTCAAGGTGAGTTTCACGGCCCCTTTTTACTTTCTTTCCTTTTTGGGGGAGAAAACATGCAAACATATTTTATGAATGGTTGCCAGTATTATTGATATCACTTGTTACGTTAGTGCAAACACATAACATGTCCTCACACAATCGAACCGTTAGTAATGGGATTAGCGAGGTAATTTTGAGTAGTACTACTGGGTCTGACAAACCCCGCCCGGGCTAGTCGCGCTAGCTTGATTGGAGGTCAAACGGGTGCTTTATTGACCTAACATTTGTCACGGTCTTGCGAGACGTGACGGGGATACAACAAACACATATAGGACGTAAACAGTCAGCTTCGGTTCGAAACGCTAAGTAACAAGAACAGAGGCTAGCTACCTAACGATATGCAATATATACTAAACCATTGAAACGCAAACTATGGATACGCTTACAAACACATTTTTTTGTTGATTAAAACCTGTGAACTCACCAACTTTATGTTGACACATTTTAGCATGTTTTCTCAGGTCACAGGAACGTATAAGCCTATGATGCACGCTACAGGAAACGCACTCAGGACATGCATTCATCAGTTTCATTTAGTTGCATTGAATATTTGTTTTGGCATAACATTTTCAGACATTCAGTGTAGTTTACATTTCAATTTTTCGCTTCCGCACTGTTATTCATTTCTTTTATGTACTCTGATTTAAGTCAAACGTTTATTTTTAAAATTCATATAGTGTCGTTCGATATGACTGTGTCTGAGATCCTGGTATGTCACACGCCTAACGGTAAAACCCGTTCGTGAAAATTGAGGGTGTGACAGATTGGTATCAGAGCCACAGGTTATAGAGAACTAGGATTGCATTGCATCTAGACTATAGCCTTAGACACAACACTAGTATTGCACAGACACTTTTACATGGTTACCGCTATTGTGCAAACAACCTTCTGGTGTATTGACATTATACTGCTGAGCAAACATAACACTATGTGTGTCATTACCGGCTGACAGAGGGGCGGAGAATCCCGCTCGCTCACAACCAACGCTTACACTTGATCCTTCACTCGCGGAGTGAAAGCAAAAACGAATTGAATCAAACATTTCCATGATTGGAACACGAAACTCTTTTCTAACACACGCGATAAGGTTAACGATGACAAACAAAAAGAACAATACCTCACTCTTCCAACTCTCCACTTGTTACTATTCCCAACATATCCTATCCTCTACACTAGTCCGAGCAGTAAATGAGGGACAACTAAGATATTCAAGTCGATTAGAGAATCGGACTTAGACATCCAAACACCTAGAACTTCGAAGGGAAAAAGGGTCAAATTGTCTTGATTCCGTTGTTATCTCAACCAAATCACTTGTACAATCTTAGTACAACCTTAGTTATTTGACTCTTGGTATAACAAATATATCTTGATGCTTCTATCATTGATAACACTCGGTACTAGACAAGGTATGTTATCTCGAATAGGAGGAACCATGTGTGACCATGCAAAACAAATTAGAATCACGGGTGCACACGTAATTGTAATTTGTCATGCATGAGAACTCTGGCAACTCTATTAGGTGATAACGGATACGGTCGGTACAAATTCTCAATTCCATACTTAGAGGCATGAGGCCTCGAAATCAACACAAAGCCACACTATCGATATGCAAACAAATCCTTCATTCCTACTAGCATGAAAGTTATCATCTACCCCGAGCCTTAATGAGATTCGTGTTATGACATTAGCCCTAGTCTCTATGAGACGTGCTCTTTTTAGCATTTCAGTGTTCGTGTAACACTATCCATCTACATTGTGCCAGATCTTCAAAAGTTGCAATAAAGTGATAATATTCTTGGCACATGTAGTCCTTGTTCATTGGATTGATCTTAAGACTTAGAGTCTTGGTAATTTCAGCGTTCCAGCATTCATTTCATATGATATCTATCATGTTTAAGCGTACGTTACATTGTTTGTCTCCCTGGTGGTGAAAATCCAATCGGATTTTTTTTTCTGGCTGACTACATTTGGCGTGGGACCAAATAGCAAGATATTATGACGACCTCGTCCATTACATCTTCACCTTTCCATTATAAGCAACAAATACAACTATAATCTCCATGGGTTGTACAACAAGAACATTTGATAGTGCTCTGCGGAAATTTGGCTATACCATCAAGAACTGGGCGACACCTAAGACTCCGACTGAGGTACTACATTTTCTTGGGTTGGCTGGCTATTACGGAAGATTCATCGAAGGGTTTTCAAAGATTGCTCAACCTCTCACCGCGTTAACTCATAAAGGCACTACGTACAATTAGGGTGACAAACAAGAATCCGCATTTCAGGTCCCGAAGCAGAAACTCTGCACGACACCGATTCTATCCCTGCCTGAGAGAACAGATGATTTTGTAGTTTACTGTGATGCTTCTATTCAAGGTCTGGGTAGTGTTCTGATGCAACGCGACAAGGTGATAGCTTACGCCTCGAGACAACTGAAGGTTCACGAGAAGAACTATACCACCCATGACCTGGAATTGGGTGCAGTGATTTTTGCCTTGAAGATTTGGAGACATTACTTGTACGGTACCAGATGCACCATTTACACCGATCACAAGAGTCTCCAGCACATCTTTGAACAGAAAGAGCTGAACATGAGACAACGTCGTTGGGTCGAATTGTTGAACGACTACGACTGTGCGATCAAGTATCATCCGGGTAAGGCTAATGTGGTAGCCGATGCCCTTAGTCGTAAGGAAACCCTAAAGCCTCGTCGGGTGCGTGCATTACAAATGACTATCCACTCTGACCTACCAGCACAAATCAGAGCTGCTCAGTCTGAGGCCTTAAAGACGGAGAATCTCAAAGCAGAATCCATGCGAGGCATGGAGAAACAGTTGGAGGTTAAAGCTGATGGGATCTGTTATTTTATGAAACGGATTTGGGTACCACAGTACGGGAATTTGCGAGAGCTGATAATGGATGAAGCTCATAAGTCACGTTACTCGATTCATACAGGTTCAGACAAGATGTATCAAGACCTGAAAGAATTTTACTGGTGGCCGAAAATGAAAGCAGAGATAGCCACATACGTAAGCAAATGCTTAACCTGTTCCAAGGTTAAGGTGGAATACCAGAGACCATCCGGTTTACTTCAACAACCGGAAATTCCAGTGTGGAAATGGGAGCAGATCTCCATGGATTTTATCACGAAGTTACCTAGGACCCCCAGCGGATGCGATACCATTTGGGTTATAGTAGATCGCTTAACGAAATCTGCACACTTTTCTGGCAATCCGAGAGACTGATCGAATGGAGAAGCTGACACGTATCTATTTAAGGGAAATAGTCTCTCGGCATGGCGTGCCGATATCTATCATTTCTGATCGTGACACTTGGTTCACTTCTCATTTCTGGCAATCATTACAACGATCATTGGGAACGCGGCTGGATATGAGTACCGCGTATCACCCGCAAACCGATGGTCAAAGTGAGCGTACGATCCAGACACTGGAAGACATGTTGCGTGCCTGTGTGATTGATTTTGGCAGCAGCTGGGAACTCATTTACCATTGGTTGAGTTCTCCTATAATAACAGTTATCATACCTCTATCAAGGCAGCTCCATTTGAGGCACTGTATGGGCGTAAGTGCCGGTCACCTATTTGTTGGGCAGAAGTTGGGGAAAGTCAACTTACCGGTCCTGAACTCGTGCATGAGACGACTGAGAAGATTGTGCAGATCCGTAACCGTATGGCAGCAGCACGTGACCGACAAAAGAGTTACGCCGACAAGCGTCGTAAGCCATTGGAGTTTCAGATTGGTGACAAAGTACTGTTGAAAGTGTCACCTTGGAAAGGCGTGATTCGTTTCGGGAAACGTGGAAAACTAAACCCTAGGTACGTGGGACCGTTTGAAATTGTCAAACGGGTTGGTCCCGTAGCCTATCAGTTGAACTTACCTGAAGAACTCAGTGGAGTACATGATGTGTTCCATGTTTCAAACCTGAGGAAATGCCTGGCTGACGAGACTCTCGTCATACCGTTGGACGAGGTACATGTTGACGAACAACTACGCTTCATCGAGGAACCAGTGGAAATTATGGACCGAGAGGTCAAGACATTCAGACACAATCGTATTCCTATTGTCAAAGTCCGATGGAACTCAAAGCGTGGACCAGAGTTCACCTGGGAACGGAGGATCAAATGAAATCCAAGTATCCTCATCTTTTCGTTTCAGCCTCCTCGTGAACAAATTTCGGGACGAAATTTCCTAAAGTAGGGGAGACTGTAACATCTCGTAATTTTCGGTAAATAAAAGTTAATTTTATAAAAATTGAAACAAAACCTTATGTTTCAGTTGACAACTGATACAAACTACGGGGACCAATTTGGTAAATTCGAAAGGCACCCAACCCCACCCCCCATTCACCCTCGATTTCTTCCACTTGCTTCCTGTTTTGCTCCTCCATGTTTTGGCCAAAGAATCTGCAATAATAATTGAATTAATCTTATATAAACTATCATCTGACCATATCCAATCCTTCACAATCTTCAATTACACCTGAGAAGCATAAAAACTACACACTTGATTTCTTCTCCCGCTCGTGACCTGCAACTCATTCGAACTCCACCGTTCACCTTCCTGCGAAGCTCTTCCCCACGACATCCTTGTACTTGGTTGTGAAGCTGACACGGCAGCCCCTTCTAACACCTCTCCCTTGACTCTTGCAACCTTCCCAATAGCAGCGTACGGTCTCCTGCAGCCCTATCTCATCGCTGCAACCTTCTGTTCAGAACATTCCACCTTCAACAGTCATCCCAACATCAACCGGGGCCCTTAGACGGTCAACGCTTCTCCGACCACCGCACCACTACTCCCCCTCGACGTCTCCCTATTCGCGACAACCTTTCACTCGCGGTGGTCGTTCCCAAGCGAGTTTCTTGTCATCAACCGCAGCCTTCGACGATAACCTTATACGGTACGTATCTCCGTTATTCGTTATGTTATGGTTTCGGGTTACGGTTTCCGCGTATACGTTTGCGTTGGGTTCATAGGTTGCGATGGTTGGGTTCGTGAACGTATGTATGCATAATGTTCTGCGTATGTATGTATAACCGTATGTATGTTAGGTGTGTGTCTTTTTCGTCTGCTGCAGTGTGTGTGTTCGTGGCCGATGTATATATATATTCGGCTGTATGTATACGTATGTGTGCAGCGGGTAGAATCAAGAGGAAGTAGTTTGTGTTTGGATTCTCGAGTAGATGCATGTTACTGTTGTGGGTATGTGTAATTTCTGTGGTAGATATGCGTATATCCTTGTGTACATTCTTGCGTATGTATGTCTGTTGATATATATATAAGAAGTGTGTTAATTTGTTGCAAACCGTGAGCATGGGGGATGTGAACATAATTCTGCATATGTGTATATGTATGTATGTATGTTCTGCATATATATTTATGTGGGTAGTCTGCAGTGGGTATGTATGCATATAGAATGCATGTGTGTGGGGTTGAGTATGTTGTTGTTTAGGTGTGTGTGTTATTCACTGCATGCGATGTGTGGGTGTTTCTTTATAATTTAATATATAGTAAATTAATCAATGTGTGTGTTATTAGATTAATACATGGGTGCATGCTTCATAATAATAATAATAAAAGTTAGGTTGTGTTACATGGCATATATGGTGATTGATATTTATTATAGTATGTATAATATATATAATGGGAACGCATGCATTTGAGTGTAAGTTTTGATAGGCAAATGTATGTATGTAAGTATGTTGTGTATGGTATATTTATGTGCTGTGTATCTATATATATTATGTGTAAGTAATATATATTGTAAGTGTCGTACAACGTGTGGGTTCGGGTAACGTTGGGTTAAAGTTCATGTGTGTGTGCATAATATATATATAGTGACTTGTATATTAGAACATGCGTATATACATATGGTTGTGTTGTATATATCATACATAAGAAAGCATATAATACTAAGCATATGTATATAGGGTGCGAACAATACAAATACATTTTATTTGAGTGTCAAAGATTATGTAAAATATATGGGTTATATATATATATATATAAGACGGTTAGATTTGGAAAACTATATTTGGGAAACTAATAAATATATATTATGTGACGTAACACCTATTATTTACACAAAGCCTGGTAATATATATATTTTTCATAAAAATACGCGTGTCTTGCAAATGTGTATGTTGTGGTGTTAATGCATTCTAGTGTGCTTACGTGTGAATGAAGATCGTTGATAACCGACATCGAACCGAACCGTGACGCGAACGCGAAACCGAACAATTGTTATATTTTTAAATTAATAAATTATATTAATTTTATGTACACGGAATGAATCACAGGTTAACCGAAACCTTAACCGTTACTCGAACATTATTTCTCTGCTGTGCATTCAAGGTGAGTTTCACGGCCCCTTTTTACTTTCTTTCCTTTTTGGGGAGAAAACATGCAAACATATTTTATGAATGGTTGCCAGTATTATTGATATCACTTGTTACGTTAGTGCAAACACATAACATGTCCTCACACAATCGAACCGTTAGTAATGGGATTAGCGAGGTAATTTTGAGTAGTACTACTGGGTCTGACAAACCCGCCCGGGCTAGTCGCGCTAGCTTGATTGGAGGTCAAACGGGTGCTTTATTGACCTAACATTTGTCACGGTCTTGCGAGACGTGACGGGGATACAACAAACACATATAGGACGTAAACAGTCAGCTTCGGTTCGAAACGCTAAGTAACAAGAACAGAGGCTAGCTACCTAACGATATGCAATATATACTAAACCATTGAAACGCAAACTATGGATACGCTTACAAACACATTTTTTTGTTGATTAAACCTGTGAACTCACCAACTTTATGTTGACACATTTTAGCATGTTTTCTCAGGTCACAGGAACGTATAAGCCTATGATGCACGCTACAGGAAACGCACTCAGGACATGCATTCATCAGTTTCATTTAGTTGCATTGAATATTTGTTTTGGCATAACATTTTCAGACATTCAGTGTAGTTTACATTTCAATTTTTTCGCTTCCGCACTGTTATTCATTTCTTTTATGTACTCTGATTTAAGTCAAACGTTTATTTTTAAAATTCATATAGTGTCGTTCGATATGACTGTGTCTGAGATCCTGGTATGTCACACGCCTAACGGTAAAACCCCGTTCGTGAAAATTGAGGGTGTGACAGCCACCTATGTTAGCAGGTGCCTCACATGTTCAAAAGTTAAGGCAGAATATCAGAAGCCATCCGGACTACTGCACCAACCGGAGATTCCACAATGGAAATGGGAGCAGATTTCCATGGATTTCATCACAAAACTACCCAAGACATCCTCCGGTTGTGATACAATTTGGGTAATTGTGGATCGACTGACAAAGTCTGCTCACTTCCTACCAATTAAAGAAACTGATAAAATGGAAAGGTTAACGAGGGTTTATCTCAAGGAGGTCGTTTCGAGACATGAAGTACCGATCTCCATTATCTCTGATCGAGACAGTCGATTTACCTCGAGATTTTGGCAATCATTACAAAAGGCCTTGGGTACCCGGTTGGATATGAGTACCGCATACCACCCTCAAACAGATGGTCAGAGCGAACGGACCATTCCGACTTTAGAAGACATGCTTAGGGCTTGTGTGATAGACTTTGGAAGCCGTTGGGATACTCATCTACCCTTAGCTGAGTTTTCTTACAATAATAGCTATCACACCAGTATCAAAGCCGCACCGTTTGAAGGGACTATACGGAAGGAAGTGTCGATCACCACTGTGTTGGACAGAGGTTGGCGATAGTCAACTCACTGGTCCCGAGATCATACGCGAGACCACGGAAAAGATCGCTCAAATTCAGAACCGACTCAAAGCCGCGCGTGACCGCCAGAAAAGCTATGCTGACGTGAGACGTAAACCGTTGGAATTCCAAGTGGGAGATAAGGTTCTACTTAAAGTCTCACCTTGGAAAGGAGTCATTCGTTTTAGTAAACGTGGTAAGCTAAACCCTAGATACATTGGACCATTGAAATCCTAGCCAGGATTGGTCCTGTAGCTTACAAGTTAAAACTTCCTCAAGAACTTAGTAGTGTTCATGACACTTTCCATGTGTCAAATCTGAAGAAGTGTCTGTCAGATGAAACCCTGGTTATACCACTCGATGAGGTTCAGATTGATGAACAACTTCATTTTATTGAAAAGCCCGTGGAGATTCTAGATCGAGAAGTAAAGAAGATGAAACGAAGCCGTATTCCCATAGTGAAGGTCCGGTGGAATTCCAGAAGAGGGCCCGAATTTACTTGGGAACGTGAAGATCAAATGAAGCTCAACTACCCTTACTTGTTTGAAACCTTGGCATCTACAGACAACCCTAACTGAATTTCAGGACGAAATTCTTTCTAACATGTGGAGTATGTGACAACCGACAATTTCAGGTATACCCGACCTTGACTTGGTTATAATTACACCTATAACACTTGATTTTCAATTTAAATTACATCTATTGAAGTCGTTCTATGCGTTGCAAAGATTCACGCATTACATTTCATGCATCGGTGATTCGGCGTAATTACCATTTTTACACGCGATACAACCAGCACACTCGAACATTGGGCATAATTCATATACATGTACTAATAAATTCATTTAGGTGTTTCAAAGTATTTTATATTCTATTGATCCAAAGTATGTTAGATTCCAAATCAAATACATTGGGAAAAACTCAAATTTATAAATAAACCTTAACGCGTAAGCTAATATTTAACCGGATAAAACGCGTCTAACGCACTACAGCATATAAAAGTTATTATTTACATATTATCAATATTAAAATATGTGATCTTATATGATTTATTATAATGAATTGTATGTATTTTAAAAAGTAAAAGGTAAAAATGTAAAAATATATAAAAATTATCATAGTGACACAAATACCACCCAATTACCCCATATTATACAACAATTCAAAAAAAAAATCAACCCAACCCCCCCACCCCAAAGCCGTCCCCCCCCCCTCCTTTCTCTAGTCAATCCATCTTGATTGACAATGCATTTGGCTTTTGTCAAGATCAAGACTTGCTTCTTTTATGAAACATCACCAAGTGGATTAAAGGGGACTCTTACTATAAATGGAGAGCTCCATCTCATCCCTATTATCCATGAGATACACTCATGCTTCAAAAGCACATGCTAGAAAAGGGATGTAGGCTTATAAAACCCTCAACCCTTACACATATCAACACACCACACATTCACCTCTCTCTCCCCTCTAAATTTCGGCCCCAACCCCACCATCCACACTTCACCACTTTTCCAACTTGATTTCTACAAATCTTGGGTGTTCAAGTGCTTTGGTTGAAGACCAAGTGAGTTTTGAAGCTCCCAAGCATCCTACAACATCTTCTTCACTTTTCTTGTTGGGTTTTCTTGGTTCAAAGGATCAAGCCTTCCTTTCCTTGCATTTCAAGACTACCATCTCTTCTCCTTACTTGTTTAAGGTTAGCACCTTGTTTCTAATCTTCCATACATCACCATGATGTGTTCATGTTCACTAACTCATCCCAAAAGTGCTCTAACAAAGTTTAAAAAGTAACAAAACATGTAAAACACTTTCTGGCAGATTCATGTTTTGTGTTTTCAAGACCATAACTCGACCTAAACATGGTCAAATGAACAGTTTCTTGAGCCTAACATTAACTTTAGGATGTCTAGTTTCTAACCCATCGAACCTTGAAATTTATAGATGAGTATAACCCTTCCAAAACGTACAAACAAATTAAAGTGCTGAACCTGAACTTTTGACAGAATAAATAGGGCAGAAAGAATGAGGCATAAGTTATGCTTAAAGTAATAAAATGAAGATTTTCTTTCTGTGGTAACTTAGCTTAAGGTGTTAGGTTTAAAAGTAATATAGGCTCTACTTGTGAATGTAAGTTTTGACCCCTCAAAAAGGTAAATTCCATAGACATATACAGAAAAGTGCTGCACTGACATCTGTTGCTTCATGAACCATTTAGAGGCACTTAAACTTAGTTGTAGGATACAATCTATACCTTTTTGGAATCCTAAGACATAGACCTAGATATGATAAAAGTATCAGATTTTATAAAAATTCTTTGTATCATGAAAAGGAGATGACAACCAGACCCAAGAAATTCCCTTAATGCTGTCAAATACCTATATTAGATAAAAGTAAACTTTTAGAGATATTTGGTAAAAAAAAGGGAAACCCACACACATGGAAAGTATAATACCATTATACTTAATATAAAACACATTCAATATATTATGTATCTTTAGGAAAATAAAGATGAAGACAAGAATCTAAATAAAACATTTACGACTCGACGTGGCTAATTAGTCAAGTGATATTTTCAAAACTAACTTTGTGGATGAGTTATGCATGACCATCTAGGGTTAGTAATCATGACCTCATGAATATATTGTGATTTTGTTTAGGAGATTCCTAGACCAATCATACATACAGACTGTTGCTAGTATTCACGCGTGCAATTGAGGTGAGTTTCACGGCCCCATTTTTACTCATTTTCCTTTTTGGGGGAGATTACATGCAAATTACTAATTTTCTTGGACACATTTACTTGTCAATGATTTCACATATTATATAAGTTGTTTACTTACCATGTGAAGTCCCCTGTTATCGAACCGTTAGTTTATTTCCCAAAGCGAGGTAATCATGGATAGTACTATTGGGTTTGACTACCCCCGCCGAGTTAATTACCCTAACCTTGACTGGAGGTCTAAACGGGTGCATTATTAGCCTGTTCACACCCATGCTCATGGTAGGCATAGGTAGGGGCAATGTATTACAATTACAGTCTAGCTTCGGTTGTGGTGCTTATATAATTTGTAGCATTGTGTGTACAACAATCAAATCATAGAAAGTATTGTGGTCCTTTACGCTATTTACTATTACCTAAAACCTGTGAACTCACCAACATTATGTTGACATTTTTCATGCATGTTTTCTCAGGTAATTGAAAGATGCAACAAGTTAAGCTAGCATGGATCATTTCATATTTAGGGCCATTCATGCTGTTTGAGACATTCATTTTCATATATGTCATGTTTTGAAAACAATGTACCTTATTACTATTGCTTCCGCAAACTTAACACTGAACAATGATGTACCTTAAAATTATTTTGAGACGTATGTTTTACAAAACCATGTAGTGGTCGATCAGTGACTACGAAACCATGACGTTCGCGCCCCGCGGGAAAACCGCCGTGGTTTGGGGGTGTGACAGATTGGTATCAGAGCCATTGGTTATAGGGAATTAGGTTGCATTTAGTAGGCCTAGACTATAACCATAGATCATTTCATCATTTTAGCACTTTATACATTCATGTAACTGATGTT
>CM044007.1:78915856-79030856 GCA_024085815.1 Flaveria linearis | reverse complement strand
AAAATTTGTTTTCATGTATGTCAAACTTTACGGGGGAGAAAATATCACCGAGCGAATCGACTTGTGTGGCTGTGCAACCCGACATGGTTCTCTATTCATGTGGCTCGGCGTCACTTGTCCGCTCCTTAAAACGAGTTCATCATGGGCATCGCTTTTTATTCAAAGACTCAACACCAAATTAAATAGTCATTCCAATACTCTTATTTGTATGATTATTTTGCTACTTGAGTTTAATGAAAGAAGTATCGGTGAATACTTGAGTTGAATTAATACAAATTTTAAACTTCAATTCAAGAGGCTTTATAATAGTTGTTTTATGAAACTTTGACAACCATTATGAATCAATTTTAGGTCAAATTTGATAGAGTATGCTTTGCTTGTTCTCCAATTGGTTCCCGAAAAACATTGGCATTTGTTTGTTTTATGCTTATGAAACTAAAGGTACTTAAGACTTTTAAAATTAAATATGAAATAACTAAACACTCTATTTCTCTAAAAATTTTTTTTTGGGTATCATCACTATTCTTTGAAGGATATTGTCCACATTGTAATCCTTTGCCCTACGCAAGAACTAGCTTCTCATCTTTCTCTAACAATTTTTACTCATGTATTCGAGTATGCATTGTTATCCATGTATAGATGTGTACGTTATCCGTGAGTAGATATTTGTAAGTGTTGTTGTACACGTATAGAATTAAAATGTTAAGGGTCAAGTTAAACTAGTTTTATACCCGTCCGGTGGTCGCGTGTTTTAATTTTGTAATGATAGAACTATTTTTTCTAAAATTTTATAAAAAAAACTTAAGATCAAGGTACAACTCATTTAGCTCGTGCCTATAAAAGACGTATAACAGTAGATGTATGTTTGTAAAACGGGATACTGGTTTACTATTTAACACCCCATGAAATAATATTCAAATATTTTGCTCTTCATCTTTATTGTCTAATGTCAATTGCAAGTCTTTTTTAGTCTTGCTTCCTTCATGCAGTTTGGTCCCAACACACCTAATATACAAACAAAGTAAATCACTAACTTGTACTTTCAATCTAATATCACTACAATTGATTACTAAGCTTTGATGGTGGTAATGAAATAAGGAGGATGATGGGGGTAAATAGAAGATACAAACTAAGCATACTAATCACACGTAATAATCTAGAAATACAATCTAAGTGGTTTCTGCCTCTGTTTTTCTATTTTTTTTCCTAACTTCACAACTACAATATTTGTTTCTTTTTGAACCATAATCACCAGACAACAGTATCATTCACTTAACCACAAAAAATGCCACTCATACTACATAAAACTCTAGGAGTTGACTAAAACAATAACTAATCTAAAATTTATAAGAAGAAAGTGTCCTGACAAGTATGAAGTTGATTATTTACATGTAACTAACTGCAAGATGGTTAAATAAAGGGTTATTACGTGGGTCGAGTTCTTGTGCTAAGTTGCCTTGATTTTCTGTTACGTTGTGTTGTGTTGTTCTCTCTGACCCATCCAAATTGCAGCCCCTCAAACACACTCTGTTCAAACACACCTGAAAACTTTCAAACAGCCCAACAGTTACCTGTGAAGTTGTCTTTAACTGGCCAATTGGAATACTTTTTGAAACCAGCTGTTCAACTTGTTTAAAGCACCTGAACACATATTTTGTATGAACATCATGTAGACAACCTTTCATTAAATCAAATTAATCATGTTATGTTCCTTAGATATCACAAATTAAAACAAAACGATGATTCAAACACCAAAACGAAACAACACGTAAACAGGTAAAATCGTAGACGACAACAAATTGAATCAACATCAAAATTCACTGAAAGCAAGCAATTAAGGAGAAAGAAACGTGTATCCGAACATTCCATTCTAAACGAAACAAAAATCATACGAACTATATAAGAATTAATCAAGAGATTATAAGTACCAAACTCGCCATCAATTGAACATATGATACGAATCAAGTTGTGCAATTAGGACCAATACATCTGATTAAGCCGTAAAGGAAAAAACTAAAAGACTTACCTTTGAAATAGAAAGGTAAATTGGTTTGGAAGATGATGATTAGGGGGTAAGTAGACATGCAAGGCGGATTTGTTGCTTAACCCTCAACCGGGTTCGCCTTTTATGGAGGGTTGCTTGCCAAAGGCCATCATCGGCACCTTCATCACCGATGAACTCCCGCTTTCATTTAGGATATTGTCCGATTAAGAGCAAAATGGAGGAGAGAAGAAAGGTTGTTCTTATAGCCGACTACAAACGGTTACAGGGCTCACAACCACCCCATGATTTTTTGATGCTGAATTCTAGGATGTGCACCCTCAAAAATCGCAGCAGTTAATTGCCATGAGATAACCGCTGAAAACCAACTTGGAACCGCCATAACCGTCGAGTTTAAACGGACATGATTTTATTTCATTTTGATCCAACGGATGAGATGGTTTTTACCGGCGGTTACCCTCACCGCCGGTAATATAATATATAATTAGATTTTCTCTTTAATTTTTATATTCCTTTTATTTTGATATTGGCCCATGGAAGACAAGATAGGTTTTTTTTTTGAAAATCAGACTTCATTAAAAAACACGAACCAGAAATCTCCAAGACGGAGACGCCCGCTCGAAGTTACATTACCTCAATACAAAATGACTTCCAACCTTTCCAATCAACCTTCCCCGGAAGACAAGATAGGTATATAACGGATCTATCCCTTTTATGCTTTTTTAAGACATTAAAACGCTCTTGTTCTCATGGATTGCTTTTTGTATCACTACTTTTCTATATAAAATAAAAAAAATAAAGTTAGATTAAAGGTGTTACATGTCAATAATTACTATATGGAAATCATATAGCCATCTATATTGGGTCTTTAATAATCAATCATCTTGATCTCTAAATACATGGACTTAGATTATTTTCTACAGCAAAAAATTTTCTATTGATCGATTAATCTAGCAAGATGTTAGACTAAAAGACGAAGTAAAAATTACAATAAATTCAAAAGAATTAATTAATTAATTTAGCCTGGAACTTTCACAAAGTTAATAGTGTTAGAGCTTAAAGTCTTATAAACCTATTAACCCTATTCAGAGTTACATATTGTTAGATGTATTCCTCTATGTTTTTAATGTTTTTTTAGCAATCAAACTTAATTAATTAACTTATATCTAAGCTAACACATTTTTTATTCAAAAAATGTTAAACATAGTCTTCAGGTTACAATTAAAATAACTTTTCATGGTTCTTATTTCTTTTTGAACAACAATTTTGATGGCTAACATATACTGACGATATACATAACAATTTAAACATTAGTGGTCGATTATTTTTGTTTGTTAATGATCATAAAATGATTATTAAACTAAAAATAATAAATAATTCAAACATTAAAATACAAATTTACTTTAAACCAAAAGGTATATATAGCAAAACATTTTTTTTACTAAAACGTAAATCAAACTTTTATCTCAAGTTAATGAAATGTTGAAGTGGACCATTTGTACTGTTCTCAAGCAGGAGTCAAACATTCGTACGCAAGGAAAACTGTGAAAGTCAAAATTACCGTAAATCACGCAATTCACGCACACGCGGAAATTTGACGTCAAATTCAAAGAAAACGGAGCAAATTCACACTTGATTCATTAGTTTTCATGGGATGTTTAACATTTTGAGGGCGGGCCTTGGCGCAGCAGTAAAAAGCTGTTCCTAAGGGACCGAAGGTCTCAGGTTCGATCCGTGGAAACGGCCTCCCCACAAAATGTGGGGGAAAGACCGCGTACATCTTCCCTTAAATGGGACGGACCCTCCCTGGACCCTGCGAAAATGCGGGAGCTCTTTGCAGCACCAGGTACGCCCTTTTTTTATTTCTAGAAGATAACTAACGTGTATTAAATCAATTTTAACTTCTAAAATCTTGAACTTATGATCTGAGATTCTAACATTCTTCTTATAAGCACAAACATAAGATATTGAAGATCTTATAAAACCGAAGCCGATCAAACTGAAGCGTTACACCTTGTAAGCAACTACAGGCTCCTAGTTGATCAGGTTCACGAAAAAGTTCCAAACTTTGCAACAATTATAACTCGAAACAAACACCGGCAATGATGGTGCTGGTCCAAGGCGGCGGCGGCGGCGGTTAAACATTTAACTATTTAATTATTAAATTTTAAATGTTTACTCATCTTTTATTAATTATCTCTCTAAATAGTTAATCGCCAATAATTTAATTGGCAGTTCAAAAATTATAAAATGAAACATTTACACATAATTATTTTGTTATTGTTTAAAGTGTAATATTTTAGACTGTAGCTCGATAGTAACGTTGATTTATTAATGATCAGACATCTAATATTCAACATATTTCATCATCTTCAGACTCTATTGATAGCTTTAGCCCAAGACGGGATATACTAGCTTGATTGTGGCTTGGCTAATTCTCTCTGAAGTCGTCTTAAACGTCTTTCTACATATGCTAGAAAAAATGGGAATTTCTATAACATGAGTACGGAAATTATACTATTTTAGATTACTAGGAACAACTGATAAAAAATGGGTCCTAATAAATAGACACTCACTTTTTTAAATCGATACCCCATATACGTCGCGTATGGGTCCATACGCGGCAAATAGGGTCGAATGCACTGAAAACGAGGAAAATTCAGGGAGGTGTCAGAGAGTTATAAGCCCCATATAGCCCTTACGACCCCCTATACGACACATATAGGGCTATACGACGCGTATAGCTAATTTCGACACTGACTACGAGGAAAAGTTCAGGGGGCTGTCAGGGGGTTATACGCCCCGCATAGGGCTATACGACCCCCCTATACGCCGCGTATGGGGCTATACGACCCGTATAAAAATTTTTGGGTGTTGATTTAAAATAATAGGGTGTATATTTAAAACGATCTTAAAAAATTACTAAAATTGTCTAATTAATACAGAAAGAATAATTATAAATTCCATTTATACTATTTAAATAAGAAATATAAAAAACATAGATACTCTAAAAGCAAGAATATCCGGACAAAGATGGATTGGATTCATGGCATCATTACTGATTAATTGCTATTGCATGTTTATATTGGTATTTTACATCACTTTTTGTCCTTTCCTCGAAATTTATACTAATTAAAGAGAGGTTTGTCTTATAAAGTAACGTGCTTTGGCACCACAAATTGTCTAAATGTTATAATGTTGTACAAGTATGCTTTAAATATATTAATATTTTAAGTATTATTTATTATTATGGTTTTTAGTTTAATTTATTTTATGGAGTTTGTTTTTGTCTAAATAACAAATGTTTACCTTAAATAACTTATGTCTTTTGACTTTGTATTCGTAATCTTCCATTTTATTAGACACTAGGTTAAAAACCCATGTAACAACTCGTGTGTTACACATATTAACTAAATTTAATGTTATGTACTTAGTAGTAGTAATTTATAAAATAAAAACAACATCTTAAGTAAAAATATGATAAGTACACTTCTAATAATGAGAAAAGCAAATAAAAGTAGTAAAAAATATGAGAAAAAAGATGGATTCAATTGTAATAATTGATTCTATTGTCAGTTATCATTATCTATATTAACTTATTTGTTTTCTGTTATTAAGTTAATTAATTAAAATAAATATATCGAATCAAATTTAAATTTTTTATATGTAATTATTAAGTAACTTAATTAACCGAATTAGAAATGGGTCACATAAAGATCGCATCTATACTAGTAAACCAAAATATCTAGAAGTCACATGATATTTTTCTATACTATCCATCCATCCAAGCTTCATCTAAAATTTAAACATGCATTGTTACGTTAACAATTAAATAATACATTAAATGCTTATGTTATTTATATACTTTCTAAAATATAAAAGATATATTTTGATAACTTAAAACATGTATATTTTTTTATTAAAAACATAAACTTTTTAAAAACAAAAATTTATGAAATATAAAGTTTTTAAATACAAAGTACTTTTTAAAAATGACATTGTTTTATAAAGTATTTTAAAAACAATTGAAATGTTTAAAAAACTATTTTTTAAAGCAAAAGTTTTTTTTTAATTTACGAGAGGTTGGAAAAATATTGTTATTGTTTTATTGCCTATATTATATGTAATTTTAATTACATTTTATATTAAAAACTATTTATACTTTTTAATATTAATAAATAATTGTTAATTTAATATTTCCATTAAAATCATATATCACACAGGTTTTCAAACTAGGGTAAAATATTTGGGTATATGGGTTTAGAACGGAAAAACTAAGGTAAAAATGCATGAGAAAGCGATAAGTGTGTAACATCCCAGGGAAATCGCAACGTGATATTGTCCGCTCTGGCCGAAGCCTCACGGTTTTAAAACGCGTCACTTTGGGTGAGATGTATGTGTGGCACCGCCCCGCAGTTCGGCCCAACGTGGCATCTACCCACCGAAGTGTACATCAGAGTCGCACAACGGTGTGATACTGTCCTCTTTGGCTCTATAGCCTCAAGGATTTAAACGCGTCACATTGGGAAGGTATCCAGCCCCTTATAAAGAAGCTTTCGTTCGCCTCCCCAACCGATGTGGGATGAGTAATAGCCCTCCCCTATGGGAGTATTTGCAGGCATGTGTCCATCCACCCACCGAAGTGAGACCAGCGTCCTCGCTGGCACATCGGGCCGGCCCTGGCTCTGATACCAACTGTAACATCCCAGGGAAATCGCAACGTGATATTGTCCGCTCTGGCCGAAGCCTCACGGTTTTAAAACGCGTCACTTTGGGTGAGATGTATGTGTGGCACCGCCCCGCAGTTCGGCCCAACGTGGCATCTACCCACCGAAGTGTACATCAGAGTCGCACAGCGGTGTGATACTGTCCTCTTTGGCTCTATAGCCTCAAGGATTTAAACGCGTCACATTGGGGAAGGTATCCAGCCCCTTATAAAGAAGCTTTCGTTCGCCTCCCCAACCGATGTGGGATGAGTAATAGCCCTCCCCTATGGGAGTATTTGCAGGCATGTGTCCAAAGCGGATGGACACATGCCTGCAAATACTCCCATAGGGGAGGGCTATTACTCATCCCACATCGGTCGGGGAGGTGAACGAAGGCTTCTTTATAAGGGGCTGGATACCTTCCCCATCACGACGCGTTTTAAACCGTGAGGCTTCGGCCAAAGCGGACAATATCGTGATGCGATTTCCCTGGGATGTTACAGTTGGTATCAGAGCCAGGGCCGGGCCGATGTGCCAGCGAGGACGCTGGTCTCACTTCGGTGGGTGGATGGACACATGCCTGCAAATACTCCCATAGGGGAGGGCTATTACTCATCCCACATCGGTCGGGGAGGTGAACGAAGGCTTCTTTATAAGGGGCTGGATACCTTCCCCATCACGACGCGTTTTAAACCCGTGAGGCTTCGGCCAAAGCGGACAATATCGTGGTGCGATTTCCCTGGGATGTTACAAAGTGTCCCTAAAAGCTTTTCTTTTTATTAGTATAAATAAAATTGTGACTTGTGAGGTTTATTTAGTTTTTCTTTTCTTGTTTGGTTTGAATATTGATGACAACATTTTTTAAGCAATTGGAAAAATCAAAAAGGAAACTATTGAGGTTAGGATTAGAGGCTAGGTTTTCATGGTTAAGACCGTCTTTGATATAAAAAAACTTTATCTTGTCTGGTGTGGGTTGTGATGATTTTATATTTATACACTCTTAACCTTGTGGTTGTGGGTTCAAACCCCACGATGGGCCCTACTTGTTGTTACAGGGGATTTCTTCTAGGGAGCTGGCTTGAGTAAGGAGATCTTCTAAGAATAACAAACCGTTAGACTCACCGCAGGAGGGGGTCTTCTGCGATCAGCCTCCGGTGTGAAAATCAGTTAGAGGTTCTCTTATTGAGCGAGTATTGTCTAAGAAAGATATAGTGGAGTTGAGAGTGGAGATGAATGATGTTTACCTGATACTTTCTTCCTTTATTTATAGTGGAAGAGGCATATATTTATGTATCCTCCTAGAGATTTACTTCCTCTACTTTTAGAAAGGGAGGTTGCATGATTTCGCTAACCCACCTGAGTATCCTTGCTTATTTCTTATGGGTGAAATAAGTTGTCTCTCTCGAAACACAACGCTCTTTTACTTTTACTGCTGGAGGTTACTATTTTGTCATAATATGAGCTGGCTTTTCTTTCTATGATAAAAGGTGGGTAAAAGGGGTTTCATCATTTATTTTATGTCAGACGACCTTCTTCTTTCTTTTTGCCTAGTCTGGTCTTCGTTGTCATTGTGTTAATTATTTAAGGCAAGACCAAGATATATGGATTCAGCCTCGCCTTATGACCTTGGCTTGACCAGGTTTCCAGCCGAGGTCTCAGATATAATTCTCCTCACGTAATCAGTATAGATAGACTCCTAACAAGCACTTGAAATCTATTTGAAGCCAAAACTGAAATGGATCAATTGCTGATGCCAAAACCGGACTCGATTATCTTATATCAAACCACCACCGCCATATCATTTCATATCACAATGCTAATGTGAATATATACTAGAGTGACTACTTACAAATTCATAGTATGAATACTTGCCTTTCTCAAAGGTGATTGATTTCCAATGATTATTGGAAACTTCTTTTCACAGTTGGTTCAATATAATGAGATGAATAGATGATGGTGGGAGATGAGTGAATTATTGGAATCACATGATATTATTTTTGTATTTTGTATGAGATGTTTCATTTGCGTCATCATATTTGGATAATTTTAAGTTTTGACTTTTCAAACGTCATGAAATGAGGTAACTTTAAGTAGATACATGTATGGGGTAACTAATTAGACTTGAGTTGTTAATAATAATTGACAAAATATGACGGGAATGAGATTTTGGATATGGAATTAATAGATTATTGAATTTAATAAGTGAAAAGAGTGAAGTTTTGGATCAAGTGACGGCTCATAAGCACATTAAAATCAAGGCAAGTACATGTTAGTAATCTCTAATATATGCATACAATATTACAATATCTATACTATATATAAAGTATATGAGAGGGGTATTTTAAGATACCCTAAAATTAAGAACATGTACAACATTCAATGCATAGAATACAAACATTTATAAGGGTAAAATGGTACTTAGAATCTTATTTACAAAATAACCCCTATGTTAATTTCCATAATATTCCTACATATTACAACTATTAACTTTATTTACATATTATATCCTTCACAAATATCTCAACCATATACATAAAAAATGCATATATCCTCCACAAACATCTTAACCACCTAAAAAAAAAAAAAAATAAAGAAAAATTCATATTTAGGATTCAACTATGCAACAATTTTTTTTCTACTTCAAGAAAATAAATTAGCTCAACTAATTACAGCGATGAAAAAGGTAGCCTGAAATAATACATTTTTTAGATTTTACATATCAACCAATTATATTAAAAACTCATCTAAGATTAGTATATCTATTGTGTGTACCTGTAATTAATTTTCAAAGTCGTCTGTTTAATCTTCTGTGTACCCCAATTTTGAATAAAATTAATTATTAAAGTGATATAGATTTTGGTGATATTTTTTTTGAGATATTAATTATTAAAAATATTTTGTTATAGATTTTTGTGTTGTAGTAAATCTTGTTATGTACCCTAAAATGTACTTGCATTATATTAGTTTTTTAAAAATAAAGTTAGTCTTTTAAAAATAAAAACTAAAAAAACAGTTCCCTATTCGACTTAGCTTTTCCATGACAATTAACAAAGCTCAAGGTCAAATGATCCCGCATGTTGGTGTTCATCTGCTGGAATCTGTTTTTTCATATGGACAACTTTATGTTGTTTTATCAAGAGACATATCACGGGAAAATACAAATGCGTTAGTATACCCTTCCAAAAAATTCAAACGAGTCGGAGTGTACATCTAAAATGTTGTATATCTGGAAGTGTTACGTGATATGTGAAATGTACGTGTGTCAAAACCTAACACTATGGTTTATTAAATTAAACGGCTTATGTTTTATGTTCGTGATGTTGTTTTTCATTAGTAATATTTGTTTTTTTATGGATAAAACTTATAATCAAAGGAAACACGTGATGTTTCCAATAAAAAATACGATCAATTTACTACATACTAACTTATTATATTTCCTTTTGCATAATATAGAATTTAATATGAACATAATAATTTGAAAGATGTATCGGGTGTTATTTTAACTTCTGAAACTCTAATTTTATTTCCTTACCTATGCTATTTAATATTGTGAGCTATGATAAATTCACATGTAAGAAACTAAACATTTACTTATTTTCAGTTACCAAACATGCTGTAGCGAAGGATGACTCTGTCAAAATGGAGAATATTCTAATAACCAAGCTTCATAAGATGTGGCATAGAATCAAGAACAAATACCTGATATTCCAAAAAATCATCCTCCATTAGATGTAGCGGTGAATCAACAAGATATACCGGATGTTCATGGGCTTGCTCTTGATAAGGAATGGTGATTTCCCAACATACTATAGATCATTCAAATGTTTGAGCCTTTCGATTAAAATGATATCATCATGATGAGATCACTTCACCACTGAATAAAAATGAGTACCGAATGATTTTGTTTCAACTTTTATGTTTAAAAATTATATTTGTTTATTCGTGTATTACTTCATTACAAAAATGATTTTCTTGAACTAATTGATAAGTTCAATACATATATATTATTTGCTAGGTCTGCGTATTGCGTATCACGTATATCAACCACAATAATTATACTCACGTAAGAGCTTACAAAATACTTAATATATTTTTGTAAAAATAATACAATAATAACAAAACATCATAAACCCATATTGGATGAAAAATATCACCATATCACATTACGCCCGCCGCATCGCGCGGGCACCTCCTAGTATGAATATATGTGGATACACACCTAGTTTTGTTATACATTAATGATATATGTGCATTTAAGAAGTTTATTTTGTAGAAGAAGATAAATATGTATATAAACTTTTAAGGTAAGGTTGGGAGTTTGTATATATATGCAGGAAATAGTTTATAACTTAACATTGATTTGATGTGGAAAACTACAGGCACGCAGGCACTCTTTAACTTTAAGGAGAGGATGATGTATTTTTCAGTTGTTCTAAACTAATGGCATCATAAAACTTTAGGTTTATAGTAAATGTCAGATTTTTTTAAGTTTTTCATTTAATCTATTTAACCCTTTGTGATATTAATTAGATTTAAGTTAAACATCTTAGCCTAGTCCCTATGTAATGGTCATTCTCTTGTGTGCGAGGAGCTAAGTTGGTGCATGGCGAATTGCTGGAACATCGATCGTCACCCTACATGCATCATCTTCGCACCTTTACAAGAGAGGTGGTGGATCTTTGCTTCCTATCTAGCTACTAAATTAATATAGCACATATTTACCATTGCTAATTTGCCATTTATGACAACCTGAAATTCCAGGTTAACACCGTTTTCCTTTATCTTAATCTCCCCGTAAATTATAATTAGTCAATGTTATTACTAATTAAGGATAAAAGTTATTATTATTATTATTATTAATTAACTTTAACTTAACATCAAGTAACAAAAATACTTATATATATATTATGAGAAACACCCTCAAAGATGAGGGACTAAAGATGTAATATCATTATAAACTAATTCATCTAAATAACCAACACCCCCATTCACCGTCCCCCCCATTCGAAACTACTTTCATCACCACCGAAACCCTAATACAATCTCCTTCCTGCCGTCGCCCAAGCTCTCTCCGTCACCGGTAGTTCCTCGACGCCCCTTCCCCGACTTATTCAATCGACGATCGGCGACTCCCTTCTTTGTAACTACGATCTCTAGCCACCGGTATCCCTCCGGCAACCGCGAGACCCAACCGTGCGGTATGTTCTTTCGCTCGTCTCACTTGTACGACTTTGATTTCGGTTCGGTCGTTTGATATTGAACGTTCGTTGCGCTTTGGCGTTCGGTTTCGTACGTGACTGATCTGCGTGTATGCGTATGCTACCTTACGTATGTATATATGTACGTATTCTGTGTATATATATATATAACTGTGTGTTCGCTACTTTATATATATATACATGTATTCTGTGTGTATATGTATCTGATGCGCGTGTGTGTTCTGCGATCGTGTATTCATGTGCACATGCATGTATGTATGTATGTACATGTTTCTGCGTATGTATGTTTCGGTGTGTGTGGATTGGATTGACAGGGGGCGCATGGGGGACATTGCATGTGGGCGCATGGGGTTTGTTATTTTGTATTTGGTATGTGTTTATGTGCGTGAGTTTTGTGTGTGTGTGTTAACCGTAGGCGCATGAAAGGGGTGTGGGCGCATGGGTGTGTACATGAACCATAGCTATGCATGTGCATATAGTTATGGTGTGTTGACCATGGGTATATAATATATTATACATGGAATCCTTTTTAAGTTAGTGGGTTGCATGTGCGTTGGTGTGAATGTGTCTTAGGCGCATGAAAGGCAAGGGGGTTAAGGGTTAGGCGCATGGAACTTCTTAGAGGGATGCATGGATGGAGCCAAAACGCATGTGGGAACTGTTATGTATGCATGGAGTATTGTTATGGTATGTTAAGTATGTCAATGTATGTATGTAATTCTGTAGGTATGCATAAGTTCCTGTGATGTGTTCATATATAAAGGTGTGTGTGGGTCAAGATTGTTTAAATTATGTGGATGTGTATATATATCCTGACGGTATATATATATTGTATAGGTATGAATGCATGGATAAATATTGGGCGCTTTGATTTGGGGTGAATGTATATGTGGGTGTGTGCATAATATATATATATATATATATATATATATATATGTATGTATATATATAATATATGTAGTGACTTATATATTTGAGCATGTATATATATATATGGTTGTGTTATGTATATAATACATGCGAAAGAATATGATACCAAGCATATGTGTATAGAGTGCGAATAATGCAAATACATTTTATATGGGTGTCCAAGATTATGCAAAATATGTGGGATATATATATATATGGGTTGTATAATTAAATTATATAAAGGGTACTCTTTTCACGTGATAATTAGGTCTTATAGACTGAATGTGACTTAGGGTTTGTTTATGCATGTGAACGTGGGTATTGTTAGTCAGTATCGATAACCGACACCGTAACCGAGACGCGAACGCGAAACCGTACGACTCCTATATTTGTAATTAATAATTAATATTAACTATATGTACACTGAATGAAACACAGGTTAATCGGAATCATATTCTTTGTGCTAGCGTTTATTCATTGGTGCGCATTCAAGATGAGTTTTCATGGCCCCATTTTATATTCTTTCCTTTTCGGGGGAGAAAACATGCAAGCACTATTTTTGTTATGGTTGCCAGTATTATTGATGTCGCCTGTTATGTTAGTGGAAACGCATTTGAAAGTCCTTACAGTATCAAACCGTTAGTAATGGGATTAGCGAGGTAATTCTGAGTAGTACTACTGGGTTTGACAAACCCCGCCCAGGATAGTCGTGCTAGCGTGATTGGAGGTCAAACGGGTGCGTAATTGACCTAACGATTGCCGCGGTCTGTGATAGACGTGGTGGAAAGGCACTAACACACACAGTCAGCTTCGGTTTGAAACACTAAATAACTTGTTTATAGGCTAGCTACCTATCGATATGCTTTATATACTAAACCATATGAAACGCTTTCTGATACATTTCTTGTTGATTAAACCTGTGGACTCACCAACTTTATGTTGACACATTTTAGCATGTTTTCTCAGGTCACAGGAACGCACAAGGTTAAGAACTCAGCTAGGATGCATTCATGGCATACATCACAACTCAACAGTTTTATTTTGTTAAACGTTATGACATTTATGGTTTAAACACATGTTGATACAATTTACTGTTGATTTCTATTTTCAAAACGCTTCCGCAAGTTGAAACACTTATGGTTGATTTAAAAGTCTAATTACTTAATGTGATGTTTTGTAATTACTGTGTCTGGTGTTACTGGTTCTATCTGAGATCCTGGTGTCTCACACGCCTAACGGTAAAACCCTGTTAGCGGATTTTGAGGGTGTGACAAATTGGTATCAGAGCCAGGTTATAGCGAACTAAAATGAGCATTCATATACATTGCATTTAGACTATAGCTAGATTGCATTAGTTACACACACGTAGATTACTGAGTTTTGCTTACTTGATGTAATACTTGCTTGGACTCATTTCTATGACGTGAACTACAGACATGGTATCTTCTTCGCGAGCCCTAGGTAAAAGACCAGTACGTTCTAAGCCTTCCATTTCTCCTGTACCTGATAGAGGACCTGACGGGCCTCGGTTACCATACTCTCACGAGGAGATGGACTGTGACCAGATATTTATGATACTTGAGCTCGATCCTCCACGCGACTGGGAGTACTACCCTACTTGCATAGACCGTATGATCTAATGGGAGCGCGTTCCAGCCTTAGCTACTACTAGACCTAGGACTAGGTCATCGACAACCTCTACGACACCTACTCTCCCTTCTCTCAATGTTCCCCTCGAGCAAGCTGTTGCAGCCTTAGTTGCTACACTAGTCACTGATCGAAGACGTATTAGAGCACTCACTGATGAGAACTCTACCTTACGATACGACATGAAGCAGCTACGCTTGCAGGTGGAGACACTTCATGAGAGACTGTCGATGTCTATTACTGGGCATTATAATTTGACTTGTAACGTGATGGCACTTTCTGGTCGCATGGATGAGCAGGATCATCGCAACCTAGCGACAGATGTGAGACTAACAAGATTGGAAGCACAGTTAGCTGCACTTCAGATTGAGGATGACCCGGCTCCAGAGGAAGAACCAGAAGATGCACCAGCGGACGTATTCGATGATGATGACGGCTCTGTCATGTCCTGTTGATGTCTGATATTCTGCCTACCTTGGATTTTATTATGTTTTGATTTCAGTTCTTGCGTTATTTCATATTACACCTAGATGGGTAGGGGTGTTTCCATCCAACTGATATATTTTGAATTTTGATGGTTTGATTTGAATATATTGTACTCTTTACAATTTATTTTAATCAACGATTATTATTTAAATATGACTGTTGTGGTTATATGAAATGCATGATTATTTACTTTGTACATTATGATGATCATATGTATTATGTTATCTCATGTACGTGTATTGTGAATATGTAGAATCATGTCTGGACGAAGAGTTGGACGTCCAAGTGGACGAGGAAACATTAACCTGACGCAAGCTGAACTCGATGCCATCATAAATGAGCGTGTTGCTGAAGCGCTCGCGGCATACGAACAGGCCAGGAAACCAAAATCAAAACAACAATACCAACCAGAACCAAAATCAAGGAGGTAAACCTCTATCAAATAGATCTTATGGATCAAATCCTGTAATGCTCTACTTAACAATCCTTAAATAATAAATATGTATCCTCTCATTCCAGGTCAAGTAGTTTGCACTTTCAAGATGTTCATGGACTGCAAACCTCATTCCTTCAAGGTCTCTGAAGGTGTTGTACCCTCCTCCATTGGATTGAGAAGCTGGAATCCGCCTTTGTAATGTGTAACTGTCCGGTGGAAAATCGTGTCAAGTATGCTTCTGGCACTTTGGAAGGACCTGCTCTAACCTGGTGGAATTCCCAAGTTCAGACTCTAGGATTGGAAGCTGCTAACAACTTACCTTGGGAAGACTTCAAGACACTATTGAAGAAAGATTATTATCCTAGAAATGAAATCCAGAAACTAGAAACGGAGTTCTGGAACCTAAAGATGGTTGGATCTGAAATAGAGGAGTATACAACTCGTTCACACGAGTTGGCTGCCTTATGTCCACAGATGGTGACCCCGGCCTACAAGAGGATAGAAAGGTATATTGAAGGGTTAGCCCCTCAAATTCAAGCCAGTGTCATAGCTGCAGATCCAATCACTATTCAGCAAGCGATTTGTCTGGCTCACAAACTTACTGATCAGGTAGTGGCCCAAGGTACTCTGCCTAAACCCGAAACTACAACTAGTTCATCTGATAACAAGCGGAAGTGGGATGGTGCGTCTGGCAAGTCTTCTAACTCAAATCAGCCTCAGCAACAAGCCAGGAAATTTGATTCACCCCGACACTACAACAATGCCAACCAGAACAACAACAATAGTGGACAAGGATCGAGTGGCTATGTTGGCAAGAACCCAAAGTGTAACAAGTGTAACTTCCATCATTATGGTCAGTGTGGTCGTTTTCGTTGTCAAAGATGTGGCAAGACGGGTCATATTGCTCGGGATTGCAGGGTGATCTGATGACTAGGCAACAACCTCAACAACAAAGACCAGGAGAAACACCTAAGGGTTGTTATGAATATGGCAAGGAGGGCCACTACAGGAAGGATTGCCCACAGCTGAAAATGGAAACAAGGGTAACAATGGAACAATGCTAAGGGTCGTGCTTTTATGATTGGTTCTGGTGAGGAAAGGAATGATCAAAATATGGTTACTGGTACGTTTCCTCTGAATGGTTGTTTTGCTTCTATACTGTTTGATACCGGTGCTGACAAGAGTTTTATTTCTAACAAGTTCATTAAACTCCTAAACGTAACCTTAGTTGATATGGAACCTAGTTACACTGTAGAATTAGCTGATGGGAAACTAATTGAGGCAACTCACATCATTAAGGGATGTAACTAGGATTATCTGGACATGAGTTAGATATAGATCTGATGCCTGTCACACTTGGTAGCTTCGATGTAGTTGTTGGTATGGACTGGTTATCCAAGAATCAAGCTGAGATCATCTGTGGTGAGAAAATCATTCGTGTACCACTTTCTAGTGGTGAGGTTTTGTCAGTTCAGGGCGAAAAGAGTGGTACAGTCTCTGGAATCATCTCCTACATGAAAGCCCAAATATGTCTACGTAAGGGTCATACAGCTTTCCTTGCTATGGTCACTGAGAAAGAAACTGAGGAAAAGAAGATTGAAGATATCTCTATTGTACGTGATTATCCCTAGGTTTTCCCTGAAGACCTACTTGGTCTCCCACCGCATCGCCAAGTCGAGTTCCAGATTGATTTGGTACCTGGAGCCGCACCTATCGCGAGAGCACCATACAGATTAGCTCCGAATGAACTGCAAGAGCTGTCTATGCAATTGCAGGAACTATTGGATAAAAGGTTTATCAGACCTAGCTCATCACTGTGGGGAGCCCCAGTCCTGTTTGTCAAGAAGAAGGACTGAACTTTTCGTATGTGTATTGATTATAGGGAATTGAACAAAGCAACGGTTAAGAATCGTTATCCTCTTCCATGCATCGATGATTTGTTCGATCAGCTTCAAGGGTCGAGTTTCTATTCCAAGATAGATCTGAGGTCGGGATATCATCAACTAAGAGTTCGAGATGAAGACATTCAAAGACTGCGTTCAGAACTAGGTATCGCCACTACGAGTTTTTGGTTATGCCATTCGGTTTGACCAAAACGCCAGCAGTTTTCATGGATCTCATGAACCGAGTGTGCAAACCCTATTTGGACAAGTTCGTCATTGTCTTCATCGATGACATCCTTATTTATTCGAAGAATAAGGAAGAACACCAGGAACACCTTAGACTGATTCTGGAGCTACTGAAACGAGAACAATTGTATGCTAAATTTTCAAAGTGTGACTTCTGGATACGAGAGGTCCAATTCTTGGGTCATGTAGTCAACGAGAATGGAATACATGTTGACCCGGCAAAAATAGAAGCCATCAAGAACTGGGCTACACCTAAGACTCCGACTGAGGTACGACAGTTTCTTGGGTTGGCTGGCTATTATCGACGATTCATCGAAGGGTTTTCAAAGATTGCTCAACCTCTCACCGTGTTAACTCATAAAGGCACTACGTACAATTGGGGTGACAAACAAGAATCCGCATTTCAGGTTCTGAAGCAGAAACTCTGTACGGCACCAATTCTATCCCTGCCTGAGGGAACAAACGATTTTGTAGTTTACTGTGATGCTTCTATTCAAGGTCTCGGTTGTGTGCTAATGCAACGCGAGAAGGTGATTGCTTATGCTTCCCGTCAATTAAAAGTTCACGTGAAAAACTACACGACACATGAATTAGAGTTGGGAGCCGTTGTGTTTGCATTCAAGATATGGAGACACTACTTGTACGGTACCAAGTGCACCATTTACACCGATCACAAGAGTCTCCAGCACATCTTTGAACAGAAGGAGCTGAACATAAGACAACGTCATTGGGTCGAGTTGTTGAACGACTACGATTGTGCGATCAAGTATCATCCGGGCAAGGCTAATGTAGTAGCAGATGCCTTAAGTCGAAAGGAGACACCTAAGCCGAAGCGAGTTCGAGCATTGAAACTCACCATTCATATTGGATTACCCGATCAAATACGTAATGCTCAACTTGAAGCTTTGAAAGACGAGAACTTGAAAGCCGAATCACTACGAGGCATGGAGAAACAATTAGAGGTCAAACCTGACTGAATTCGTTACTTCATTGAACGAATATGGGTTCCTTTCTATGGAGACCTACGAGAGCTGGTAATGGATGAAGCTCACAAGTCACGATATTCTATTCATCCTGGTTCGGATAAGATGTATCAGGATTTGAAGACCCTATACTGGTGGCCAAATATGAAAGATGGTATTGCCACTTATGTAAGCAGATGTTTAACCTGTTCTAAGGTTAAGGTGGAATATCAAAGGCCATCCGGTTTGCTCCAACAACCGGAAATTCCAGTATGGAAGTGGGAACAAATATCAATGGAATTCATCACAAAACTGCCCAGGACTCCCAGGGGATGCGATACCATTTGGGTGATCGTGGATCGCTTGACGAAATCCGCACATTTCCTGGCAATCCGGGAGACTGACCGAATGGAGAAGTTGACTCGTATCTACCTAAGGGAAATAGTCTCTCGGCACGGTGTGCCAATTTCCATTATCTCTGATCGTGACGCTCGATTCACTTCACACTTCTGGCAATCTTTACAACGATCATTAGGAACGCGGTTAGATATGAGCATCACATATCATCCTCAGACTGACGGCCAGAGTGAGCGTACGATCCAGACTTTGGAAGACATGTTACGCGCTTGCGTGATCGATTTTGGCAGCAGTTGGGAAACTCACTTACCGTTAGTGGAGTTTTCATACAATAATAGCTATCATACGTCGATCAAGGCTGCTCCATTTGAGGCACTGTATGGGCGTAAGTGCCGATCACCTATTTGTTGGGCGGAAGTTGGAGAAAGTCAATAACAGGATCTCAGCCTCTAGTTTGATCAATTAGGTTGTATTCGCAGTGGATTTAGCACGAGAATTACGCAAACAAGCAAGAACACAAATAATTTTGCATGTAACAGTAAAGTTATAGAGAGAGAGAATGATTCTGCCAAAAAGGTATTTTCTATTGAATCACACGTTTCGGCACCGTTTACAATTAGGTCATCTTCCTTTTATAGGAAGAATGACGTATGCTGATGTCACTTGATAGTGACATCAAACAGTTATTAACAAACTACTGAAAGAACACCTAAACTACTGAAGATGTCAAACAGCTGACATCTTCTTACAAAAAGCTAAGTGTTCTACTTATTACAAAAGACTGAAAAGGAAACTACTGAAAGGTACAACGACTGAAGAACAAACTCTTCAGTCGTTTACAACTACTGAAACTGCAACGACTGAAGAACAAACTCTTTAGTCGTTTTACAAACTACTGAAAGTAAAATTACAAACTACTGAAAGTAAAACCATCACAACAACTGAAGAAGTATTCTTCAGCTGTTGTGACAAACTCTGAAGCTTTAGTACTAGATCTTCAGACTTTGAGATTCAGACGTTTCATCAGCTGATGACTTCAGTAGTTGTCATCAGCTGATGTCTTCAGTCTTTATCTTCAAACTTTGTACATCAGTTGTTGATCTTCAGTACTTCAGTTCTTCAGCTGTTGATCTTCAGTACTTGAGTCTTCAGTACTTGAAGTCTTCAGTACTTGTATCTTCAGTACTTCAGACTTCAGTACTTGTGTCTTCAGTAATTGTGGTCTTCAGTTGTTGTTCTTCAGTTCTTTGATCTTCAGCTGTTGAACCCTTCAGTCTTTGTCAAACTGTTAATGAAGCTTTCAGCAGTTGTTGTGATGTCTTGTGGGACTTAGAGGTTTTTCTGATCTTGGCTCATTGGTTCTTTTGGTCCAACAAACTCCCCCTGAATCAATGCAGCCAAAACCTCTAAGCAATTTATTGTCCCACTTATTGATGGCAGAAATGTTGGTCTTTTTCCTTCTTGATCAGCTTAGAAGATGACCCAATTAAGCACTGGCCTAGGAAGAAGTCTCTGAGATTTGGTTGGCATAGTATGGATGGGAACCCTGACATGGGGAACTGGACACAGGGCTGTTGTCCCATCCATGAGACCTACTTCCCATATATGAGCCGGTAGGATTCTCTGGTATAGGCTTTAAGGAATATCATTTGTTCTTCCATGGACAGATCCTCAGCCTCACCTTCAAATAATCCTTCCCGCCCATATAGCTCCGAGACATACTTGGACTGTCTACTGTTTTTGAGCTCAACTGTTGTAATCTGCCTATAGGCGAATTCTGGATGTTTGCCTTCAAGTAGCAGGTTGAGCTCATCTTGTCTGAAGTTCTCAAGCCTCTTGTAAACTAACCCCTTCTTGACCACCCTATTCTCCAATAACTTTTGGGGTGGCTGGTTAGTCTCGTAGGCTTTCTTGAAATCTTCTACAATCTCCCTGGGTGGTATTACAATGGCCACTGTGATCACTTCATCTACGATCCTCTTTACTTGGCCCTTGTATCTCACTGGTATGTCTATCTTTTTAATCCTGTGAGCCACCCTAGGATCAGGCCAAGTCCTCACTCTATCTCTTTGATATTGGAAGGTTTGCCTAAGAGTGTGGAGTCTCAAAGCTTCTTTCCTCATATTTACTATGGATGAGGAAGCAGCATAAGCTTGGTCTATTGATTTCAGCATTTCATCATCATGAAGCTTCTGCTGCTGTTCTTCTTCTAACTTAACCTTCACAGTTTCCATCTGTGAGGTGGGAGTGATGGGCATTGGTTTGGGCTTTGGTAAAGATAGGACTGCAGAGAAAGGCAGCCTATCTTCTTCCTCATCCTCATCTTCTTCTTCTTCTTATAGCCTCAACACCCTTCTCTTCTTCTGCAAGGGTGTATCATCGGCAATGGGTTTTGATAGTGAAGGGGTTGGTTTTGTGGGTTGTGTTTGGGTTGGTGTTGGTGTGGGAAATTGGGCAGGCTTTGCTAGCAATCTAGATATAAGTGAGGGTATAGTTTGTTTGACTAGCAGAGTCCTGTTCCCATCCCATGCTTCAGACAGGGCTTCTATGACCAGTCCTTTGGTGAATTCCCCAGCCGAACAGATCTTGGTGGCTATATCCAAGATACTGTCCCTGGACCATGACTTAATATCTAGGACTGGTCTCCCCAAATACTTCGAAATAAACCTAGTCATAGCCTCGAGTCTCTCTCTATCCCCTTGGCTATAACTGGTCCATCGGTATTCTATCTCCTTCATCTCTAATTTCCTTATTTCCTGATCTAGCATGGCAGTGTCGGTGTCAAAGCCTTGCCTGAACAGCTGATCAATGATGTTGTCCATTGATCGGCTATGTTCAGCATCAGCCTCCTTGACAAGGACTGCTAGATCAGTCTCCCCCTCCTTCTCTCCCCTCTTCTTTTTGTATGTAACATGAAAGTCTTTTTGACTTTCAGTTACTTTTTCTATTTCAGCACTCTCCTTCTCCTTCCCCTTAACCTTCTCAGTCTCCTCAACCACATCTCTCTCTTTTTCCACCTCTACCTCCACCTCTTTCTCCTTCTCTACCTCCTCTACCCTCTTCCTCTTTGCTTTCACTGATGTCTCCCCCTTTTTGGTTGCATCGGTTAGGGTTTGACTATCAGAAAGCGATTTGGCCATAGCAGCCTCCACCAATGGCTGTATTTAGGAGGGAAGCCTCTCATTCAGGGTTTTGATCACAATGTCTGTGATCATGGGTGTGATGAGAGGCAGGGATTGTTGAAGGATAGCAACTAATTGCTCAGGAGGGTTCTGTTCCTAAGAACTAGTGCCAGAAGCAGGGGCAGGTGGCTGAGTTTGTGGGAGTGGCTGAGTGTCTGTGAGACCTTCAGGTGAAGGTGTCATCTGTGGGTGTATGGTGGCAGATGGACTTACTTCTTGAGACATTTTGGCAAGCAGCTCTTTGAGTCTGCTTACCTCATCCTCAAGAATTGTATTGTGAGCAACTATATCGTAGAAGAAGCTCAGGTCATCATCAGTTAGCACTGAATCACCTGACCTCCTAACTTGGTCAGGATGTACATGCACTGAGTTTGGCTCAGTAGTTGCATGTGCCCTTTTGTCTTGGTTCTGGGGACTTCCAGCCTCCGGATTGTATCCATCATCGGTAGTTGCCTCTGGTGAGGTCTTATTGATGGTACCAGCTTCTTCCTGCTTAGATGTTGATGCAGGGGAAGTGGCAGCCTCACCAGATTGCCTTATCTACGTGGCCACACTTGGAGATATGACATGTGATTCTCGGTGTTGTGGGCTCCCATCAACACTTGTTTCCACCCTCTCTATGGTTGGAGATATCCCAGTTGTAATTGGTGCCTGGGGAGAGGGTGGAGTGTTGAGATGGGTCAACACTTCTGCAATTATTAAGGTTGGGCTTTTGGGGGCGGTTACAGTGGGAGATGGGCTTGAAGCAGTATGCACATGGGGAGGAGTGTGCTTTTCAATGGCAACCTCCTCAATTAAGAAAGGTTCCAGATGTATGGCAGCCCCAGAAATGGTTGCATCAGGCTCCTGTAAAGAGGAAGCCTGTGCGGTTGTGGTAGGTGGAGTCGTGGTGATTGCTGGGAGAAGCTGGCCAGCAGTCACTTCCTGCATTTGTGTTGCAGGGGCATCCTCAGGGACTCATCTCCCTGAGTAGCCTTTTTGAGTTTTCTTTTGGGTTTGGGTTTGGTGGGGACTTTGGACTGTGAGGAGGAGGCTGTGGGTTCCAGCTGCGTGGGTTTTCGCAGCTTGGCATTCTTTTTGAGCGTTTGGTCTGTGTTGTGCCTGGAGTATACCTCAGCTAGTACAGCCATAGCAGGGACTCCAGTGCCAACTAGTCCCTCAGCATTAAGCTGGCTCTCTATCATGGCCATGATGAACTGTGGATATAAAATCCAACGGTTTGCAAATGGTTTTGTGGCCATGTCCTTGAGTTCCGAAAAAATTATTTCAGTTAAGTTTAATGGTTGTTTCTCAAGGATAGAATACAATACCTGCTGCCACCTTGTGGACATCTGGTCCCATGAGGATGTCTTCGGGGCTAGGAAAACATTTACCATGTGGAAGATGAGTCGTTCTGCATCATGGAAATGTTTCTTCAGTAGGGTTGAGGCCGATAGGTCACCCTGATAATCATAATGAGCAAAAGAAAGATCCAGGGTGCCTTTGGGGTAGTCGGTTGGGAAGGTGGCATCATCCAACTTTAGGGTTTGTCGGATGATAGCTGGAGTAATGACCACGGGTTTGTTGTTCACGGACGACCGGAGAGAGACCTCTCCGTCGTTCTCTCCAGTTTGGATGGTGATATTCGTCCAGAACTGTGATAATGAATCGGCGTAAATGATGGGATTTAGTAGGAAGGCTGTTTGGTAGGGTGAGTCGACCATCAGATCTATAGCATTGTGAAACTTGGTCCAGAAAGGCGATTTGGTTAGATATGCGACACAATTGTGTCGGGGCTTGAGTTGCATGTTCGCCATTAATGATGTATGGGAGGCTTCAGAGTTTTTAGGATTTAGGTCAAGTGAGAATGAAAACTCTGAAGGTTGGGTTGGGTATTTATAGGCTAAAAGAAAACAAATGAAGGTTTTGGTGTTAGTCATCAGTAGTTAAAACTACTGATGACGTGGTTTTAACCTTCAGAGGTTGTAACATCTGAGGACTTGGTGTTAGTCTTCAGTAGTTAAAACTACTGAGACCGTGGTTTTGTCCTTCAGATGTTGTAAACGGCTGAAGACTTGTTGTTAGTCATCAGTAGTTATAAACTACTGAAGACATGGTTTTCATCTTCAGACGTTGTAAACAACTGAAGACTTGGTGTTAGTATTCAGTAGTTGTAAACTACTGACATCAGTAGTTGTGAACTACTGAAGACATGGTTTTGCTTCAATTGTTGTAAACAACTAAGGACTTGGTGTTAGTCATCAGTAGTTGTGAAACTACTAAAGACATGGTTTTGTCCTTCAGTTGTTTGGATATGAAACAGCAGATGTTGGAATCAGCTGAAGAGTAAAGTTACTCATCAGCTGTTGTCGTCAATTCAGTTGTTTCATTCTAACCTCCACATTTACTCATCAGCTCTTTGGCTGACTTTCAGATGTTTCATTGGCCCTTCAGCTCTTGTGAATATTTATTCCTCAGCTCTTGTGATCAGATGTTCATAAGTGCTGATGAAATAAATTATTCTTCAGAGCTGGTGAACAAATTTTGTCTTCAGTACTTATGTGTAAGATTACACATCAGTACTTGTGAACAAAATTTGTTCTTCAGTACTTATTTGTTTGAAATTTATACATCAGTAGTTATAACCACATCAGCAGTTGTAACTACATCAGTTGTTTTCAACAAATAATATACTTCAGTACTTTGAGACATTTTAGTCTTCAGTAGTTGTGAAAATGCTGAAGACTAAATTACCCATCAGTACTTATTTTTGACTTTTGCACACTAATGCTCATCAGTACTTGTAAACTGAGAGCATCAGTATTAGTCAAATTATTCTAGCTGCAGTATACCAAGCCTTAGTACCAAATTTTGAAATGTGGCACTATCTAAAGGCTTAGTAAATATGTCTGCAAGCTCATCAGCACTAGGCACAAACTTAGGATCAATCAGACCTTTTTCATAGCAATCCCTAATAAAATGATGTCTGATCTCTATATGTTTGGTCCTAGAGTGCTGGACTGGATTTTTAATAATACAAAGAGCTGAAGCACTATCCATTAATAATGGAGTCTTAGTCTCTGTAATGCCATAATCCAAAAGTTGGTTCTGAAGCCAAAGTACCTGAGATGTACAACTTGCAGCAGCAATGTACTCAGCTTCAGCAGTGGATGTAGCAATTGATGTTTGTTTCTTACTCTGTCAAGAAACTAAACAATTGCCTAGGAATTGGCAACCACCAGAAGTGGATTTTCTGGTGACTTTGCATCCTGCATAGTCGCTATCAGAGAAAGCAACTAATTTGCAAGAATGCCTAGTTAAATACCAAAGACCTAGTGATTGGGTACCTTGCAGATATCTAAAGATCCTTTTGACTGCAATCAAATGGGATTCTTTAGGTGCAGCCTGAAATCTAGCACAGGCACATGTTGCAAACATGATGTCTGGTCTAGAAGCTGTAAGGTACATCAAGGACCCAATCATACATCTGTAAAGGGTTTCATCAACTGCTTTACCTTTCTGATCAACATCCAGTTGTGTGGTGCTGCTCATGGGAGTAGAACAGGGCTTACAGTTTTGTAAATCAAACTTATTCAACAGATCTTTTGTATACTTGGACTGATGAATGAAGGTTCCATCAGCCCTTTGTTTGATTTGCAACCCTAGAAAGAACTGTAATTCTCCCATAGCACTCATTTCAAACTTTTGCTTCATGAGCTTTGTGAATTCATCACACAACTGGGGATCAGAGGATGCAAAAATTATATCATCTACATAAATTTGAACAAGGAGCTTATGCTGTCCTATAGTCTTAATGAATAAAGTTTTATCAATGGTGCCTCTAGTAAACTTATTCTCTAGAAGAAAAGTTGATAATGTCTCATACCAGGCTCTAGCAGCTTGTTTAAGCCCATAAAGAGCCTTATCAAGCTTATACACCTAATCAGGATGTTTATTGTCCTCAAAGCCTGGTGGTTGACACACATAAACTTCCTCTTTTATTTTACCATATAGAAATCCACTTTTGACATCCATTTGATAAACTTTAAGACTATGAAAGGCAGCATAAGCTAAGAACAATCTAATTGCCTCCAGTCTGGCTACAGGGGCAAAGGTTTCATCATAATCGATGCCTTCCTCTTGTGCAAACCCCTGCACAACAAGCATGGCCTTGTTCTTAACTATTTGGCCCTTTTCATCAGTTTTGTTCCTAAATACCCATTTAGTGCCTATTGCACACTTACCTTGGGGTAAAGGAACAAGCTCCCACACTTGCTGTTTTCTGAACTAAAGAAGCTCAAGCTGTATTGCTTCAACCCATCTATTGTCTCTTAAAGCAACATGGTAGTTCTTTGGCTCTTGCTGACTGATAAAGAGAGCATAGAAGCAGAAGTTGGACAATTGACTCCTGGTTGAAACTCCAGCATTGATATCACCAATGATTTGAGACATTGGGTGATTCTTCAGCTCTTGATAGACTATAAGATCAGTGCAAGTGTTTGTAGGACCTTCAGCAGCAACAGATGGTGATGGAGATTCTTGGAACCATGTAGGAGATGGCAGCACAAATGAAGTAGAGCATGAAGAAATCTCATCAGCATTTGTTGTGGATGGAGCAGCTAAAGCTGCAGGAGCATCAGGTTTAGTGGACTCAGGTAGATGGTCACTAAACCTGAAGAGGTGAGTACTGGCTACAACATCATCAGTACCACCAGGTGGAGAACTGTTGATAGGCACAACAGCTGGAGGTTGATAAGGAACATATTGCAGTATGTCCAGATCAAACAACTCCATAGGGTTTTGTGGAATCTTGTCTTTTGGAGATTCATTGAACTTCACATGCAGAGTTTCTTAAACTCTGTATGCCTTGAAAGTTGATGAATAACCAACAAAATACCCTGCATCCACCTTACTAGCAAACTTCTGGAGTGGATTGCTAGTGTTGAGAATGAAACATGGACACCCAAAGGCTCTAAAGAAGGAAATCAAAGGGGCCAAATGATGAAGTACCTTATAAGGAGTCTTCATCAACCTCTGATTCACTAATGCTCTATTCTGCACATAGCAAGCTGTGTTGACAGCTTCATCCCAAAAGGTCAGTGGCAATCCTGAGTCAGCCAGCATTGACCTTGCAGCTTCAATGAAAGTCCTGTTCTTTCTCTCAACCATTCCATTTTGTTCAGGAGTTCTTGGAATACTAAACTGCCTTTTAATTCCCTTAGACAGGTAGAAGTCATCAAGTGTGTGATTTCTAAACTCTGTTCCATTATCACTCCTCACACACTTGACCTGAAGGGACTACTGCTTCTCCACAAATAACACAAAGTTCATAATAGCCTTGGCAGCTTCATCCTTGGAGTGCAAGAAGAAAGTCCATACAAATCTGGAGTAATCATCCACAATTACCAGGCAGTATTTCTTCTTTGCCATGCTCATCACCCTGACAGGACCAAAGAGATCCATGTGCAAGAGTTGCAAGCAGGCAGTGGACTTTGGTTCTTCTATTGGAGGGAATGAAACTCTGTGTTGTTTTCCCTTTAAGCAAGCAGTGCAGTTGTCTTCATACTTGAACTCCTTCAAAGGCAACCCTCTTACTAAACCATGGCTTATCAGCTGATTCATGTTTCTGAGATTAACATGCCCCAGCCTTCTATGCCATAGAGTAGATTCTTGAGGAGAGGCCTTGGAGAATAGGCAAGGATGGCCTTTTAGATCAATTTTCTTGGAAAGATCTAAGGCATATACTCTTCCCGTCCTGTTGGCCTTCAGGAGAGTATATTCATCCAACACCTTGTCAATCAAACTCAGAACTTTGGATGACAGAATCCGACAGTTCTGGCTTGTGAAAAGGGCAACATGGCCTTTATCACACATTTGACTGACACTCAAGAGGTTGTACTTGAGATTCTCCACATGGTTAACATCATCAAACTTTATTTCCCCATTGGAAACAAAGCCTTTTCCGATGATGTAACCTTTTGCATCATTGCCAAAGGAAACAAATCCCTTCTTTCCTTGAGAGTAGTCATTAAGAAGAGAGCTGCTTCCTGTCATGTGTATGGATCCTCCACTGTCTGCATACCAGATGCTTCTTTGGCACGTTGAAGAACCCTGCAATCAACACAACAAGTTAGTTAGTTTTAGAGACCTAAACCTTTTTGGTTTTGGGTCTTTTCTCAACAACAGGTGCAACACTAACTGGTGTGTTATGTGTGACAGCTTGAGGTGAAGGAGATGGTGTAGAAGAGGAATCCTTTGGCTTGGATTTCCTTTTCTGTGGTTTCAACACAGGAGCATCTAATTGGTTGACTCTTCCCATTAGATGTTGAACCATCATCATAAGTTGTGTCTGACTTTGTGATAAAGCTTTCAGCTCTTCAGACACATTAGAGCTTGCTGGTGATAGATTCCTGTGTTGCACCATTTTCTTTTGAGCAACCTCAGCTGTTGCCTGAGTAACCCCTACCTTCTTTTTGGATTTTGCTTTGGGCTTAGGGATTTCAGGCTTTGATGTTGCTAGTACAAACTTGGTCTCAAACTCATTCTTCATTTTATTCATGTGATCTTTAATTTTCTCCTTTTGTTTAAGTTTGGAACCCCTTTTGTACCAGCAATCATCAGTAAGATGATTGAACAAGCCACATATCTCACATGGCTTCTTCTTTATCTTATGTTGATCATCTATTGAAGAAGATGAAACTGCTAAAGACTTGTTCTTCAGCTGTTTGTTGTCAGTACTTGCAGTTTTCTTCCTTGCAGTACCTGCTTTCCTGACATCCCTTTAGTTGTCTTCAAACCCTTTCTACTGACAGTTTTCTTCTCTTCAGTGCTGAAAGTAGTTGAGGTTTGAAATTCAGGTGTTATCACTTGCTCTCCAGTACTTTCAATACTTCTAGAGACAACATCTGAGTTGATCAACTTGTTTACCATGTGACAGTCAGCATTTGAACCATCAGCTGTTGTAGTATCAGCTGATTGGTTTTGGGAGTTAATGCTGACCTCTACCTCTGATGATGCTGTATCAGATAGTAGGTCACATGATAAGAAGGATTGATTATTGCTCTCTCCATCAGATTCTACATCTGCTCTTGAAGTAAAATCTGTTGGAGGAGCAGTGTGATTATAACCAATGCCAAACTTCACATTAGAAGCTGATTGCTTACTAAGAAGCATTTCAAAACCCTTGCAGGATTGCACCCATCGATCACACTCAACCTGGGTGGCTGCAAGTGTTTCCTTGAGGTCTCTGTACTTCTCTAGAAGTACCTCTTTCCTAGCCTTTATCCTTGATTTGGCATTTAAGCTTATAAATCTCATCATTTTTATCATTAATCACAGCCTCAAATTCAGCTTTCTTTTTGGAAATGGTTTGCTCTAGCACAATATTTTATCAATTAAAGCTACATTTGCTTCTCTAATAGAAGCAAATGCTGCTATGCATGAATCAGTACAAAGCTTGGCTTTAGCCTCAGAGGATACCTGTGATGAAGCATTGGAGGATGACCCATCAGCAGACTTAAAGGCCATTAGAGCAAGATTCCCAAATGGATGATCACCACCATGTTGACCAGCACCTTGGAATAGTTGTTCCTGACCAGATAGATCATCTGGTAAACTACTCCAGTCAACAACTCCTGGGGTGAAGAAGCTGTGTTGTTGAGGTTGGGTTTGATGATGAGATTGGGAAGGTTGAGGCTCAGGGAGAGCATGTGGTTGCTGAGCAGAAGGTGCTTGAACTTGACTCGGCTGAGGCATGTAGTAGCAGGGGTGTGGGTATGGCATATGACCTTGAGGCATAAAGTATGTAGTGATGCCTGAGTTGGTGATGGATGGCTAGAACTGGAAGGATGTTGCACTTTGTGCTGTGAGCTATTGCTAGGAAAAGTCACAAAGGGTGCAGAGGAGTTAGATCCAGATGATCTATACTCTCTAGCAAAGTGTTCAAGCCTTTGGCACTTGTGACACCTCAACTTGCTCTTGTCAAAACCAACTTTGGTTTTGCCAGAGAGACCAGGAAATTTCCTGCCAGTTCTCTTGTAGAACTTTTGAGATCGAATATTTATCATAGCCATTTGACTCAAAATATCCATCTCTTCCAGATCATCATCTGGAATGCCCTTCAACGTCCTCCATCAGAAAACACAGGTTATCACTGCTACCTCCTGAACTACTATCAACACCAACAAAAGCATGTTTAGAGTTGGTAGAGAAATCAATATGCTCATCATAGGCACTCTCAGATGCAGCATATTCCGACTCCTAACCTATCAAGGCAGCATTGCCTAAGACAAAGTCATCAGTGAGCTTGCCGGAGGTGGATAACTTCCTCTTTTGCTCTATCTCTCTCTCAAATGTAGCAGTTTCCCATGAAGTTGGGTGAGATATAGAGTATCCAGATTTGCACTGCAGCGTAGGACAATGGTATAAGTGTCCCATCTCTCAGGCAGTGAACTGAGGAATCTGTTGTTCATCTGGCTATTAGAATACTCTTGTTTGACCATCTTCAACTCAGAGATCAAACATGAGAATCGCTCAAACTGTTGAGTCAGAGTCTCACCCTTCCTATGAGAGAATGTCTCATATTGTTGGGCGAGGATTTCCCTTGTGTTTGCTAAGACCTCATCGGTTCCTCTGAATTGTTCCTTCAGAGCAACCCATAGATCATGAGCAGTCTCATGATGCATCAGCCCAGAATAGATTTCATTCGGCAGTGTCATGGCCAGAATTCCATGGGCTTTAGCATCAATCTCGAACATCTTAAGATCTTCATCCGAGTATTGTTCGGGTTTCTTCGCAACCCTCTCATTAGACTCAGGGACGCTCACCATCATCTTGTATGGTCCATGCACCACTGACTTCTAACAACCAGCACTGTTGATAGATAAGTGGTAAAGCATACGATGTTGCCAGATGTTATACTCATTCCTCACAAGCATCAGAGGCTTGGTTGAGGAACCAGTATGGTGAGGATCGTTTGTTGGTGTCGCCATCTCAGATTTCAGTCAATTCAGGTAAACATACAAATGTAGCTCAAAACCATGAGAGCCTCAAGTTTAAAGGCCAGAAACAGCAGAGTCTCAATCTCTATAACTAATTCTTGCAAATTGCTAATTCGATCAAACGTAGAGATCAAAAGAGCAGTTTCAATGATCAATAGTCAAATCGATCAATGATTAACCTGCTCTGATACCATTTGACAGGATCTCAGCCTCTAGTTTGATCAATTAGGTTGTATTCGCAGCAGATTTAGCACGAGAATTACACAAACAAGCAAGAACACAAATGATTTTGCATGTAACAGTAAAGTTATAGAGAGAGAGAATGATTCTGCCAAAAAGGTATTTTCTATTGAATCACACGTTTCGGCACCGTTTACAATTAGGTCATCTTCCTTTTATAGGAAGAATGACGTATGCTGATGTCACTTGATAGTGACATCAAACGGTTATTAACAAACTACTGAAAGAACATCTAAACTACTGAAGATGTCAAACAGCTGACATCTTCTTACAAAAAGCTAAGTGTTCTACTTATTACAAAAGACTAAAAAGGAAACTACTGAAAGGTACAACGACTGAAGAACAAACTCTTCAGTCGTTTACAACTACTGAAACTACATAACTGAAGAACAACTCTTCAGTCGTTTTACAAACTACTGGAAGTAAAATTACAAACTACTGAAAGTAAAACCATCACAACAACTGAAGAAGTATTATTCAGCTGTTGTGACAAACTCTGAAGCTTCAGTACTTGATCTTCAGACTTTGAGCTTCAGACGTTTCATCAGCTGATGACTTTAGTAGTTGTCATCAGCTGATGTCTTCAGTCTTTGTCTTCAGACTTGTACATCAGTTGTTGATCTTCAATACTTTAGTTTTTCAGCTGTTGATCTTCAGTACTTGAGTCTTCAGTACTTGAAGTCTTCAGTACTTGTATATTCAGTACTTCAGACTTCAGTACTTGTGTCTTCAGTACTTGTGGTCTTCAGCTGTTGTTCTTCAGTTCTTTGATCTTCAGCTGTTGAAGCCTTCAGTCTTTGTCAAACTGCTGATGAAGCTTTCAGCAGTTGTTGTGATGTCTTGTGGGACTTAGATGTTTTCTGATCTTGGCTCATTGGTTCTTTTGGTCCAACAGTCAACTTACCGGTCCTGAACTTGTGCACGAGACAACTGAGAAGATCGTGCAAATCCGTAACCGTATGGCAGCAGCACGTGACCGAAAGAAGAGTTACGCTGATAAGCGTCGCCGACCATTAGAATTTCAAATAGGTGACAAAGTGCTTTTGAAAGTGTCACCTTGGAAGGGTGTGATTCGTTTCAGGAAACGTGGAAAACTAAACCCTAGGTACGTGGGACCGTTTGAGATTGTCAACGGGTTGGCCCCGTAGCCTATCAGCTGAACCTACCTGAAGAACTTAGTGGAGTACACAATGTGTTCCATGTTTCGAACCTGAGAAAATGCCTTACTGATGAGACCCTCATCGTTCCGTTAGAAGAGATACTGTGTATGAACAACTGCGTTTCGTTGAAGAACCAGTGGAGATCATGGATCGAGAAGTCAAACCCTAAAGCGCAGCAAGATCCCCATTGTGCGCGTTAGATGGAACTCAAAGCGTGGACCGGAGTTTACCTGGGAACGCGAGGATCAAATGAAGAAAAAGTATCCACAACTGTTCCAGAATCAGACATCTACTTCTTAAGGTATCATTCTGAGATACCTTTTCTTTCAATTTCGAGACGAAATTCCCTTCGACAAGGGGATGATGTCACAACTCTCGCGAAACCTGACGTTCTGTGTTTTGGATTCGTTTTAGAAACCCTCGGAAATCCTAACCCGACTATGTTCCAGATAACTGATTAGCTTGCTCACTAGTAACTTGTTGACGTTCATGTTCTAATTTTCGGGAGGAAAATTTCTTCAACAAGGGGATGATGTGACAACCTGAAATTCCAGGTTAACACTGTTTTCCTTTATCTTAATCTCCCCGTAAATTATAATTAGTCAATGTTATTACTAATTAAGGATAAAAGTTATTATTATATTATTATTAATTAACTTTAACTTAACATCAAGTAACAAAAATACTTATATATATATTATGAGAAACACCCTCAAGATGAGGGACTAAAGATGTAATATCATTAAACTAATTAATCTAAATAACCAACCCCCCTTCACCGTCCCCCCCATTCGAAACTACTTTCATCACCACCGAAACCCTAATACAATCTCCTTCCTGCCGTCGCCCAGCTCTCTCCGTCACCGGTAGTTCCTCGACGCCCCTTCCCCGACTTATTCAATCGACGATCGGCGACTCCCTTCTTTGTAACTACGATCTCTAGCGATCGGTATCCCTCCGGTAACCGCGAGACCCAACCGTGTGGCATGTTCTTTCGCTCGTCTCACTTGTACGACTTTGAATTCGGTTCGGTCGTTTGATATTGAACGTTCGTGCGCTTTGGCGTTCGGTTTCATACGTGACTGATGTGCGTGTATGCGTGTGCTACCTTACGTATGTATATATGTACGTATTCTGCGTATATATATATATATATATATATAACTGTGTGTTCGCTACTTTATATATATATACATGTATTCTGTGTGTATATTATGATCTGATGCGCGGGTGTGTTCTGCGATCGTGTATCCATGTGCACATGCATGTATGTATGTATGTACATGTTCTGCGTATGTATGTTTCGGTGTGTGTGGATTGGATTGACAGGGCGCATGGGGGACATTGCATGTGGGCGCATGGGGTTTGTTATTTTGTATTTGGTATGTATGCGTGAGTTTTGTGTGTGTGTGTGTTAACCGTAGGCGCATGAAAGGGTGTGGGCGCATGGGTGTGTACATGAACCATAGCTATGCATGTGCATATAGTTATGGTGTGTTGACCATGGGTATATAATATATTATACATGGGAATCCTTTTTAGTTAGTGGGTTGCATGTGCGTTGGTGTGAATATGTCTTAGGCGCATGAAAGGCAAGGGGGTTAAGGGTTAGGCGCATGGAACTTCTTAGGGGGATGCATGGATGGAGCCAAAGCGCATGTGGGAACTGTTATGTATGCATGGAGTATTGTTGTGGTATGTTAAGTATGTCAATATATGTATGTATTCTGTAGGTATGCATAAGTTCCTGTGATGTGTTCATATATAAAGGTGTGTGTGGGTCAAGATTGTTTAAATTATGTGGATGGTATATATATCCTCGCGGTATATATATATTGTATAGGTATGAATGCATGGATAAATATTGGGCTCTTTGATTTGGGGTGAATGTATATGTGGGTGTGTGCATATATATATATATATATATTATATATATATATATATATATGTAGTGACTTATATATTAGAGCATGTATATATATAATATATTGGTTGTGTTATGTATATAATACATGCGAAAGAATATGATACCAAGCATATGTGTATAGAGTGCGAATAATACAAATACATTTTATATGGGTGTCCAAGATTATGCAAAATATGTGGGATATATATATATGGGTTGTATAATTAAATTATATAAAGAGTACTCTTTTCACGTGATAATTAGGTCTTATAGACTGAATATGACTTAGGTTTGTTCATGCATGTGAACGTGGGTATTGTTAGTCAGTATCGATAACCGACACCGTAACCGAGACGAACGCGAAACCGTACGACTCCTATATTTGTATTAATAATTAATATGAATTATATGTACACTGAATGAAACACAGGTTAATCGGAATCATATTCTTTGTGCTAGCGTTTATTCATTGGTGCGCATTCAAGGTGAGTTTTCACGGCCCCATTTTATATTCTTTCATTTTTTAGGGAGAAAACATGCAAACATTATTTTTATTATGGCTGCCAGTATTATTGATATCGCCTGTTATGTTAGTGGAAACGCATTTGAAAGTCCTTACTGTATCAAACCATTAGTAATGGGATTAGCGTGGTAATTCTGAGTAGTACTACCGGGTTTGACAAACCCCGCCCGGCTAGTCGCCTAGCTTGATTGGAGGTCAAACGGTGCGTATTGACCTAACAATTGCCGCGGTCTGTGATAGACGTGGTGGAAAGACACTAAATACACACAGTCAGCTTCGGTTTGAAACACTAATAACTTGTTTATAGGCTAGCTACCTATCGATATGCTTCATATACTAAACCATATGAAACGCTTTCTGATACATTTCTTGTTGACTAAACCGTGGACTCACCAACTTTATGTTGACACATTTTAGCATGTTTTCTCAGGTCACAGGAACGCACAAAGTTAAGAACTCAGCTAGGATGCATTCATGGCATACATCACAACTCAACAGTTTTATTTTGTTAACGTTATTGACATTTATGGTTTAAACGCATGTTGATACATTTACTGTTGATTTCTATTTTCGAAACGCTTCCGCAAGTTAAACACTTGGTTGATTTAAAAGTCTAATTACTTAATGTGATGTTTTGTAATTACCATGTCTGGTGTTAACTGGTGCTATCTGAGATCCTGGGGTGTCACACGCCTGACGGTAAAACCCCGTTAGCGGATTTTGAGGTGTGACACCATTGAAACAACCACAATATCTTCTTCTTTTTTTTTTTCTTTTTTTCAATGAGACGTTTTGATGGTAAAGTGATGTACACTTCATTCAAATGTTATGAATTTCAATCCTGCAAAATATAAATGTAATAATTTTAAATGTAAAATAAAAACGTATGTGCTTACTAGAAAAAAACAACCATAGTTTATATATACATAAATTAAATATGACTATTAATAAATTAAACTAAATATCTCTTTATTAAAAAAGAAATTAGCACTAGTGTCATGCACTATTGCCTTTCACAAAGCTTAAATCATGGAATTGCTTTCCCTTTACCCCTCCATATAATTCCTTCGTTTGACACCTTAAATCATGGAATTGCAATTGCAATAAATATATTTTAGTTTATGCTAATTTCAAATTTTGAATCATTTAAAATAATAACGTAATCATGCACCAAAGTTCCAAATCGCCCAAAACCAATCATACTATTTCGTTACCGTTATCGAAACATTAACATAATTTAATATGTTTGCATGTTCATTTTCACTTTCAAAATCATATATGCGGGGAAAGGCAAAGCTACATCATGATAAGACTTCAATATTATTTTTCTAATCAATATTATCTTATATTTTATGTACGAACTAAAATAACATTTTTATGGCTAAAACTTTTTAGAAGTTATTTATTACTGCAACCACTTAAATATTATTTTTCTAGGTGAAGTTATCTGTTTATCTACAATCAATACGTATTAAACGCGTTAATGCTATTTAACTATTTAAGAAATTTTTTTTATGAATTTATTATCTTTACTATTCATGATCAATATAAAGTTATCTATCTGCTAGAAAAATATTTACCTGTACAACTGTTATATTATAATAAATAAAATAGATATATATTTTTTAGGATAGAACTCACAATAAAGTATCACTGACACTCAAAATGTACATGATATCTTAACGAGGACTTGCTCGTGTTCTTCATTATAGGTTTCAAACAACTTGTTTTCATTTCATACTCGTTACATTTAAATAACAAGTAATGATGGTTTGTTTTCGTCGTTTTATCAAATAAACATTGATTTTTCAACATGTGGCACGATACAGGATGATATATTAGTTCAACGTGCTTCGGTGCTTCGGTGCTTCATAAGGAGTTAAAGATGTACAAGTAAACACCATAATTAGTTCGCCACTTCTAAAGTATACCTCTAAATTGGATGATCTAAAGGATTAAGCCTGGATGAAATAGCATGTTAGGTATTAAGCCCAATAACCTCCTATAAATATAAATTCTCTTCTCACATATGGAACATGTTGTTCTCCTTTCCTCTCATGCTCTCTAAATTCATGCAATCATGCATGCCCTTATGCACTAAGGAAAACGATGATGGCAATGACGAACATGGATCTAAGCGAGGCCCCTCTCCCTTCATGATAGAACTGAAGTATGTTACTCTCACAAGACTAATTCTTGCTTTTATGAATTCAAGCGTGTTTGCTCTATAAGTTACCTTAGTGATGTTGTAAAGTTAGTGATCCTACTTTTAATCAAATGTGACTTAATGTGCAAGACCATAAACTCAATAGTAGTTATGTAACTATATTTGATAATAAACTATAAATACATGAATGAGTTGTTATTAAGTAGTTTTAGTGATTGTAATTTAAAAGCACAAATTAAGAGTTCAAATGGTAAAATGGCATGATAAATTGGTATTTTTATATGCAAGGTGAAATCTAATCCTGAGCTAAGAAATTTAGGTAGGAAACTTATAATATCAATAATTTTGACAGGACACGTTAACACAAGTTAACACGGTATAACTTGACAAGATAAATTAAAAAACTAAAGATTGTAAACTGAAAACTAAAGTGAACAAGTTGAGACATTAAAAATATATATTTTTCATGTAACCTATATCACACATCTTCAATTTAATATGAGAGTTGTCAAAAGTCAAAAGCTTAATTTACGCCAAAAGAACTCTAAAGCATGACTTGCTTTTTTAACACATTAGTTTTTTCCATTGAAGTTTAAATTATCACCTTTAGAGAGATCATATTTGTAAAAAGTAACCCATAGGTTATTTTATATGATATATACGTAATCATATCATTTATTTATTATACAATTGTTTTTATGAGTCCACCCTTAACCTACATATCACATGACAACAATTTATTGTTACATAAAGTCATTATTCATCGATGAAATTATGGGAAAGAGTTATCGACACGAGATTAGAGAGAAACTCAGATAGCGTCAAACCATTTGGATTATGCCAGGACGCTCTACGACAGAAGCAATACACGCCATAAGGAGGTTAATGGAGAAATACAGAGAAAAGAAAAGAGACCTCCATATGGTAGTCATCGACCTAGAAAAGGCCTATGACAGCATTCCGCGTCAACTAATTTGGGAATCTACGACTTAGAAGGGTACCAGAGAGGTATATCAAAATAATCAAGGATATGTATGATGGGGCAAAACGTGTGTGCGAGCCCCGATCGGAGACACAGACCCATTCACATGGAAGTGGGACTCCATCAAGGATCGGCACTGAGCCCTTCCTCTTCACAGTAGTTGGATGAGATGACCATTCTATACAGCAGCCAGTTCCGTGGTGCATGCTCTTTGCGGATGATTTGTCTTAATATCGGAATCTAAAAGGTGCTAAACGACAAGCTAGAACAGTGGAGAGCAGCACTAGAGCGCAAAGGTTTAAGGATAGTCGCTCTAAGACAGAATACATGCATTGTAACTTTAGTAGCGAGGCGGAAGAGGACACCCAAATCAGTATTCAGGGTATGGCGGTCCCCACAAACGTCTAGGTTCAAATACCTGGGCTCGTACTTGCAGGAGGACGAAGAGATACACAGCGATGTAGCGCACCGTGTTCAAGCAGGATGGTGCAAGTGGAGCAGCATCAGGGATCCTATGTGATAAGAGTTTCCAGCAAAACTAAAGGGAAGCTATATCAGTGGCAGTACGTCCGCTATGTTATATGGAACAGACTGCTGGGCCATAAAAATTCGCACGAGAAACAAATAGAGGTAGCGGAAATGCGAAGCTGAGGTGGATGTGCGGTCACACAAGACTTGATCAGATAGAAATGAAGTATTTAGACAGAAGTTAGAATGGCTTGTATCGCAGATAAAATAAGAGAGGAAGATTAAGATGGTTTGGGCATGTCAAGAGGAGACCAATGGCGGCACCAGTTAGAGCAGTAGAGAACATCATATTAGAGGGTAGGAGGAGTAGAGAAGACCTATTGACTTGGGATGAGGTAATTAAGCGAGATATGATACACTTGCACCTCTCTGAGCACATCGATCGCTAGGACTGAGTGGAGGCGTAGAATTAAAATTAAGGACTTCTAGTTCGACCTATAGACAGGAAGGGTTTTTGAACTCTGGTTGCGGGGCCTGATGTCTAAGTAGCCCTTATCTGCCCTTTAACGGTGATTCTACATGCACCTAGGATATATGTATGCTATGTGTTGTATGATTTATTGTGTACTGTATGCTATGTGTTGTACGATTTATTGTATGATGTCTTGCTATCGATATGGCTTTTTGTATACTGTATGCTAGGTGTTATATGATTTATTGTATGTGGGCTTGGTATCAGTATGACGTTTGCTATCGAGTCGGGGGTCTCTTTGGAAGCGGTCTCTCTATCTAACAAGATAGAGGAAGACTCGCCTACACCTGCCCTCCCCAGACCCTGCTCTTGAGTGGGATATACTGGTTTGTTTTGTTTGTTTTTTTGTTTAAAGTCATTATTCCTCGTATATTTAATAAAGGCGATTTGCAAGATACAAAGATAGAAAATGTCAAAGCGTTATATTTTTTGGGTGACGATAAATCAAAATCTATAATGTATGTTGGTATTAATGGAATAAGTTTAATGTAATTGAGGTTTAAATCTGTGTTCTGCTAGTTCCTTACTAGTAGATGGAATTACCTTTTGCTGTGAAAAAATTTAGGCTATTTGTCTCTATATCTTTCTCCTCGTATCTATATGTATGTATAAAAAACAAACAGAAAATAAAAATAAATAGGATGTATACGTAACAAACCCATGTAAGAAAAAAAAAAGAATAATGGTGAATTGCTAATCTTGAAAGTAGTGGACCTTTGAAGTTTGAACCCACGGCTGGCCCCCGTTTATCTTGTTTTTGTGAGAAAAGCTTGTCTTTTGAAAGAGGTACCTTCCTATTTAAGGGCATAGGTCCTTTAACGTGCATGAACTCCAATCAAACACAAGGTCAAAATATGTTTATGTAGTACGAATTGGTTTTATTAACTTTACAAAATTTCATTTGACAAATGCACTATAAGATAATGATTTATATAATATAAAGATTTATATAAACAAAAGATATGATTTATATAATAAAGAGAACATCATGAAGGGTTCATTCGTTTTGTCCGGATTGTATATATAATTTATACCATTTTCTCTGGTAGAAAATCTTAAGTCTAAACAATTGTCTAAGAAAAATCCTAAGTTTTGGGACAATATTATACTATAAAATTTACACCAAACTTGTTTAAAAAAAAGTATTATTGATGATGAATGTAATGTTTTGGCTTAGGTGGAGATGAGATCTAACATCTAAGATGCAGTTTATTTTTTCAAAGGTAAAATTTCTGCAGTCTGCATACCATATCTGCAGACATCTGTAAAAAAGCAAGTGAACCAACTTTTGTATTCTGTAAGATGAAGAGTGTCTGTTTTTTTAACGTCTGTAGACTGTTAAAATAAACTGGTGCTGTTGTACGAACGGTGGTGTTGGTGGTGGACGAGGGTGCTGGGTGGTAATGGACGGTGGTGATGGTGGTGATGGTAGACAGTGGTGATGTTTGACTTTCTGCAGATCTTAGAAGATCTTAGAAGTGGTTGGGTCAAATCTGTACCAATAAAAGCTCGTGTAAATGTTTTTTAATGAAACATATTCGGAAAAATAAACATTCTTCAGATGGTAATGTCTGTGTGGTCTACTACGTACCAAGGCCCGTCTCATAGTCGATGGGATTTCTCTCCTCACTCTCCCATCTCTCTTAGTATTTTACTATTCCTTATATCTACATCTCTTTCATACGTTATAGATGTTTATTCATTACTTGCATATTTTGAGATTCACTAACATATTCAACAGTTGTGGAGCTTGAGCACTACCGACCCAAAATTACACTATTAAACCAAAAAATAACACTACTTACAACATTTCATCAAAAAACTAACATGGTAAACTCTCAGTTAGTAAAAGATCGTTAGAATAAAATAAGCTTTATGTTATAGTATTTATAAATATTTTCTAAATTAGAATTAATCTCGATCAATAAATAAAAGTTGAGGTTATTAAAATTTAATTTACCTTTATTGAATAATCAATCTTTTAATGTGGGTCAACGTAAAATAAAATGGGTACAATTTTATATGTACAATATATTTGTTTAACCTTTTTATTAAGGAAATATTCAAATAAACATGTCTTTAAAACTAAAATGTAATAAGTAATCTCAACCATAAATTTTCTTAACCTTTCGGGAATAGCCACTTTTATTAAGTTTTTTACGAGTTCCCCATTTTTTTAAGAATTATTGGATTTTAGTAATCCTATTTTTTATATATTGGCCGGAACTAATCTCAACTCAGGATATATTTACAAACACTTATAACTTTTAGCTTATTTTACTCAAACATCACTTAGTAACTGATAGTTAACCCGTTAGTTTTTTTTCGATGAAGAGCCAGCTTTGAGCCCATTTTTCAACTCCGTCATCGCGCCCAGCCTTTATCAGGTCATTTTTTGGTGTCTATAGCCCTATTATCACCTGAAATTTACCTCGAGTCAAGTGGTTTAGAACACAAGCAAGTCAACATCATCAAAAACTAACTGTGTTAACTTTCAATTAGTAAGAGATTGTCGGAGGAAAATAAGCTCAAAGTTAGGAGTTTTTGTAAATGTTTCTTAAGTTGTGATTAAATCCAATGCCCCTTTTTTCTAAACGTTCATAACTTTTATGTATGATATTATTTTTAAAAACTAAACCATAAAAACGAGTTTTTTTATCTTTAAAATGAGTATAATAGTGTGTTATATAAAAAATAATATTGTTTTAAAGCTCATATCTTGATATTTTTTATTGTGCAGTTCATTGTGTCTTTTTGTTAGTTATTGTGGTTTTTAAATACTATTGTGTTTTTTTGTATAATGATGACTTTAAAAATATATATAATGATGAATAACATTATTGTATATCTCTAATATGTAAACACGTATAATCTGTAAAATCCAATGATAAAATAACACATTGTATTATCTTTAACAGTATGAGTTTTACAAAATTAATTGGTAAAAGTACATATTATTTATTTCTAATTGTAAAACACAATGATAGAAAAAAATTGTATATAATCTATAGAAACAATAATAAAAATACACACAAATGATCTAATGTACAACACAGTGATGAATGCATATAACAAATGATATAAAAAATAAACACAATGAACTGATATCTGATATAATAAACGTATAAGATACAATGAGCTAACGTATTTGACACAATTACAAAAATGAAATACTCTTTAAAATAATAAAAGAACACATGTCAAACTCATAATCTTTCTTAAGATTTAGATTAAATATTTTTTTACTATAATCATACTCTTTTAATAATACCCCGATGATACGATACAAATGTTTTTCTCTTTCTATCTCATAGTGTTGAATCACACCACTCTTCTCTTGAAAGAATGTACACATCCTCGCTTTCCTCTATACAATAAGATAGTATATGTTGTTCATTGCTCACGAAAACATTTCACTATACTATAAGCTATCTCTCTATTTTTCAAATATGCTTTCCTTTCATTACTCATATTTTTGGCTTTGACTCTAGAGAAAAAATGAGGTTGACGGTGTTGGCCAAGAGAAACACAAAAGAGCCTTGTGGCGTAGACTCGCCTCATGAGGTGGTACGGTGCCAAACGTATGATCAAGGTTCATTGCTTTTGTTCCACTTTAAACTTATTGTGGAGTGACATCAACTCCTCACTATAGTGCTAACAGTATAAGCCGTTATAGTACATACATTTTGTTTAATCTTTGATGCAAATGCACTCTTAAAAGACAAGGAGAAGTGACCTCAAACCCACACATTTTAACACACATATAGTAGCCGTTCTTTAAAGGTTTGGTCGTTGTTGTCACTTGCCTTAGGCTATGTGTTATGGTCTCACGTCCAAAGAGTGAGGGCTACCATATAGGTTTTTCACGAGCTTGAACACCGACCCCCTAAGGCATGGGAGCTTGGCCGTGAGCAAGATCACGAGCGTTGGACGTATTTCTTGGATTTTTTTTTATTTTATTTTTTAGTTTAATCTACCAATCATAACATTAAACCTTACTATCTTTTTTTAATTATATCTCAAACTAGCACAATTGATATTAGACACATTTAGTACGTGTGAGTATAATCATACTACAACCAATATGATGCCTATATTATGTTACTTTTTGCTAATGCTTACTAAGGTATTACAAATAGTATTAACTTAGTTCAACTTTCTTCATTCTACATTTCATGTCCATATGCTTAAAAGGATTTTTTTTGAACGACAACGAATATTTTTAAGCCCAGTCACCCGGGTAAATCTAATGGTTAAAGGCTACCCACGCCCGCGAACACAGATGGCTCTAGTGTCCCGGCCCACCCTCATTCCAGGGAAAACCATTGGAGAGTTATTGCATCAAGTGAGACTTAAACACATAACCTATTCATTGGAGAGTTAGTTGGATGACTATTCCCAAATCAATTATACAGAAATACATAAAAAATAGACAAATTGCAGTAAACGTCCTTATGTTATCAACTCTTGCAGATATAGTCCTTTATCTTTAAAACGCTCACTCACTGTTTTTTATGTATAGAAAACGTTGCCCGTTACGTCCTTTAAACAAACGCCCGTTAGTTTTTTGGGTTAAGTCACATCACGTGCAAAGCCACACGAGGGCAATATGGACTTTTCATCACCCATCGATGCCTTCCCTTTCAAAAAACAAAACCCTAGCTGCACACAATTCCCCTTTCGAATCTTTTGACACTCGATCTGCATCCCTTTTGAATAATGGAAACATTTCATGTCCGTAGTGAAGAAGATGCATACGATCTTGATGAAATATACGGTATCTTTCTTGTCTTCGTTTTTTACTAACTGATCGAGTTTCATCATAGTGGTTATTTCAGAGTTTAATACGGGTTTGAAAACGCAGGTACGTATCCAGAGCTTTTCACACTGAAAATCCATCACGGTGGTTATTTCACCGAATTCCCAGATCGATGGTATGAAATGGACATTTAATTGTGGTCGATTTCTATGATAAAAAACAGATTTTGTATGAAAGAATTGGAAGAGGTTCGAAAAGAAATAGGTTTTGATTCAAGTAATTACCTATGGCTATTACCTGGGGGTGATTTTGAAACTGGAATTGTGAGTTTGAATAATGAGGAAGATACTGCAAAACTCACAGATCATGTGTCAAAGGGTGTTAGAGAATTTGATGTTTTTGTGGAATTCAATCAAAACAAAGAATTCAATGATAATGAAGTGAATTTAATATAGATGGTATAGAAGATGAAAGTGAATTTGATATAGATGGTATAGAAGATGAAAGTGAATTTGATGTAGATGGTATTGAAGATGAAAGTGAATTTGCTGTAGATGATGAGGTAGACGACATAGAAGCTGACATGTTGTCCTACAAGTTAAATGTTGATGTTGAAGATGAAGTACATGGTGATGTAAATGAAGTTGATGTATTGGAGGTAATAAAACAATGATGAATTTGATAGTGGGTGTGAGTCTGATGAAAACATTGGGAGTATAAGAAAAAAGAGATTGAAATATATTCAAAAGGGTAGTGTTGATGATAAAGTTTATTTGTGGGGAAAATGTTTGATAATAAGAGTGGGGTAAAAACTTTTTAAAGCAACATACGGTTGAAAGTAGAAGGCAATTAAAGGTGGTTAAGGATGATAATATTCGGATGAGGGTATTATGCGCAGGAGACTTAGAAACAGGAGAAAGTGAGTTTGCCAAGGAAAGTGAAATACCAACAAATGATCTAAAATATCTATGAAAGATGGAGGGCCTGAAATTAAAAAGAATAAAGGAGGTAGGGGAAAAAGACAATCCTAATAAGTTTTTATGCCCTTGGACTTTGTTAGTATCAAAAGATGAAAGCTCAGACACATGGATGGTGAAGACATATATTTCTACACATAATGTCTTCAAACTAGAAAGATAGTTGCCTGTACATCCACTTTATATCCAAACACTTGATGGATCAAATTGATGAAAATCCTTCCATCCCTGTGAAAGCAGTTCAAGAACAATATCAGAAAAATTTGAAGTTGAAGTTTCAAGGATGCAAGCTTACAGGGCCAAATCCAAAGCAATACAACAACTTCATGGGGATTTCAACTCACAATATGGATTGCTTAGAGATTATGTTGGGGAACTCATAAGGAGAAACCCTGGGACTACTGTAAAGTTAGATGTTGAACTACCCCCAGATCCAGCATGTACAAGTAGAAAATTCAAGAGAATATACATATGCTTAGGTCCACTTAAAGAGGGGTTCAAAGCTATTGGGAGAGGCTTGCTTGGGCTTGATGGTGCTTTCATGAAGGGACCATATCCGGGTCAAGTTCTAACAGCTGTTGGGGTAGACCCTAATAATGGTATATACCCGCTTGCATATACTATTGTTGAAATAGAAAACATAGATTCATGGAAGTGGTTTTTAGAGTATCTTAGGGATGACTTGAATCTTGACATCAATTCAAACTTCACTCTCATATCTGATAGGCAAAAGGTAAAACTTTACTTTATATATGTTACATATCTTTTAGCTAATTTATATATTATGTGTAACCTGATTTATGTTAACTTAGGGTCTATGTCAAGCCATTTCGATTGTATTTCCAAGAGCTGAGCATAGGTTTTGTGTGAGGCACATTCATGAGAATATGAAGCTATATTTCAAGGGTAAGGCATATAAAGACATATTATGGAAGCTTGCAACATGTACAACTGTTGTACAATTTGAAAGAAGCATGGATGAGTTAAAAAAACTAATTCAGAAGCACATTTATGGTTATCAAAGATCAACCTAAACAGTGGTCCAGATCTCAATTTTCAGGTATGTATTGTTGCTTCATTCTTATGTAATAAGTAAACCGTTTACTAATTATGCTATTGATTTTCACAGGAAGAGCACTTTCTGTAGTGCTAATAAATAACATGTGTGAAATATTCAACTCTAAATTACTGGATGGTCGAGATAAGCCAATCATCACTGCATTAGAGTACATTAGGGAGTATTTGATGAGAAGAATTGTCAATGTACTACAAGTGATTGATAAAACTGATGGTCCACTAACACCCACGGCACAAAAGTTATTTGAAAACATCAAGAAGGATGCTATAAAGTAGAATGTTACTTGGAATGGGGGTGAGCAGTTTCAGGTAGCTGGACCATTTCATGATCAGTATGTGGTTGACATCTCTCGTAAGACATGCACCTGCAGGAGATGGGAACTTATCGGGATGCCTTATAACACGCAGTTGTAACATTATGGAATATGGCAAGCTTTGGTTAACAAGTTGGCATTCCAGAAAGTTGGGTGCATCCGGTGTACACATTGGAGACTTGGAAGAATGTCTATAGTTTCAAGATACTTCCCATTAATGGAATGCACTTGTGGGAAAGAACACAACTACCAACCAAAATCACCCCACCAACACATCACACACCTGTGGGAAGACCTAAAAGAAAAGAAAGAAGTCTATTGTTGAAGACTTGACACGAGGTGGACGACTTTCCAAGAAAATAGTACTATTAGGTGTGGAAAGTGTAAGAATCAGGGACACAATAGTAGAACTTGCAAACGCCAATCAGAGAATTAAAGGGTTTGGACTATTACTTGGATGAAGCTCGAGGTCCAATTTGGTAGTTTACATGTTTGTTTTGAAAAGAAAGTCTAATTTAGAACTTGTGTTTTGAAGCTATGTATGTTGTGTGGATGTTTGATAACATGAATTTTATGTCCTTTTGAACTACTATTATGTTTGGTATTTAGTTTACATGTATGCTATGTTCATTTACTTCAATCTACACAAACTGTTGTGCTTCATTGAAAGCAACCTACACAAACTGCATACTTAATGCAAATGTCAACTGATGTGCAATAAGTCTGCACAAACCAACCAAACCCAAGTGCATTCATTCAACAAACCAACCAACCCAAGTGCACAATCTGAAAGTTTGAACAAGATATGTCAAAACAAAGTAGGATAATTTCATTCCATTCAACATGATAAAACATATTACATAATCAACTTCAATCACCATTACATGAATTTCAAACATCCAACAAACACAAAAAAACCAACTCCAAATCAGCCACCTTCTGAGCCTCTTTGAATGTTCTTTACTTGTTTTCAGTTGACCTTCTACCTCCTCTTTTGACCTAATAAGATCTGGTATAACCTCTATGCATCTTTTACATGTCTCAGGCTCATACCATAGAAAGAACGCACATTGTGAACCCTAATTCAAAATTAAGAGAAAAATAAGGTTTCTTGAGACATAGATCATGTATCGTCATGAGTATTAAGGGATGAACATACCTTCTTCGCTGGACATGTAAAGAACCGACGACCGGGATTTCGTGATGTTCGTGATGTTCGAACCAATGCTTCTTTTCCACAATAGCAATAAACCTTGTTCGAAGCCCGATTGAACATTATGTGACTGGATTCACAATCAATCGAAGATTCTTGCGACTGACTTAAACTCGATTGAGGTTTCCTGAGATCCATAATCGAAGATTCTTGTTGTCTTGTTTCCCCCAATTTTGAATCCAACGATAATCAGATAGGCATTATAAGGGGGAAGGCATCGATGGGTGATGAAAAGTCCATATTGCCCTCGTGTGCTTCGCACGTGATGTGACTTAACCCAAAAAACTAACGGGCGTTTGTTTAAAGGACGTAACGGGCAACGTTTTCTATACATAAAGGACAGTGAGTGAGCGTTTTAAAGATAAAGGACTATATCTGCAAGAGTTGATAAATATAAAAGACGTTTACTGTAATTTTGTCTAAAAAATATATAACTTCCTATTATAAAATGCAGAATTTTAAAGTTATACATAAATAAGCAAGTAAATAAGCAAGTCGTGGAATACATAATGATTCAATGGTGTATTTAAAGTTGATTGATAATGCTCCACTTTCTGAGAAAGTATTGATCTCTCTTGATGTTTGCGCCCTATCAATGCAAGTGGAGTAAGAAGTTAGACTATTCACAATGCTACAACTCATCCTTTCCATAAACAATTCTAATCAGCATGTCACATCAGCTTTCCACTCAAATGCACTAATTCTTCACACAAACACTTTTTCACCAACACCATACTTCCTACAAACACCTTTATTATTCCTATCTCACATTTTTATTTTAATTTACTTTAAATAAATATATTTTAATTATTATAAATGTACTTAATTAAAATAATAATGAAATTAAATATCAAATGATCAAGTGAATACTTAAATTATTGTGATTTAAAAATATTAGAATTTTTTATTTGATTAACATATTTTAATTAAAATACTATACTTAAATTATTATTTTAATTAAAAGATTTTATAATTTTTTAATTAAAAACATTTTAATTTAAATCAATTAAAATCATTTTTAAAGTGGGCCCCACCACTTTATTTATGTTTTTAAATTAATTTTAAAGAGATTGGCCCACCACCACCATATTTGAGCGGCCCTTGGGGACGGACGGATGCCCTGCCAGACGTCTCCCCCATCACCACCCTTCCGGCGGGCGCGGTCCACGTCGGCGACGCGCCGGCCAAAGGCGCCACGATGGGGACGGTCTTAGATGTGATGACTTTGCTCATAAATTGCATATAGTTACTATCATTTTTCTTTTCAATGAAAGATCGATACTTTTTCAAACAATTATAATACAATATTACTTCATTTCAATCTAAATTTATTAACATCTCAACATATACTCGATCATAATATGATAATACTCTATTCCAATAGAATTTACTTACATCCTAATATCTACTCGGATCTAATACCACTTGTGTACCACTAGACCAATGCCAATGCAACTTAACCATGATCAATTAAACACGACTCACTATGTTTTATACATATATCTAAATTATCATGTAACAATTTCTTAATAATAGGATCTGTGGTTATTACATGAACACAAAACCAAGTTAACATTTACTTTTTTTTAATCTAATATATAGACAAGAGTAGAGACTATTCTCATTCAAAACCTTATAAAATGAAATTTCAACTTAGATATGCTAACAGATAAAACAAATTTTGAGACATAAAATCTATAAAAATATCCAACATGTTTTGCCTGCCTGATAACAAAAGAGAACAATACAAAGCTAGTGACCACAAAACATGAAAAAGTACATAAAACAAATGCTACTTTATTTCTCCACACAACTAGCTAGATGTTTGAGAAAGCCAAGAAAACAAGACATGATAATTAAAATCCAATTAACAACTTGCTTTGTTACTTGTCTCACTCCCACTTCTAGGTATAATATTAGAGAATAAAGAGTAAGTGTTTAGTTTTTTCATTAAGAAAATTTAAAAATAAAACAAAAGATGTAACATCTGGATTTTGTTTGTTCATGCACCTTGAGAAGGTATAGAGAATTTTTATAATTTATTTTTAATATATTTTAGATTTTTGTCTTTATATAAGTTCTTGTATTTACTTATAAAATTTTGTCTTTATGTTTAAAATCATTAGAAACTTCGTTTTTGTAATTTATTTTTAATATATTCAGATTTTCAATCAAATGTATGGCAACTTTTTTGGAACGACAGACACACGCTACTCCTAAACCACACCACTGTAAAGTGTGAACTATTCCCTATCAGGTTCAAATCTGAGGTTACTCTTAAACCCAAAGTATAGAACCTAACTCACTTTTTACATATTTCCACTTAAAAGGATTCCAAAATTCTTTTATATAGTACAAAGTGAATGTGTTTTTATACATTCAGAGACAAGTATGATGATTCTTGAGTTTTACACATTTACGCATTGGTAAATACCTAGTGTTCACTAATTTACTTTTAATTGTTCAGGTGAAGACCTTTAAGGAGGCCACTCATAATTAATTGGTCTAAACCGAATACGTTTAACTATGTGGTTATCATTCCATCACAATCAAATAGCGGCAAAACACATTGATAGTATTTGAAGGTAGACATTTCTTATGAATCAATATCTTTCATATCAACAATCGACATAAGATTTGCTTAGCGTGTTATAGCTTCCTTATGATTATCTTAAATTAGCCTTATACTTTATTGAACTGAAAGTTCTATGGGCTAAGCTCGTGTATAAAAACTTATTTTTAGTGTAGGCCCACCGCCCATGTGTTATCATACTTCGAATTTTGAAGTTTAAACTTTGAATTGTTGTTTGGACTGGCAAATTTGGGCAGGCCCAAACAATTAGTTTAGCCTTTTAGGTTGGATTTCATTTGAAAATTCGAAACTTTTGTAAGAATATTTTTTCTTAATCTTGATTGAAACTTGATGTGATTTTTAATTATAATTTATTTAAGGGTAGGACTATAGTAAAAAGTATTCAATCAAAAAGTCTAAAAAAGATTTTATACTTGACACGTGTTCTTCTATTTTGTGAAAATGATAACATTTTGGTCAATATGTTAAATACGCCAGATCATTATGTTAAATATTAATTTATTGTGTCAAATATTTTCATCATTTGTTATATGTATTAATAAATTTGTTTATGTTTAGATCATTTTTATATTATCTTTATTATTATTTTTATACATTATACAAACTTGTGATTATTTTTATCATTGTGTATTACAATTACAGGTACACAATGATTTTATTTCATAAATTGTTTTTCGAAACTCATTGTATCCAGGATAACACAATGACGAGCAGAAAACAAAATAAGATATTTTATCATTGTGTTTTATGGTATTTTATTTTGTGTTAGTTTGTCATTATTTTTAATATATTAGATTAATTAATTGTTACTTTACAATTATCTTCTTTTTAGAATACATCATTTCAAAATTCACAATAGTGTTCAGAAACATAATAATTAATAAAAGACAATGAATCGCACTAAAGACAAAATAACAAGCAGTTTCATATGAGCTGAAAATATTATCTTTTTATATAAGGACATTGTAGTTATTTTAAAGATAAAAACGCTCGCATTTATGGTGTAATTTTTATAAAAACAGTTAATATTGTATATAAAAGTTATGAAGTTTAAAAAAAAGTTGTAAAACTTAAAAAGTTAACAAAAGTGTTTATGATTGAAATACATCTTTAACAAACCTATTTACTATAATATGATCCCAACAATTGATTATGCCTATTTATGATTGATATTCTTTCTTACAGTTTTTATTCATTATTCTTTTATTTGAATCAACTCCATTATCTTAATGAGACTTGTGTTTATATATGTTAAGAGAAAAGTTACTATACAAAATGTGTTCTCCGTGTGAAGTTTATGAAGTTATTGCTTGATATTTCCACCACTGATTTCATTGTTTTGTGTGATGACTCAACCCCTTGCGTGAAAATTCTATCACTACGTGAAACTTATCACGCAAATGTAAATCCTTCTTACGTAATAACTCCCCCCCACCCCATTCTAAACTATATATGCTAGTGATTAAAGTTATTGTAGTGTTTTCTGTACTTTGTTTTATATTTTAAGTTAATAGTTTAGTTATTTGGTATAAATAAAAGTGTTTATGATAATTATTGAAGTGTTAATATTTTATATGAGAACTTGTTAGATATGATGTAACACCCGGCCTCTCACACCAACAATATTGTCCGCTTCGTTCACGAGGAGCTCACGGATTTGCTTTTGGTTGCCCGGTGAAAACTTCCCAGGGAGGTCACCCATCCCTGGATTGCTCCCACCTAAGCACGCTTAACTATGGAGTTCTCCTCTCATCCACAGCCAATACGCCCAAAACGCGTTGTTGATATTAGAGGTCAGACATTCCTTATGAACCAGGAATCTCTCCTGACCACGGCCGATGTGGGATATGTGTAGGGTGTCACAAGCACCCCCTGTTTGGACTCATCGTCCTCGATGAGCCGAGAAGTCACCATCCTTGGTGAGGTTTGTCCCACACCCCGAACGGCACAGGAGTGGCTCTGATACCATTCAGTCACACCCGGCCTCTCACACACCAACAATATTGTCCGCTTCGCCCACGAGGAGCTCACGAATTTGCTTTTGGTTACCCGGGTGAAAACTTCCCAGGGAGGTCACCCTCCCTGGATTGCTCCCACCTGAGCACGCTAAACTGTGGAGTTCTCCTCTCATCCACAGCCAATACGCCCAAAACGCGTTGTTGATATTAGAGGTCAGACATTCCTTATGAACCAGGAATCTCTCCTGACCACGGCCGATGTGGGATATGTGTAGGGTGTCACAAGATCGCTCGGGCGCCGTACCGTCTAGCACCGAACGAACTACAAGAGCTATCTAAGCAATTGCAAGAGTTGTTAGACAAAGGATTCATACGTCCCAGCTCTTCACCTTGGGGAGCTCCAGTGCTTTTCGTTAAAAAGAAAGATGGAACCTTCAGGATGTGTATGACTACCGCGAACTGAACAAGGTGACAATCAAGAATAGGTACCCACTTCCACGCATTGATGATTTGTTCGACCAGTTGCAAGGATCTAGCTACTATTCCAAGATTGACTTGAGATCAGGTTATCATCAGTTGAGGGTTCGAGAGGAAGACATCTCCAAGACTGCATTTCGCACACGCTATGGGCACTATGAGTTCACCGTGATGCCTTTTGGGCTGACCAATGCCCTAGCAGTTTTCATGGACCTCATGAACCGTGTCTGCAAACCTTATCTGGATAAGTTTGTCATTGTCTTCATTGATGACATACTAATCTACTCCCGTAATAAGGAAGATCATGAGGAACATTTGAGAACCATACTGGAATTGCTAAGAGATGAACAGCTTTACGCAAAGTTCTCAAAATGTGACTTCTGGATGCGTGAAGTGCAATTCCTTGGGCACGTGGTGAATGAAAAGGGAATACATGTTGATCCTTCAAAGATTAAAGCAATCAAGGATTGGCCGGCACCAAAGACGCCTACTGAGGTGCGACAATTCCTTGGTTTGGCAGGCTATTACCGGAGATTTATTGAAGGATTTTCTAAATTGGCACAACCTTTGACTGCCCTGACTCATAAGGGAACATTTATAAGTGGGGTAGCAAAGAGGAAACAGCGTTTCAGGCGCTTAAAGACAAACTCTGCAGCGCACTAATCCTAGCTTTACCAGAAGGAACTGATGACTTTGTTGTTTACTGTGATGCATCCATCCAAGGTTTGGGGTGTGTATTGATGCAACGTGACAAAGTCATAGCTTATGCATCTAGACAGCTCAAGGTGCATGAGAAGAACTATACAACGCATGATCTGGAACTAGGAGCTGTAGTGTTTGCCTTGAAAATCTGGAGGCACTACCTATACGGAACCAGGTGCACGATCTATACAGATCATAAGAGCCTCCAGCACATATTTAACCAGAAGGAACTAAATATGCGGCAACGACGATGGTTAGAATTACTCAATGATTATGACTGTGTGATCAAGTACCATCCGGGTAAGGCTAATGTGGTAGCTGATGCCCTTAGTCGTAAGGAAACCCTAAAGCCTCGTCGGGTGCGCGCATTACAAATGACTATCCACTCTGACCTACCAATGCAAATCAAAGATGCTCAATCTGAGGCTTTAAAGACGGAGAATCTCAAAGCAGAATCCATGCGAGGCATGGAGAAATAATTGGAGGTTAAAGCTGATGGAATCCGTTACTTTATGAAACGGATCTGGGTACCACAGTACGGGAACTTGCGAGAGCTGATAATGGATGAAGCTCATAAGTCACGTTACTCGATCCATCCAGGTTCAGACAAGATGTATCAGGACCTGAAAGAATTTTACTGGTGGCCGAAAATGAAGGCGGAGATAGCCACGTACGTAAGCCGATGCCTAACTTGTTCCAAGGTTAAGGTGGAATACCAGAGACCATCCGGTTTACTCCAACACCGGAAATTCCAGTGTGGAAATGGGAGCAGATCTCAATGGACTTCATCACGAAGTTACCCAGAACTCCCAGCGGATGCGATACCATTTGGGTTATAGTAGATCGCTTAACGAAATCCGCACACTTTCTGGCAATCCGAGAGACTGATCGAATGGAGAAGCTAACACGTATCTATTTAAGGGAAATAGTCTCCCGGCATGGCGTACCAATATCTATCATTTCTGATCGTGACGCTCGGTTCACTTCTCACTTCTGGCAATCATTACAACGATCATTAGGAACGCGGCTGGATATGAGTACTGCATATCACCCGCAGACCGATGGTCAAAGTGAGCGTACAATCCAAACACTGGAAGACATGTTGCGTGCCTGTGTGATCGATTTTGGCAGCAGTTGGGAAACTCATCTACCATTGGTTGAGTTCTCCTATAATAACAGTTATCACACCTCGATCAAGGCAGCTCCATTTGAAGCATTGTATGGACGTAAGTGTCGATCACCTATCTGTTGGGCAGAAGTAGGAGAAAGCCAACTTACAGGACCCGAACTTGTGCACGAAACGACTGAGAAGATCGTGCAAACTCGTAACCGTATGGCAGCAGCCCGTGATCGACAAAAGAGTTACGCTGACAAGCGTCGTAAACCATTGGAGTTTCGGGTTGGTGACAAAGTACTGTTGAAAGTCTCACCCTGGAAAGGTGTAATACGCTTTGGAAAGCGTGGGAAGTTAAGCCCAAGATACGTGGGGCCATTCGAGATTGTCAAACGGATTGGCCCTGTAGCCTATCAGTTAAATTTACCTGAAGAACTCAGGGGGATACATGATGTTTCACGTATCCAATCTGAGGAAATTTCTGTCTAATGAATCATTGATAGTGCCTTTGGAGGAATTAAAGATAGATGATCAACTACATTTCATCGAAGAACCAGTGGAGATCATGGATCGAGAGGTCAAGACACTAAAGCGTAGTAAAATTCCCATTGTGCGCGTAAGATGGAACTCTAAACGGGGACCAGAATTTACATGGGAACGGGAGGATCAGATGAAGTCTAAATATCCGCACTTGTTCGTGGATATACCTTCAGAACCTAACTCCAACTGAATTTCAGGACGAAATTTTCTCAACTGAGGGATACTATGACATCTCACGATATCAAGTAAAGAACATTGTAGGTCTATTTTCACATTTGTTCTACCTCATAAAGTTTCACGTGCGTGTGATAGCTCAGATAATACAGATGGTTTCATGGTCACCTTCTGATAAACAAAAGTACTAGAAACATTCAAGATATTCCCAAATCAGAAAGGAAACCTAAGATTCTTCTTGTTGAAGATCATGTGGTGAATGCGAGTGACATCTGGCACTAACCAGTACGTCAGTTAGCATTAAGCTCGTTAACTCACTGTGTGTATTAACTGTCCTCATGTATTTTCATAGTTTATTTATCGGTTTAACCGAATTCTCCTTATACTTGTTTATCAACCCCAGTGTTCCAATTTTCGGGACGAAAATTCTTCAACAAGGGGATAATGTGACAACCCGAGTTTTTCCATTTTATTATATTTTATAATAATAATAATAATAATAATAATAATAACAAAACTAATAATATAATAATAATAATAATAATAATAATATAATAATAATAATAATAATAATAATAATAATAATAATAATAATAATAATAGAGGATTGTCTGCTTTTGTGTTAATGGAAGAATTTGAGGGCCACTACTCCATGTTTTCTGCAATCACAACCATATAACAAACAACCCAATTTCACTTTATCTCATATATTTCCTCACCTCACATCAACGGCAACCTCTCGACACCTCTTTCTCGACTGTTTCAATCGACGACAATAGCACCGGCAACCACTCTCTCTGCAATCAACGCCACCCCGACAGCCCTCCACGACCCCTCTCTATCACCGGCAGTCCTCTTCGGCAGTTCTCACGACCGTGCGACGTACCCAAGCGACGGTTATCCTCGCGATCAGACGACAACCCGTACCTCATTCGGTATGTTTCTCCTTTTCAGCATTCGATATCATTCGGTTTCGTGTACGGTTCCTCCATGTTCATAATTCGCGCTCACTTTGGTGCCCGGTTTCGGGTCTTAGTTCTTGTGTGTGTTCCGGTTGTGTTCGTGTGTGTTTGAACCTGCGAATCATCGGTGTGTATATATGTGCGTATGTATGAACCCGTGGGTATGTGTGTTGAGAAACAGAACACAGCAGCCGAAGGCTGCTGTGTGCGTTTATGTATATGTTGTTTTGCATGTATATATATATAGGTGATTTTATCATGTAAACATATATGTGTATGTGATTGAGGGCACCACAAAGCAACCGAAGGCTGCTGTTGTGTGCATGTGTATAAGCTGATGTGTGTATATGTATGTATATTGCTGCGCATGTACGTATGCTGCTGTGTGCGTGACTGTATGTTACTGCGTATGTATGTATACGTTTCTGTTCGTATGTGTATGTTGTTGTATATGTACGTATATATGTGTGTGCGCAGGTTGTGTATGTATGTATATATGTTGCGCAGGAAGGACGAACACAGCAGCCTTCGGCTGCTGTGTACGCGATGTATATGTGTTGTATATTTATACACATATGTATGTATGCTGCGTATATGTTGTATATGTAGCAGTGTGTGTGTGTGTTCTAACGTGTGTTGTATGTATGTATATATAATCATGTGTACTGCTTTTTATATATATATATATACATGTAAGCTGCGATATATATATATATATATGTATGTATGCGTGTAGTAACTATATATAAATGTGTTCATATGTAGGTATGAATGTATACTGTTGCTGTGTATCATCGAATAGAGGTGTGTACGTGCACCATGTTTATGTTTGTGGTTGAATGTGTTATTAAGTGTATAATATGATGTGTGTGCATATTGGGGGGGGGGGGGAAGTCACGACAGTGGGGTTTGACAAGGAGGGGGGACTAAATTGTGCATCAAAGTGTGGGTTTGAATTGTATGTGGATGTGTATGTGATCTGTATGTATGTATGCCATCGTAATATGTGTGTTTTTGTTAATGTGTGAATATTTTAATCATAGATGCATTATTATATGTGGGTTCTGTGAATCCAATTCATAGGTTAAAGTGGGAGTTAGGTGGGGTTATGCTTGTAGATGACAGATCATATATATATATATATTATATATATATATATATATATATATATATTATATGTACATTAGGTAGTGTATGCATGACTTGTATGTGGGTTGATATGTTTGTACTATTGACGTGTGTTGGGGAATGCTTTTGAATATGAATGCATGTGTTGTTATGGATTATAAGTACGTGTTTTGTTTGAAGTAATATATTATGTTTGTGTGAAATATATTGTACGTGCGTGTTTTGGATTGGGTCGTGTTGCGGTTGTGATATGTATGTGACGTGTTATGAATTGTGTGGGTTCCATTATAATAAGTTATTCTAAGGAAAATGCATAACGATTATTTTGTACATGAATTTACATACGTGAGAATAATTGGGTTTTATACAGTTTGAGTGTGCTTGAGTATGTATGGGAAAAGTTGATAACTGGCACCGTAACCGAGTCGTGAACCGCGAACCGAAAAATCCTTACGTTTACAATTAATAATTAATATTAATAATTAATATTAATTATATATATATATATACCGAATGAAACACAGGTTAATCGGAACTCTAATCACTGTGCATTCGTGTATTCACACTACTGTGCTATTAAGGTGAGTTTACAGCCCCACTTTTACTTTATACTCTTTTTGGGGGAGAGAAACATGCTGTTTTTATAAACTTTACATTACATTAGATTTTTGTAATACTGCATATACTTGATACTATGGTGTATACTTGCCCAACGGACTGTTAATATGGACTTAACGAGGTAATTGTTAGTAGTACTACTGGGATTGACATACCCACCCGGGCTAGTCGCGCTAGCACAACGTTCGTCAAACGGTGAACGGTTAGCCTAATTACAAGTGTTGTGGTGTGTGATCCACATCCGGGCCTGTTTTATTTATTTGGTTACATGTCAGTTCGCCGCGCCTTCATACACATAGTGATCATTATGGACTAGCTACCCATTATATGCTTTATTTATAATCCGGGGATTACATACAGGACGGATTACATAATCCGGGAATTTCATACTTGACGGATTACATAATCCGAGGATTACATACAGGACGGATTACATAATCCGGGAATTTCATACTTGACGGATTACATAATCCGGGGATTACATACTTGACGGATTACATAATCCGGGAATTACATACTTGACGGATTTTATAATCCGGGAACTTCATTACTGATAATTACTGTTTTCAGATAAACCTGTGAACTCACCAGTCTTGTACTGAGTTTTTTGCATGTTTTCTCTGAGGACAATGATGTGGCACGATTAGGAGCACAGCATCTACAGCATATCATTCTGTATTCACCACAAACTGTTTTCAAGATTTAATTTGCATTTACCTTACATAAACTGGACTGGACACGTGTTTGTGTGTTTCAAAACTATTGTTAAATATTTTACTGTATTCGCTTCCGCATTACTTAAACATGATTGGTTTGTTTCATTATTATTAAGCAATCTATATGTTTTGTAATTATCGAGTCGTTTGGTGTAACTAATGCTTACCTGAGATCCTGGTTATATCACACGCCTGACGGTAAAACCCCGTATGTGGAAAATGAGGGTGTGACATATGAGAAGGTCTTGAAAAACAAGCGTTATCGGTAACTAAATACCATCTCATATTATCTCTCATTCTAATTTTACTCATATAGTCATGTATCTAAATTAGTTGATTTGGGTAAATCTTCTACGGGATCTGTTTGAGAAAACTAAATTGTTCTTGTGTATCTTACGCATGTAAACTTGTTCTACATTATGTAAATAGGCATACATTTTAAAGTTATATAAAATCATTTCATGGTCTTTGACACTACCCATTTTAACTTAATGTCGCAAAAATTTTTGGATCCCCGCTAAATTTTATAAATGAAATTCTTTTGAATGTCCAACACATTCTATAAGTCTGTTATCCGAGTAAAATCATTGACGAAATACCACCCATGCCCTGCGAACATAAACGACATTGGTGACTCGACCCACTCATCATTTTAGTGGATATCCACTGCGTGAAAGTCCGATGTGTTAAACCTCTGGTCCACGTAAAACATATTACACAAAGTGAAAATCAAACTTGTTACCTCCACATTGAAGGAAAAAAGACTACCTTCTATCAAACCAATTAATTTGGTTCTCATTAGGTGGAATCACCTTCTTGATAATCTATGGTTCTTGACCGTTCCTCTCTACTTTTCTGCACAAAAACCAAAAATAACATGACAAACATATAGTTTAATTTTTGTTTTAACCATGGTTTCTGAATAATTAATTGTTGAACATCCCAAGCACAGCCACAAAGTGGTACCATGTTGGCCCATTTATATGTGCATGGACCATGTTTCAAAAATAATTGATTTGTATCTAATGTTGGTCCTTTTTTTTGATCTAGAAGTGACAATTTTGTCTATTAACTTATAAATGGAGCGGTGTTTTATTTTAAATGAGTTATATACAAAGTATGAACTTTAAGGGAAATGGTTGTGTTGAAAACCACTCAACTCTACTGTACTATGTCGGTTTGCACAATGATTTTTTTAGATTTTCTCGAATTAATCACTAAACTTTAATAATTTGTATAAAGCCCCTACTTCACTTTTCCTATATATAATAAATTAATAAAGAATACTTGGATGAATTTTTTTAATAGATATTATTTCTACAAGTTCATATAACTCTAACTTATCAATAACCTAATAGACTAATTATTTCTACAAGTTCATATTTATAATCCGATAATTGAAGATAAAACGAGATATGTATGCTTTTTGTTTTGAAAAAACATGGACCCAAATTTATGCGTAAAAACAGACGAAAGACCTATTTTATATAGGTAGGGAACCATCACTACATTTTCTTGAACATTTTCTTGAACGCCACCACTCTTCGTAAAAGAGTATGTCAATTGGTCAATGTTTTCAGAACCGGATCGGACGTCGAACCGGACGTCTTACTGGTTTGGTGGTCGGACCGGTCGGACCGGTTGGACCGAATTTAACTATATTTTAATTATATTTATATATATATAAATATAATTAAGTGACCAATATATAAAATACAATAGTTCTTTCAGCCAAACAAAACATTATATAAAATAAAAATAACAAAAATAAAACCATTTACAACCTTCTAGCAAACTCTACCACCATCACCACCTATAAAACCACCACATTCCCCCACCGTATCACAACTCTCCGATCAACTCTCGATCACAAATTCCCCAAATTCTCTCATTCTCCGATCATCTTACGTCATCAATGGCTCCGGCAGCTGCGGATCTGAGCATAATGATCGAAAGAGGACTGAAGATGATCGCTGGTGTTGTCGAAGGAGATTTGCGGGTGGAGAGGAGTTTGGTCGACCGAACTTCAGTGATACAAAGGGCGGTGAAGATCTGTTTGTTCATCGATACAAAGGGCTTCGGTTTCATCACCCCCACCGATGGTTCAAAGGCGGTGAAGATCTGTTTGTGCAAGACAATCGAGAACCGTAAAGTGGTTCAAAGATACAAAGAGCTTCGGTTTCATCACCCCCACCGATGGCGGTGAAGATCTGTTTGTTCATCGGTCGTCGATTAGGACCGATGGCTTCAGGAGCTTAGGCGACGGCGAGACGGTCGGAACCGGTCGGAACCGGCCCGGTTCGCCGGTCCAACCGTCGGTTCGGTTTCAACCGGCCGGTTCAAAGCAACCAAACGAACCACCCCTGACCGGACCGGACCAGGCCCCGATTCGCGGTCGAACCGGTCGGACCGGCCGGTCCGATCCGGTCTCAACAACATTGCAATTGGTAGTTAAAATTATGATAGTTATTTGGTTATATCGGTAGCAAAATCACTTAGAAGTAACGATGAGAGTTGCCTGTAACCAGTTACCAATAATCACCCAAGTTGTTAATGCACACTTGTTGCTAACGCATGCCACTTCTCTCGGCTGCCACTCATGGACCATGTTGTCGCTAGTCTCACTTACTACTCATGGACCGGATGTCACTAATATTAATCAAATTCACTCAAACTTTCAATCAACCATATGCATCCGAAACAAAATTCTATGACTTTTCAAAAAGAAAAAATAAATTTTTTTCGCGCTAAGCGATCAGCAAAACCCATAGCAAGGCGATGAACTGGAAATCTTTTGACATTGGGGTTTTGGCCCCTATAAACCCAAAGGTTTTTAGGTGCTAGAAATCAGAATAGCCTTGATGATGTAGCGGGCGGAACGAATCGAAGTACTATCACGTTGATTCTACGAATACCCGTGAAGTTTTTCACCCAAACCCCCAAATTCGACCCAAGAGTCACGAATTTGAAAAGACAAAGTTCTTAATTCTCAATAAAATCTGGTCTCTTTCTACATTACAGAAACTGAACTTAAATAAGAAATCAAACATGCGAGATGGGCCTAAACAAGCAACCCTAGGTCCAAACAAAAGCCCAAAACAAACTCGAAAACTAGAAAAAACATAAAATTGGCCCAAAAGCCCATTTAGAGGCCTTATTTCAGAAAATTAACGGGATAACCCGCCTACGGCGGTTACCATAACGTGGCATTCGTTTCTGCGGTCGTTTTGACCGGTAGCATGTCAGAAACGGAGACTCATAGCCCAGGTTAGGCCCATTTTCGTGAAGCACGGTCTTGGGCCTCTCAAAAGAGTAAGGCCCGCTCTTCAACACTTGGGTCCGCATCACTTGATCAACACGTTCTCAACGCTCTTTAACATGTGATGTTGTTTATTATGATTTCACTTTGATCTTAAGTAAATGAACTCAAATAGATTGAGGGTACTAAATTAACCAACATTTACATATTACTAATTACCAATTTCTCTATGCATAATGGTGTTGCACCTTATGTATAGGGGGGTTTTAATAAAAAATTGATTTTTCACTTTTAACACTTTTTCAATTTTTAAAATTAAACTTCTCAAATTTGATTTTGTTTACCTTTAACCCAAAATATATTTCAATTTAATCTCACGATGTTTATATGTTCAACTTTGTTCCCGTATACTTTTCATAACTCGTAAATCACCGTTTTACGTTTCGTTCGAAGTTTTACAAGTTAACACGACACAACATGCATGTGTGATTCAACATTTTAACGTTTCGTTCTAAATTTTGTAAGTCAATACATCACAATGTGAGTGTGTGGTTCAATATTTTTACGTCTATATTCCCTTTTGAAAAGTTGGTCACAACACACGGATCTTAGATCGACTTAGTTATATTTTTTATATTTACGTTTTGGTCTAAATTCTCCATATCAACACACTGCAACTTCAGTGTTGGTGGTCGTTAGCGGTGGTGGTCGTTAGCAGTGGTGTGACATTGATATTATTTGACATGGTTTTACGCCTCCGCTGCAACACAGGGAGTTTAATTCTAGTTATAGCTGAAACTTAATTATTGGTTTGTTTCACATAAAACCAACCTAACCCCTTTCAACACAAACATGTTTTAACCCGTTATCCATACAACAAGTTTATTGTTTGTTATATCTATTTAAGGAACACAATTTGAACACGAATCCTATGCCACAAACGTCATTCTTCATTTGTTCTTTGACACAAATCTTAAATAGCTTGAATTTAAGATGAATTATTTCTCGTTAATAATAAGTAACGTTTAAATCATTTTATTGATTAGATGGGAAGAAGAACATCGGCGGAACGTGGAGAGACGAGATGTGCAGCTTTGGATGAAGAGGAAGGTTGACAGGGAAGACATCAAGATGTGAATCGTCACAGATCTAAACCCAGATGACACCATCTTCTCCGTTGGACCTTTGACACAAATAATTATACATATTAATAAATTACACGCGAGTCAAACCCAAGTTCAAACTTAAGCTTAAAATATTTATCACAAAATCAAACCTTAAATCCAGTTAAATTAAATGAGTCAAACTCGAGTTTAGAGTTTGATTTGGCTTGTTTAGACCCCCAGCTTCAAATGATATATTTGGATACCTCTTACATTAATGTTCACACCTTTGCTTCAAACGGTGTATTTTGTTACCTACCTCCACAGTGATAGGTTGCACATGGGATCTCGCTTCACAAACATCATACATTATATATATGCTAAAAGACAATTCTTTTATGCACGTTTCTAATTCAAGATATTTCTTGAGCTTATGTATTTTTATTTAAATTTAGATGGGATTTATTAAGATAGTAATTATAGAATGCGTTACCCTTAAATTTTCCAGCCTTATATTTTTATCTTTTGTAAGTGAGCTTAAATGTTTTGAAGACCCGAGACAAAATAAAGACTTGGGGATCTTAAATGTTATCCTGATAAACAATGTAGCAGACTAGGGGAGTAAAACATGTGTGCTAAAGTTGGATTAAATTATGTATATAAAAAAGTTTATGACTTAAATTATAAACTCTATGTAATACACAGGCGAAAAAGAAAAAAATATAAAATTATCAAATTAACATTATCATTATAGACTTAAATCACATATTGTTACATACAACAATGTAGATAGAAAATCAATAAAAACATTTTACAAATTATTGAATACTTCTTTACATACATTTGTTGTTGTTTTGTTTTTCGATCTACCATATAACATCCGAAACAAAATTCTACGGTTTTTCAACAAGGCAAAATAATTTTTTTCATGCAGAGCCGTTAGCAAGACCCACGCCAAGGTGATGCACTTGAAATCATTTGGTGTTTGGGGTTTCGACCCCTATAGCCCAAAGGTTCGTAGGTGCTAAAATCAAGATAGTCTCAAACAAGTATGTACTTCACACTCCGTAAGATACATTGATTATTATTATAGTTTTACTTTGGTCTTAATTAGATCAAACTAAATCAAATAGATTGATAGCACTTAAATAACCAACATTGTAGTTGTACTTAATTACCAATTCATTTCAAGTAAAACCAAACGCACTTCAACACAAAGATATTTTAACTCGTTATCCACATAACAAGTTTGTTGTTTGTTATATCTATTTAAGAACCACATCATGGATACAAATCCTGAGTCACAAACATCTTCTTTTGTTCTTTGTTACAAATCTTAAAAAATTAAATTTAAAATTAATTTATTTCTCATTAATAATCAGTAATGTTCAAATCAAAAAACTTTTGATTAGATGGGAAGAACATCAGCGGAACCACGGGTGGGGACAAGATGTGCAACGGTGGTGGAAGAGGAAGGTCAACATAAAACACAACAAAACGTGCATCATCACGGATCTAAGCCCCGATGACGTTATCCTCCCTACTGGACCTTCAAACAACCATTGTCGCCGCCATCTAGGGGTTATTTAGGTCGTTTGGTGGTGTTTGTAGCAAACATTAAGAGAATGATTAGAGTAAGACTCTTTCAAGTAAGACTTCATTCATATATACTTTGTTTCCTTTATAGGAACTTTGTTCAAAAGTTTAAATTATTCTACGAAGAGTATCCTTAGAAATAATTATACATATATGACTAAGATAAGTAATAAATAAAACGCGAATCAAGCCTAAGCTTAAGCTTATAAAATTTTTTACTAACCAAGCCTTAAATCCAGTTAAATTAAATGAGCCAAAAAAACTTCGAATGATGTATTTGGATACCTACCAATGATTCTTAACCCAAGTAGTTAAGGTGAGACATTCAAAACATGTAAATATGGGTTGCATTTGGGCTCAAGTCTCAATTTGAGCAAAAAATACGTAGGGTGTTTGGTTGGAAGGAATATAATGAAACTGAGAAACTAGTATCATTTTCAAGTAAATTTGTGTTTGAATGAGCAATTAAAAGTAAACCCATAAAATATTTCATCACAAATTCCCTTGGTTGTGGGATTTCAAAATCCTTTCACCTAGAGAGGGAATTTGAAATCTCACAACCAGGGAAATTTGAGATGAAACATCCCTTAGGTTTTACATTTCATTACCCATTCAAACATAATTTTACTTGAAATTATATTACTTTCTCAATTCCATTCTATTGCATTCCATTCATTCCAACCAAACACCTTCTTAGGGTTGAGTCAATGGGTTTTTCCAATTATAAGTTTTCTCCTAAGAAGGTTGGAAGTGCGAGCCCTGCTGGAAACGGATAGACGGGTCTGATTCAAATATAACATATCATCCGAAACACAAACCTACATTTACTTTTTAAAAAATAAATTTCGATACCTACCTTTACATTGACATTAATGTTCACACCTTTGCTTCAAACTAAGTATTTGGGTACCTACCTCCACGGTTATTGGTCGCACATGGGATCTCGCTTCACATGCACCATCCATTACATTTTTTTTAAACGACTAAATTGGAATCACTCACGGATCACTGGAGTATCATCGTGCCACCAGTGTTACCACGCGATCATATTCCACCACCAAGTCACCAAGTCACCATTCAGGAGGAAACTCAGAATTATGAAAAACCCCCCTTTATGAGATTCGGACCCATGACCTAATAGGGCCTAAGTCTTATCCCACCACCAAGATGCCGTTGGGCTATAATGCCTTTGGCGCACCACCCATTACATATACACTAAAAGAAACTTTTTAACTTAAATAGTTAGGTTAGCTACCTATAACATATAAATATAGCAGACTACAAGTTCAAGCCCCACTTTAAGTAATATGTTCAGAGTTAAGTCGGGTGGTTTTCCTAATAATGTGTTTCCTCCTTAGGAGATTGGGGGTACGGTCTCGACTGGGACACAGATTAGTGAACCCGATTAAAATAATATCTATCTTTCGAAGCGAGACATTTCTTTATGTACATTTTTAGTTCAAGGTATTTCTTGTGCTTATGCGTTTTATTAAAATTTTGATAGATTTATTAAACTAGTAATTAAAGAATACGTGACCATTAAAATTTCCAGCCTTTTATCTTTTGTACTATGAGCTTCACCGTTTTAAACACCCAAGCGAGATAAAGACTTGGGCCTTCTTTTAAAGGTTATTCTAATACACATTGTAGCAAATTAGGGATGTAAAACACGTTTTTAAAGGACAATTACATGTATTAAAACTTTGGTAGTGTTTATTATGCTGAAGTGATAGAATCATGGTTTTCACGACCGGATCGGACCTGCCGGTCCGACCGGTTCGACCGGTGATCGATCTGGTGGCCGATCCGGTCAGCTATCGTTCGGTTTGATCTGGTTGAACCGGCCGGTTCGTCCCGAACCGGTGATCGGACCGGGGAACCGGACTGGTTCGGACCGGATTTTGTTTTTTTTTTGTTTTTTTAGTAAAATGGGATGTTGAATCATAAATTATTGTGTTAGATATACAAATACAGTTAAGTTTTAGATATAACTATAAAATACATATATAATCATATATAAATTACTTATATTTGATTATATATATAACTATATATATAACATACTATATATATGATTATAACATCATCCGGTTCTTAAATCCGGTCCGACCGGTCCGACCACCAAACCAGTAAGGTGTCCGGTTCGACGTCCGATCCGATTCTGAAACATTGGATAGAAGGAATGAAATAATCCATTACAAGAGAATGAAAAAATAGATGTTTGATGGTCAATATAATGAAATCGTTGATTATGCAAGTAATCCCATTCATTCTAAACATTTCAAAATTATTCCTTCACTCCCCCGTTGTTTTTTCCATTCTATTACCTCTTTCACCACCACCACCAACACCAATCCCCACCACCTCCATGGTCAATACCGACCATTGCCACCGCCATTATCACCACCACCGCCATCGTCAGCGGCCCGCCGCCACACCCACCACCAATGTCGCCACCAACCACTGCCACCAACAACCAACACCACCACCAACCATAAACCACCAGTACCACTCACCAACCACCACCATTGTCGCCCCCGCCACCCTCCACCTCTGTTGCGACCAACCACTACAACCACCACCACCCACCGCCAGCACCTACCAGCAACCGCCAGCCACCGCCCGCCACCACCACCACCTAACACCCACCAAACCTCTACAACCACCACCACCACCAACCCATCCATAGCCGGCCATCACCGCAACCCTCCACCCCCGCCACTGCCACCACCCACCACCATAACCTCCACCACCCAATGCCACCACCTGCTGCCACCTACCCACCACCGCCACACTACCGCCCACGCCACCACCAACCAACGTCACCACCAACCAACGCCACCACCAATCACGCCACCACCACCTCCACCGTATTCCGTTTCTTTGTCTTTTCTTACGTACCAAAGAACACAAAATAATGATTCATTCCATTCTTATAAGGTAACACAAAATAATGATTTGAGTAGTTATGTGTTACTATTGGCTTTATTTACAATCTTAATTCAAGTTTTGTATATCAATTTGTAGGATAGAATTAAGGTTGAAATTGCAAGCTCAATTAGATTATTTTTTGTGGGAAGTTATAGGTATCGTGGAGAACATATATAATTATGTCTGAACGATCTAATCAAGAAGGAACTCCAAGACATGCATGGTATCAATTTAACATATATAATTATAGTTTAATCTATGTACCTTCCTGGTCTTAATAAAACACTATTAACATTGATTTTTCAGTGTTTGTTTCAGTCAAAGAGGAGAAAATGCAAGAAAATCCTAATCAAGAATTAGTAGAGGTAAAAAGGAACGGATACACGAATCTTCCAGTTTGAACACCGATGAAGAATGGTGGTCGAAGCATGGTGATGAGGCCATTGAGATTTGTAAGGCTTATGACAAAAAATGATCTCATCAAATCCAAGTAGTTGACATGCGTATGTTTATTTTTAACGTACTATATTTATTATTTGTATTTTCCTATTCTTGTGCTTAGATATTTATTTTTAACGTACTATGTTTATGAAAAACTTTTTCATATTCTTATGTTGAGTTTTATGATGCTCAAGTATTCAGAAAACGATAATAGACTATACAATAGAAGCCACACAAGTATTCAGAAAACGAATATCGCATTGTAAAATATCGTCGATGCTGCCGCCGCATCGCGCGGGTTCCTTACTAGATATTCAAAACATAAAAACTTAAACCACAAAAATCTATTAACTTACTTTTGTTTAACTACACATGCAGTTCATTCATCACGTAACACTTCCCGATAAACAACATTTAAGGTGTGTAGTCCGTTTCGTCTAAAATCTTTGGATTAAAAGGTGTCATTTTAGTATGGGTCAATATGAGGTTGGTTTGGATTCAATTATGTTCACCGGCAAACTCTCTTCTATTTATTATTTATACATAACTAACAAATTAATAATGATCAGATTTGAATGTATATATCTTCTTTTAACTTCTTAAAACCAAGACACACACATATTGATAAACATAGATGACAACTAAATACATCACAATACGCCAAATCATCACTCAAAATTCATTCTTTGGTCCGCACCATTTCTTGTACAAATTCATATAAACCACAACCAACATATCCTAAAAAAATGATATACCCCAAAATCAGATCCCATTTTATATGCATACCTTGATCGGGATGCAAAATGATAGCTAGGCAATCGCAAAACAAACATCAGATTAGAGAAATAACCTTAAACGTAACCATAAAGAAAAAGAAAACCAGTTCACTGTAAACTATAGATTAGCAAAAGGGCCAAACTAAATTAACATCAGTAACAAGCAAGAGGTCATACCATTTTCTTTATGAGGTGGAGGTAAACATCACCGGTAACAAAACACATAGCTGCACAATCGAAAAATGAACATTCAATTAACAAATGATTTGAGAATGATTTCATGAAATTAATGATGTAAACTACTAAATTTTATCCTTCCATCAAATTATGTCTTTGAAATCTGAGAAGACATAAACTTCATTTGAATTTGATTTTATAAACCAAATATTACATTAAACATCAAACTACAAATATCATTTGCACATTTACAGTAAAGAAGCTCGTATTTCTCATTATCAAAATCCCCAATAATAAAGGCAAAATTATTACACATTGAAGCAGGTGAAGGATGGTGGCTGAAAAAATATCACAAAATAACAAAAAGTGATGTATTGGGTCTTAATAGGTATAGATTTACTGAGAAATTGAATATAGGCGTATGGTTTTACCTGATTCATCAAACCAAGACGATTGTCGTCGAATTTTGGTCATAGGAATAACGGTTTCACGGCAAGAACCCTAGCCAGTGTCGTCACCGTCGATCTTCATATGAAAGACGGTTTCACGACCAGAACCCTAGAGCATGGTTGTGGTCCCTTCGCTTGAAACTCCATAATCCACCAAACTGATTTTCATAGAGAGAGATGTATAGCTTGTTTGAATTTTGAAATGAGATCAGGGTTTGAAATTTGGGAGAAAGAATCTGGGGTTTTGAAACATGAATTTAAAAGAGTTGTTTTTCCTGAAAGTGTTGTACATAAAGCTTATCAACTTGTACAACTCTTAAAATTAAGAGTTTTATGAAAAAGACTATGTTACCCTTCTTATATACATATTAATATAGTATAGATACTTTTGACTCGTATGCTTTTTAACAATTGCCACCCACCAATCCAACCAACCCATTTCGACTGGTTTAGAGAAACCATTTCAACTAATTCTACAAACCTAATGGGACATCTAACATTCTTGTGGTAAGGTGTCTCCTGTCTGTTCAAGAAGTCAAGTTTAAACCTCACAAAGTTTAATTATAAGTAGTTAGTAGAAGTAGATTAAAAGTCCTAAAAAAACTAAAGCATTCCATTATGGGTATTGATGTGTACAGAGGTAATATTTCTTTGCATAAGAAAAACCACCTAATACGCCCAAAAAGATACCACCACCATTCTGGCAAAAAAGCCACCACTAACTATACCAACTACAACAGAAAATCAACAACAAAAAGATCTAAGCCATACCAATTATGTTAATACCTCCGGCAACAAAAGGATCATAAACCTGTAAATTTAGTCATCACTGTTTTCTGCAGAAATATCATCCTCTGAATCTGGAACAATGGCAGACTCAATTGCGGTGTTGCGGGTAGGCCTTTGTACCAATCGCTTCTTGGTACCAAAGTTTTTCCATCTTTTGAATTGAATGGTTAGCATTATCTTTGCTGCTATTGTTTTTTGTTCTCTTTGTTATCGTCGTCATTTTCAGATGTATCTTTAGTTTCAAGCTCACAACTCTCAGAGTCTGAATCAGATTCAGTTGTCTCGCAATCTTCTTCATTTTCTGTGGTTTCTTTTTTCACGACTCGCTGCTGGTCTCTGGATCTTATCTTCCTGCAACACAGATCAAAAATAATAAACGGGTCAAATGTGTCAAACAGGTTAAATGTCATTCAAACTACATTTGTGATGCATGATTGCATACAACCTCCTAAATTGTTTTTATTCGCAGAATCTATCATTATTAATCTTCCTGAAGCACAGATCAAAAAATATGGTCAAATGGCAATTTTAGCCCATTTATTTATTAACAGGTCAGTTCGGGTGGTGTTTCCTCTCAAATGGGTAAGTGTATTGAGACCACCAAGAATGATCAGTTTGATATAAACAAACTAAAACTGCATACCAAAAATAGAGATAATCAACTTCTTTTAAAGAATGCAATAGTAAGATAAGTTTCTGCTTATGCTTATAATCAAAAGCAAATAATTAAATTATAAAGATAAGCTTATTTCACACCAAGGATAAACTTGTAATTTCAAATCCACCAAGAATAACCTATTGATAAAAGCAATTCCAAACTACTTATAAAAACACTCAAAATTCTTTATCTTTCAAAATTTCAATAAGATTAGTTGTTTATATAAGCAATCCAAAACATCCCCTAAATTGTTTTTTCTTCCAAAGGTTTTGAATGATTACTCATTATTGTAATAACTAACTCTGTAATCATAATTTATACATTGATTATTGGGTTGATCAAGCTACCATATTGAATATAAGAATTTAAAACTGACCCAACTTGAAGCTTCTATCTTGAAGCTGTTGACTGCCTGGCGCAAGATAGCAAGGCGAGATCCATGAAGAACACACAGAACATGAGAACACCCATAAACCCTAGCCGCTGGATAAATAGAACTGGGTCAGTCCGTCGTCTTAAGAACACACAGAACATGAGAACACCCAAAGCGAAATCAGTGGACCTACCTTAAGTCATTGTCGTCGTCTTCTAAGTGTAGCAGGCCACCATCGACGAAAACGCTGCAGCCCTAAATGGAGATCTGCATTCAAAACGACTGTAGCGGGCCATGGCCACCATCGTCTTCTAAGTGTAGCGGTGCGGCTGTGCTGCCAAAAAGGTGGTTGCCGGAGGTGGTTGCCGGAGAGGGCATCGCGCGGGTCTCTTCTAAGTGTAGCGGGCCACAGTCTCTCTGGTGAACGCAGATCTCCATTTTGAAAATGTTTCTCTGTTGGGATCAATATTAGGGTTTGGCTTTTGTTAAGAGTGCAGATCTCCATTTAGGGCTGGAGATGCAATAACCATCAGATCTCCATTTACGGTTGGAGATGCAATAACCACCATTTGAAGAAAAGAAACCCTATTTTGAGAGAGAGAACGAGAGAACAAAAGAAAAAAGAAATTATGATTTGAATTTTGAATTGCAGCTTGTTTGAAGGGGAAAGACTTTTGAAACAAGCTGCTTGTTTGAAAGTGAGGGATTTCAAGCTTGATGAGTTGTAATTTATGCATCAAGAGATGTACATCTCTTAATTTTAAGAGATTTGTATGAAATGACATATTTGCCCTTCTCAAATGAATATTAAGATAGTATAGATACTTCTATGTTGATCATTTCCCCCTTTACTCAAGACTGATGAATATTCTTGTGCATGTCTAGTGATCAAAAAACAAAAACAATACGACTGGTAGATAAAACTTAGTGGGTGTTTAGGATTGCTTTTCAAAACTACTTATGACTTTTTGGTGGGGTAAAAAGACAAAAATACCCTTCAAAATCATCAAAAGTTAAAAGCAAAAGTTAAAATTTTTAACTTTTAATGACTTTTGAAAGGATATTTTTATCTTTTTACCCTTCCAAAAAGTCAGAAGTAGTTTTGAAAAACAATCCCACACACCCACTTAATAAAACATTTTGGTCCATATTAAAACATGAAAACATACACGTAATACACACACGCATCACGACTTGTACATTAAACGCATCTACGCATCTACCACTTGTACACAACTCAAAGAATCCACACCCTTACGTTACCCAATAGAATCTTCATTTGATTTCATTGGAATAAACCCTTTATCTATTCCTTCAAAAAAAATTATTTATTTTTCAGTTTTATCTTGCTGTTTACATAACTACCAACGACTGTCTTCAATCTTCATCTCCTTCATCAAAACTCCATCACAACACACACAAAATTAGGTCAAATAACAGCAATGGCTTCACACACTCTGATTCTTCTATCACTTCTGTTAATCGGATCGGTCAACGCCGATAGCGGTGGTGACGGAGGAGCTGTTGAATTGGTGTCGACTGTAGCTGAACAACGGGAGTTTGATTACTTCGCGTTGGCTGTTCAATGGCCTGCAACTTACTGCTCGAAATCGACTAAATGTTGTGCTCAAAGCGGATGTTGCAGAGGGTAATTAATCGATTGTGCTCGTTATTCCGTACTGTTGACTTTTCTTAATGTTAGATTAGTCTATTGTTTGTCGATTGAAGGATGTTTGTTAATAACGAACGGTGATTTGAGTTGTTAGATTCGATAAAAGGTGATTTGAGTTGTTAGATCCGATAAAAGGGTTTGTTTGATGCCGTATGAATTGGGATACTATATCTGATTTCTGAAAGCTATCATTGTTTAATTTTATAGAGTTGTAGTTAAGTGTTGGATCTTCAATGTGCTTTTTATGCAGTAGTAATCACTGCTTGCAGTTAATCTGATAGACAGTAGGGCTAGTTAGTAGTTACAGTTTTGTTGGTGTTGCTTTGGATGGATGCTTGTTGTTCTACCCAACATTCAAACTATAGAGGGCTTTTCACGTCAACAGATGTGATGATGATTTTGGAGAATGAATATGGGAATCCAGATATTTGAAGCACATTAAGTTATTTACTTTTGTTCATCTATATCTAGCAGGCGATGAATATAACTATTTTCTGACTACCCTCAATTTATATTTTAAGCAGGGGCGTCTCAATGTCTTTGGAGGCCTAAAGGAAAACTGAAATTTGAGGCCTTTTTAAGTATTATTATAAAAAAAACACTCCTCTTTTATCCGGGCTTGGGACTGACATTAATAAACTAAAAAAGTTTACAATTGGCGGAGTTAAAATTTTTTTAATGTTTTGATGATGCTATAAACTTACTTAAAGAAATAAGTTTTAAATTTTTTTTAATGTTTTGATGTTCTTGATTTTGAGCATCGTTTGATTGTTTATTAGGATTGTTTTGAACATCTTTATTTTTTACCATTATATATTTTAACAATGACTCTTTTTGAGATTCAATTAAATCTTTTTGTTCTCTTTTTTTTTCCAACCTGATTCATGTTTCTAATTTATTTTGACATGTTCAGTCAGATGACTAAATGAATTAAAGTACCAAGCAACTCCTAAATCAAACTCAAATCAATTTACAATTTACAATTTACAAATTCAATAAGGTGATACAATGATTCTATCAAATCTGAAATCCCAAATCAAATATTTCAAGCAAATATGAAATCCCAAGTAAGCAAGCCAAATGAAAGTAAAAAATTAGAGCACAACTTACCTTATTTGAGATGGAATCGAGCAGCCTAGTAGTATTGAGAAGAATTAATGCACAACAATTTGTGTGAAATGGATCAGCCTAGCAGCCAAAGTGATTAGCCTAGAAGAACTAAAGCACAACCGGAATCCATGATTGTGACTGATTCAAAATGGCGAGCAATTAGCACTTAGCAGGCGACCAGGCGAGCAGCCTAGCAGAAATCGAGCAACGGTCAGGGAACTCCCCCGCCGGCCGCCCCAACCCCCCAAAGCAACTAATCGAGCAGCCTAGCAGAAAACCGAAGCAATTCGCCGAGCAGCCTAGCAGCCAAATCGAGCAGCCTAGCAGCCAAATCGAGCAGCCTAGCAACGATCTGAAAATCGCGACATCATGAATCTGCAATTAATCGAGCAGCCTAGCAGAAAACCGAAGCAATTCGTCCGTTCGTTTCTGATTCCCCCGCCGGTCGAATGCTTGATCCCTCAAGTGCTCGAAATCCTCGAATGCTCATCATGAATCTGCAATTAATGGCGTCCGCTCGAATGCTTGATCCCTGTGGAATTTGGAAACCCTGAGTTTTTGAACTATAATTTTTTGTGGGCTTAAGTTGGAGTTGAGCATATTTGGCATGTGGGCCTAAAGCCCTAGCTTATGGGCCGCCCCTGATTTTAAGTATAATATCTGTTACGAACACAATTGGTAATCAAGAACATTAAGATCGATAAAGAGAAGAAGAAGAAGAAGAAGAACACTTAGAGAAGGAGGAGTTCAAACTCAAATCATCGATGTCCATTCCACTGTTACAAGATTGTTTAAGTAACAACCAGTGAATACAAGTTACACTCATCACCTCACACTTTGCTACAATTACAATTAACCACTCTATTTATTTGACATGTAACAATACTCCCTCCATTGAAGATTCTTGACCTCAAGAATCAAAATTAAGAAGGAAAAAGAACGTAGCTTCGTCTACGGACACAATCTTGATTTCTTTTGGTAGATCATCTTCCAAATTAAACCCCTTTTTTTGTGGCTCAGCAAGTGTAACACCATTTAGCAGCATCACTTCATACATCACCTTAACCTCAATCAAATGACTTGTCTGCTCCTTTGTGTCCACTGTTAGGAACACTACAAACATACTAACAACACCCCACTTCTTAAGAGCTGGATACACCAAATCCATACTTGTATTAGTGGAGTATATTTTCAAGTAAAGATCATTGAACCACCCCTTTCTTACTAAAATCTCACTACCACGAGCCATGTAATTAGCTAGTAAAACAATGAAAACAACTATTGTTTCTGGCCAGTAACATATGCAGTAAGCAAGACCAGAGCGAATACCAAAAATACAATCACAACAGGTCGTTTGTTGAGTAAAATCCTGGATAGAAGACTGCAAAACAGAAATGTTAACCACCCTCTCAACCAACATGCAATTGCATGCGTAGAGCAGCGGGTTCTTCACCTTAAAAGTCCACAAAACACAGGTAAAACAATAGGCTATTGCTACAGGATGGTAGCCATAAATTTCACCCAAATGATGCTATATTTCACCCAAATGATGCTATCTAACAGGTTTACAAGTAGGAGGGAATGTACAAATTGAACTAGATTTTGTCGTCAATGACACAATATATATTACCCTCATAACTTTTTTTGGGAACTTGCCATGGGTAGTCTCTCTAGGAAGCATGCTTTCTAGCATGTTTGTTGGGATTAAGTGATTAAGCATGCTTTCTAGCATGTTTGTTGCTATGATTTGTTTCCATTTTGGCATTGCAGCTTTTGAGATAATCTTCCATATCAAGAATAGCTTCAACATTCTTCGCTAATGAAGAAGGATAAAACTTTGGGTTGAAATCTATTTTAGAAATATCGAACCCATTTATATGAAACCAGCATATTCCATGTATACTCTGCACAACTAGGACATGTAAGCTGTAAGTCTCATGTTGTTGCTGATTGACCCATTTAAGCACTGAGAAATCAATAATTCTATTCGTATGATAGCAGCCCTTCATGATCAAGATGAAAATCAGCACTTTAACTACCCATTTGTGGCACATGTATACCCTTGCTTCCATTTTTATATAACCTTCATTCCTAATTCTAATGAGAAATAGTTGTTTGGATTTCCATCGATGCCATACACACGCACCTATCTTTTGTGCATTAACTACCCAACCTGTATCTATCCAACTTAATTTTTGTCCCATAAGTGGAATTCTTTTGTTGAATTAAAGGTACAAACATACTGATCCAATTCGACATGACGATTTGGCAAAAGAAGCAAGTGTACCCTTCTACTAATAATTTTGACTTAACTTTCACATTTTCTTGAACTGCATGCCTTACATCTAATAGAAGCACAAGAACTGATGTCTTGTTACTTATATCCACATCAACCCTTTCAATATTTACATTCGTATTGTGTTTTAAAGTATCTTTTTCATATGCATGTTTACAAAATTCACTATGGACCTGATTGCCTTCAACATCACTACCATTTTCTTGAATCTTAGCAACATTATCCTGACATAAAGAACCCAATTCATGTTGGTCATTTTCCTTTGAGTCTTTCCCTAAATCATCACCCATATCTTCACTTGTTTCACTATTATCATTCTTAGACATTACATCAAACACCTTGTGGGACTCATATAGAGAAGAATTTGGATCATAAGGAGAAAACGAATCCTTCAACTTATTTGCATCCAATTTCAAGGCTAAAGAAATGGCATCTTTCAATTTGTGAAGACTATGTTGATGCCATTGTATGAAAACTTCCCTAATTTTTAATTCAAGACCATCCATAAAGAGATATATCGCATAATATTCATCGATTTTACCCTGATTAAACAAATTTTCAAATTCGTAGCAATAGTCACAGACTGTACCTTCTTGCCTAATTGACATCATCTTCTCCATAGAAATTTCCACAGTAGATGCTCAATTTGAATTTGATTTTGTAGTCACCTAATTCTTGATTCTTGATGTTGTGGCTGTGCACTAAATGGTTCGTGATTGTTGTTTCAATTGTTGTTGCTTTTTTGAATCGATTCCAACCCTTAATTGTTGTTGATTTTGAGTTGAATCTGATCTGAATTTCTGACTTATTGATTCTGAATTGAATCACCAACTTTTTTTTGATTGTTTCCCTCAACTGGTGAGTGCCGCTACTGTTGATCTTGCTCGGGTGAAAGGACCGATTGTTGCCCTAACCCACAGTCAAGAGGAAAGGAAGCTCTAATACCATTGTTACGAACACAATTGGTAATCAAGAACATTAAGATCGATAAAGAGAAGAAGAAGAAGAAGAACACTTAGAGAAGGAGGAGTTCAAACTCAAATCATCGATATCCATTCCACTGTTACAAGATTGTTTAAGTAACAACCAGTGAATACAAGTTACAATCATCACCTCACACTTTGCTACAATTACAATTAACCACTCTATTTATTTGACATGTAACAATCTCACAGTAAGTTTTTTCTTTTTTTTGTTTGGTGGGTGGTTAGTGCATTGTAAGCTTTTCTCAGACCAGATGTTAAATTTAAAGCTTCCAAAAGTTACCCCATAAAACGTGTTTATTTATAAATAAATGGAGAAATATCGATAATAAACTTTGTAATATTCTATTGCATCTTTTTACATGTTTACTAGAGGAGATTATCGTTTTACCTTTTATTTATATATCTTAAGTTTCTTTTGTTTTCAGGAAGTCCTTTTTGAAGCTGGATATGTACCTTCAAATTCAGAGAAGTACCCATCAGGTGGCATTATTTCTGCTATTGAGAATGCTTTTCATATAACCCCTCAATTGGACTGCACAAATGGCGCTTTAGAAGAAGTCCGATTGTGTTTTACCAAGGATTTTAAGGTTTGTCACTGTTCTTTTGCAAAAATCTTTATAATAAACCCATAATTCTATAGAATGTTAGTATTTGTTACCATTGTTACCGTAGTTATTAAATGGTGCTTAGTCCTAACAACTTCTGATATTAATTACTTCTGATTTTGGTGTATTAATCTTCATGCAGTTTCGAGATTGTATAGGAAGTAGTGATTGTCCTGATTATGTCAGCTTACCACAATTTGCATCCTTGGATAAGCTTACTCTTAGGTGCTGTTTGTTTCTGAAGAGGTAAAACGTCTGCAGTCTGCAGACCACATCTGCAGACATCTGTAGAGAAGAGGTGGACCAAACCTCTGCAGCCTGTATTAATAAGACTGTTTGTTTTGTAACGTCTGCAGACTGCTGAAATAAACTGAAATATTTTTAGATCATTCATTCCATATTATTTCCGAATGACACATTCATTAACTGCTCTGAAGAATCACCAAACAACTACAATCACCAAACAATATCAGATCAAACACCTACAATAATCTACCACTAAAGAGCTAAATCACCAAACAACTACAATCACAAGACTCCAATAGTCATATCAATAACAGATCTGAAGAACCATCAATAACTAAACACAAAAACAACTTCAAATGCTGAATTACAGTGTATATACAACTATATAAGGTTATAAGCATACCTTGATCATATCGATGGGTTGGATGACGCATGTAGCAAGCATACCGGATGCTCCGCCGTTGACGAAGGGCTTGATCATCAACCATACGCCTCCGATCGGCTTCGGTTTGATGAGATTTGGGGGTGATGAAGAAATGGAGAAAGAGGAGGTAATAGTGGAGGTTGAGGATTCGATTGGAAAACAGAGGAGTGATGAAACAATGTGGAGATAGATATTTATACCATGATAAACACCACACTTGTGATGTGATTTTGTGGAAATGTTCGTCTGTGTCCCTGTGATTTCGACGGTGGCAACGGTGGCGTGGCGACGGAGCGGGAACTCGGGCAGAGGTTGTTGTGGGGAGGAGTGGGGTGTGGGTATTTGGGGAAGAGGGGTTTTAGGGGGAATGAACTGTGAAGAGGTTAGAAGAGGTATGAAGACATTGTTCCACCTCTTCTCGAAGAAGAGGTCACGCAGATGTTTTTTAATGAAACATCATCAGAAAAACAAACACTCTGTAGACCTCAAACATCTGCTCGCCTCTTTTTGGCGCAGACAAAAGAGCTTTAGAAGCTCTTTTTCTAAAAAACAAACACCACCTTAGTCATAACAGCTTCCTTTGTACAACACATATGTGAACAAAAATCTAATATCTTTGAATGCGACATAAAGATATGAAAATGACAGTTAATACCTAAGGGTAGCAAAACGGACAACAGGTAACACGGGTTGGGTAATATGTCAAAACAGGTTATGTTATGGCACGAGTTGTAACGACTAAAGAGTCAGGCGGTCAGATAGGGCTGACCAGAAACACTTTTTATAAGTAATTAGTGCGTAGAATACGATTAATAAGTTATACATTGATAATATGGTTAATGATAATCAGTTTGAAATTCATTTTGTTATTGTTTCACTAACAATTCCACCTTTTGCCTTTCCATTTGTAGATATCACCAAGAATATGGGTCGGTTAATTTCTGGCACCGCGTCGACTTGAATATTTACCTGATGATTGCATTTCAAAACCTTACTATTGTATCTGTTGGTATTCTATGTTATAGTTGTAGAATACCATTTCCATTGATAAATAAGTGCAGGAGATAGTGAGAATACCTCCATTGATGTACATTTTATACTAGCAGGGTTTCTAAATTATTAATTTTATTAGATTTTATTTTCTGAAGAATTATGCATGATTTTAGTGAAAATTTATTTCAATTGTTTTTCATGATTATGTGCTTCTGTAATTGTTGATTGAATCATTACATTTGTGTATATCACCAAACTGGATACGATAGATATAATCTTTTGTTGGTATATTTATTCTTAAATTGTTTATTATTTATTTTCAATCTTTAATGATCCAATTAGTCGTTTAAAAATAATTTATTTTCAATCCAAAGCGTAGACCATAAATTAGGCAATTGATAAACTCAATGATTTAACTGGTTTTAGGGGCGTGCTTCATGATTTGAGAATTATTGATATTGTCTATGATAGAAATATTTTGATAATTGTGGAATTAAGAAGCCATAGTGATGGCAACCATAATGTGGGTGTTGATCATGGTTTTAGGTACACTTTTTGTTTTGAATAGTCACCAAGCACTTAGTGTTCACAAAAGCAATCTATCGTGGATCTTTCTTTATTTGAGATGTAGTTTATCGTATATATAGTAGCAATAGGAGCCGCTTGCCAAACCATATAGTTTGCAAGACATCTATAGTGAACTGAATAACATGATGCCGCAAAAGGTTATTCTAAAGGTAGACAATGTATCAGCAATGGCACTCATGAAAAATCCCATATATCATAGTTGGAGCAAACATATTCCACACGACGTCAATTTATTCATGAGTGTGTAGAGAATGAACAAGTTGAAGTGATGCATGTAAGTGGTGATCATCAAGATACAAATATTTTGACCTAGTCAATGCCGAGGATCAAATTCAAAGAGATAAGAGAACTGATCGGACTAGAAGACCTCCCTGACACTTGCTCAAAGTTTATGAACCGGCCAAGCCAAGGGGTTGTGCCAAAGGGGCAGGTGAAGGGTAGGTTAAAGCCCAAGGGGTATACTAATTGTATATAAGTTGTTAACTAAGTTAGGGTTTAGCAAGTTCTATATATAAGTCATTGAGTTATGGTTTACGATGCGAATTTTAATCAGGGTCTTTGAGTTATTTTTTTCCTTGGTTATATAATGCTATTAGGAGTTATCCATTTTGTTTGTTTTATGTTGTTTTGATATCAAATCAAAACTTGACCACTTACCTTTGTTGTCACCCGACACCATTGTTTGTTGCCCATATAAACAAATGTTGCGAGTGAACTTCTTTTGATACTTTGTAAACGTTTAGACTTAAACCAAAGTCGTAACTGGTCATAAACTGGATTGGCCTGCATTCGTTTTGTCCATTGTCCGACCCAACCTGTCTATTTGGTGACTGAGCTTTGTTGAGAAGTTTTTAGATATCAAGCACTCCCAAGATAATTTCAATGTGGTCATTTCCCCTTTTTTTTGGTAATTAGTTTTCACGATGACATCAATGCTTTAGCTTGTTGTTTAACCTTTTTAAATGTAATTTTTATGTATTATTTGCAAAATTGAAGTGATTTTCATGTGTTACCGACATATCTTGTTAGTTGTTAACCCTGTCATAAACTCGAGTGTTCTTAATTAATCAAATCCCCTAAATCCTTCATAGAATATTCTTACTGCTTTAGCTCCGGTACTTGGAACAAACAGGACATTATAATTAGGGTTCTGTTGAGGACACCATAGGTGTTTTTGGGGAGAAACCAAATCTAACGTCACGGTTGGACCTAACCGTGAGGGTTTGAAGCCTAAAGGTCATGGTTTGACCAACCCATGACACTTTAAGATTTTTTAAATCAAAAGATCACGTTTTTACCAAACAATGACACTTTGAGATATACTAAAAAATAATAAACATCTAATTATATTGTGTAAAAAGAAAATAAAACGTCACAGATACGTACATGTAATGTCAATATTTTTTATACTTAAAATAATAAACATCTAATTATATATATAAAGTCGTAATGTCACAAAACACAAACTCGTAAAATAAAAATAAACACAAAACACAAACTATTATGTCATAAAACACAAACTATTATGTCACGATTAGGTTCAACCGTGTAATAAAATAAAATAAACACAAACTAGTATGATTAAAAAAATTAAATATTATACCCAATATGTCACGGTTTGGCCAAACCGTGACATATACACCACCAAATTCATAAAACCCACTTCCAATAATTAACCCAATCCCGAGGTGCAGAACATTCTCTGAATCCCAAACCGTCACGGTTAGGACGAATCGTGACCTTTAGGCTTCAAACCGTCACGGTTAGCCCAAACCGTGACGGTTAGGTCCTGTTTTCTTCAAATTCCTTACGATGCGCCTAAAATTTCCGTATAATTATAGTACTTTCATTGCCTTAAACAAAAGCAATTATAATTCATATGCTATTAGTGATTTCTTCCGAACAAACCTTACCTCTATCTTCGAAGATAGAAAAGATAGAGAGGTTGCTCCTGAAACATAATGATTTCTTCATAACTAACTAAATTAAATCCAAACCTTTTTTTACAGAGATTTAGTTTTCTTCGTCATCCCACATTCGAAATCATCTAAACATTTTTCTTTATAAATACCTACAAAGAAGAAGAGCTCTCATCATCTGAAGAACTACACTCTCTCCTTCCATGAATCCATCAAAAACCGCAGTTGGGACTACTAAAACCGAAGACACATGAACTGAATTAACAATCATCCGCTCATTTAACATCGCGACTTCTTTGCAGATCGACCCTATCAAGAACCACCAAGAAATCCCTCACAACCATGAATATCCGCAACGGGTGAGCTTCTTCTTTAGCAGAGTTCCCATGGAAGTATTCAGTGATCTCTTTCACTAACGAAAGCCTTTCACTTTCTTGAACTTGAATCTTGATCGCCTCCGGTTGTGCAGCTTTCAAGAATCTTCTCATTGAATCAGAAAACTTTGTGCTTTCCATCAGTTTAACGACGTTGATAGTGTTAGCAATCCCGTTTGAGAGTCTCAAGACATCTGCTTTAAGAACATCTGAATCCATTGCTGCAGCTTTCTTCACATGTGAAAGCACAGAACAAAGGTTTGAGATGGTTTGAAGACCGTTTACAGGCTTTGTGGTTTGGTTAAGGGTCGGGTTGGTGAGCCGGGCGCCTTCGGTTCTTACTATCTCTTGAACCACAAAGTGTAAAAGGGTCGTTTTGGCATCAGCACCCTTGACATCAATCAGTTTGAGGAGGGTGTCGAGCTTGAATGCCTGGGCGTCACCACGGTTCGTGCCAACATTCATACGGTTACCAGTCTTGAGAACCACTTCTAGAAGCTTTAGAAACATTCTGTTGTTTCTAAGTTCTTCACAAGCAGCCTGTTTTACATTCAACAATTGTAAACCATCAACAATAAGTTATGAACTGATGAAAATAAGCTAGAGCAATGGTAATTACTAATTACTATTTATACCTCGAGAGTTTGAAACGACATTTTTAGGTACTCAACCTCGGAATCAAAGCTGGAAACATAGAGCATTACGCCGATTCTTTTAAACGCGAATGGTATGTCACACCCTCAAAATCCGCGAACGGGGTTTTACCGTCAGGCGTGTGACATACCAGGATCTCAGATAGCATCAGTTACACCAAACACAGTAATTACAAAACATTACATTAAGTAATTAGACTTTTAAATCACTCATGAGTGTTCAGATTTGCGGAAGCGTTTCGAAAATAGAAATCAAGAGTGAATAGTTTCAACTTGCGTTTCAACCATAAGAATCAATAACATTCAACAAAATAGTTCAGTTGAGTTGTGATGTATGCCATGAATGCATCCTAGCTGAGTTCTTAACCTTGTGCGTTTATGTGACCTGAGAAAACATGCTAAAATGTGTCAACATAAAGTTGGTGAGTCCACAGGTTTAATCAACAAGAAATGTGTCAGAAAAGCGTTTCACATGGTTTAATCAACCAGAAATGTGTCAGAACAGCGTTTCACATGGTTCAATCAACCAGAAATGTGTCAGAAAAGCGTTTCACATGGTTCAATCAACCAGAAATGTGTCAGAAAAGCGTTTCACATGGTTTAGTATATAAAGCATATCGATAGGTAGCGAGCCTATAAACAAGTTAGTTAGTGTTTCAAACCGAAGCTGACTGTGTGTGTTTAGTGCCTTTCCACCACGTCTTAACCGACCGTGGCAATCGTTAGGTCAATTTAGCACCCGTTTGACCTCCAATCAAGCTAGCGCGACTAGCCTGGGCGGGGTTTGTCTGACCCAGTAGTACTACTCAAAATTACCTCGCTAATCACGTTACTAACGGTTTGATACTGTAAGGACTTTCAAATACGTTTCCCACTAACATAACAGGTGATATCAATAATACTGGCAACCATAACAAAATAGTGTTTGCATGTTTTCTCCCCCAAAAAGAAAAGAAAGTAAAATGGGGCCGTGAAACTTACCTTGAATTGATGTAATGAAGTGAACAAGAGCTTCAAAGAATAAGGCAATGCACGATCAAACACGATCAACACCTATTATTAATTGTAATTAAGTTTTTAAAATGTGTTCAACGCGAATAAATACATTTGGTCGGATTCGGGTCGGTTCGGTTTGACGCGCACGATTTGATATACAAACAACACCATGTATTAATAATATTACCAATATTGATATTAATAATAACAATGGCATGATCATAATTATAATGATAATATTCGTATTTGTAAATAATTTGTGAAATTTATTAAATATAATTCCTTCATTTATCATAATAAATCCATAATTAAAATAATATGATCTCCATTAATAACTTGATGATTATTTAAAATCCATTTTTATAAAAGTAACTATTTATAACATTTGTAGTAATTATATAAATAAATAAATAAATAAGGTATTTAAATAAATAAATTTCCAGAAAATAATTAGATAACTTCTAAAATAAACAAAGTTTATAAAAATTATTTTTATAATTTTTAAGCATTTTTCTGTATTTTTAAAAGGTCAAAAAGGGCCTTTAAAAAAATATGTTGGGGGCCGTGTTCGAACCCGCGACCTCAAACACACACTGCCACACACATACCAGTAAACCAAGGCCTTAGCCGCGATAGGATTTAGTTTCCAAACTTTAAAAACAACCGTTTAAACAAATCCCCAATTTCCCCCAAATCCCGAAACCCTAGATTTGTTCTTGAATCAAATTGAGCCCTGATTCGATGTGATTACAGGCTATGTTCATGGGGCTTTTATTCCCCATGATGAAACGATTATGTGTAACATCCCGTATTTTTTTATTATTTTTATTAATTGAAAGTTAATTTTTATAAAAAGGTTTAATGTGTTGCTGTTAAATAATCATAATAATAATAATTATAATAATATAATAGTAATAATAATAATAATAATAATAATAATAATAATAATGATAATAATAATAACAATAATAATAATAAAATTGATGTTAAAAGTCCAGGGGGTTACTATGTCATTTTTGAAACTTTAAAAGAAATTTAAAACATGAAATAATAAAAATACAAACCGCAGGGACCATTTATGTAATTTTTCAAAACCCAACCCCCGGCCGTCCCCTTCGTTTTTCCGGCAGCTCTCCGGCGGCTCTCCGGCGAGCCAAATACTTCCAATACACACGATCTTAACCCAACTAAATAATCCCGACACCTTCACATGCAAGAATCGAACCTAATCCCCCCAATAATTTAAAAATTCATTCGGTAGTGCGATCTAACCGACCCATGTTCATTGTCGGCCTCTTTACAGGCTCAAATCGCACTAAACACACAATGATAATCAAATTAAATCGACCCAATCGAACTTTATCCACCTATAAATCGAATGCAACATTCAATTTCATCAGAAAACACAAAATCAAACCAATTCGATTTCATTTCTGTTTCGAACCTGCAACTTAGTCGAACACAACCTTCTGGCCTTTCTAACTTGAAATTAACAGAGGGCTTTCAACCATTAGAATCATTTGAAGCTATCTGCAAGATTAATTCGAGTTTCATCAGTGTTTGATCAACATTCGAATTCAAGATAAGCCGCAACTTGTTCTTGACTGTATTTATCATCAATTCGATTCGAATAAGGTAATTAAACACATATATATATTTGGTTTATCATGGGGAAACAGAGCCCCAACATTAATTTGATTATTAACTTCGAATTCGTGTTCAATTTGATTGAAATCGAATTAGGGTTCTTATGATTTGGGTAATTTTACTAATTAATGTATTTAAGAATTTAAAACCAAGATAAACCGCGGCTTAGAGCCTTCGTTCACGGGTTTAGTGCGTGTGTGGGCAGGTGAGAGGTCCCGGGTTCGACCCCGGGCAACCTCTTTTATTTTTTTATGCTTTTTAACCATTTTAAAAATATACAAAAATTCTTAAAAGTTATAAAAATAAATATTATAAATTTCCCTTATTTTAAATCCTACATAATTATTTTCTGTAAATTTCTTTTATTTAAAAACCTTAATAAATTTTTACAAAATATTATTTATAAACATTAAAAAATACTTATTTTTATAAAATGGATTCTAAATCGTGTATAACTATGAAATAATCACGAAAATCATAGAAATCATACATAAATTATTTATAAATATTATAAATAATTATTTTTATAAAAATGGACACTAAATTATCTTTGAATATAGATTAATATATTCTATAAATTCACAAATTATTTACAAATGAAATTGTAGATTATTTCTTACAAAATATATTTTAACTAATAATAAGATTAATATTTTATTATTAATCGAAATACTATTTATAATTATCCTTAGATAATTATAAATTACATATTAAACCTTATCATCCCTATATCATTCTAAAATATTTAAACATACATGTATAATCCTCCTAATGGAATCAAAATGCAAATAAATACTTTTTAAACTTAATACCTATTAAAAACCCCATAATTCTAATCCTTGATTTAACGTTAATTTCAAACTTAAATCTTGTAACATATATACATCTATTTGTGTACGTGTCACGTGTTAAACCAAACCAACCCGAACCTTACCAAATATATTGATTCACAGTGAACACATATTAAAGACTCGATTACAATCAATAATAGGTGTTGAACGTGTTTGATCGTGCATTGCCTTATTCTTTGAAGTTCTTGTTCATATACATTACATCAATTCATGGTGAGTTTCGTGGCCCCTTTTTACGCTTATATAACTTTTAAACATTTTAAACTTGGGGGAAAAGAATGCTCACTTAATTAACATATTTCCAAGCACCTTCCCTAGTGAAAGTCTGCTGCAACATTTATGGTTAACTTATATTGCTTATCTTATTGAATGATGTTATTATGACTCTTGACTCTATGCTATGTGCTACCCGTATGTTACTTGGTGGTTTTACAGTACTATGTGCTATTACTTTGATGCTATGGGTGGTGTGATGATTACTTGTGAATACTATTGTTCTTGGATGCTCTCGGCGGTGTGGTTCTTCTTTGTGGGTCTACTTTGTGGTTCTTCTTTGCCGAGCATCCACTACAACCATTAATCCCGGTAATTGGGACCTAAGGATTGGTTTGATTGTAACCTAAACGTATGCGCTGTGTGGATCTTGCTACGTCATATTAAACTTATTATGCTATGGAAAACCTTTTTGTATAACCATTAATCCCGGTAATTGGACCAAAGGACTGGTTTGGTTATACACTATACGTATGCGCTGTGTGGATCTTGCTATGTCTTAATAAACTATTTAAACTTTGAGAATGTTTCCTTTCAGCCATCAATTCCCATGTGGAACCGATGTTTAGGTTTGGCTGTAGCTATTAAAAACTGGTAAACCGCCTATACATAAGTGTAGTCGCGGTAACGCTTATTGAACTTACTGTTTTCATCATCAATATCTTTTATTACATAAAACCTGCGAAGCTCACCAACAATTATGTTGACCATTTTTGAGCATATCTTTTCAGGTGATCATAATCAAAGAGGATAGCTAGAGTTGATGCCTTAGCAGAGACCCTCAGGATTTCAATAGTTTTGCATTAGTAATGTATATCATTTGTTTTCATTTATAAACTCTGTGTATTTTGGATTTAGAATTAATAAGACTATGATAGTCGTGGAACTGACTAACCACGACACAATTCGACGTCATGACACGAGGAATTTGCATGTATTATGTCTCTGTAATTATACCAAGTGTTATGACGATCCCGTCCGTCGCATCCTCGTGTTTCCGCTATTAGCGAGGGTGTGACAGATTGGTATCAGAGCCTTGGCTATAGAGAATTAGGTGGAGAACTCGACCTAGACTATAACCTAAAAACCTTCATATAGAATGCATGCTAGGAATTGTGTGCATTTGATTTTACCTAAATGTCTTTCATGATTTGTGTGACACATAGACACCTGTATTCTGGATTTCCTGGCAAAAGGCCTTTGGGCTAAGGCAAGCGTATTCATATAAATCTCATTGCGAGACCCGTTATGCTACCTGGGGATTTCTGGGATGAGTGATAAACTATGGTCAATACACAAAACTACAAGCAAATGGGTTAAGTATATTAAATCTATGAATTTAATATACAAGTATGTTCCTACATACTTGATTTTATACATATACACGTGTTATCTGAACATCCCGAGGAAGACATTAATACTCTTAGTCTTACTCCGTGGGATACTTTGATACTATAACTTTACGCTTGTATGCGTACAACATCAATAGGGAACTTCAGTGATCACGCTTGGCGTCGATTTCGGATATTGAATCCGACCCTATCATAGTTATGACTGGAATCCTATGCAGTTATCATTAAACATATTGTGCTTATGTGCTTATTTGCTATTACATGCTACAATTGGAATACTGGCTCATGGACAAGAGGACATTACATTATTTGTGCTTGATGAATCTAGATAATACTATGATGTTAACTTGGGGTAAGTGAAGTTAAGGGTGATCATGCAAGGAAGATTACCATTACGGGTGCACACGTAATTGTAATTCACCATGCATGAGAAGTCTGGCTAATCTTACCATGAGGTAACGATCATGAGTATCACAAGTTTCTATTCTATACCCTAGGGTACTAGGGTCATAATTCTAGTAAGTCCTTGTTAAGGCAATCAAACATTATCATATACTCAAGTCCTGTCCTACTTAAAGCCTTCATGGTATTTCCAATCACGATATTGACCTTATGAGACATTCCTCCACTTAGCGTTTCAGTAACTACTGATTAATGCTTAGAATGAAAGTGGAATACATGAATGTAGAGGAGTAATGATACTCTCTACCCATACAAAATGTTATTATTTGAGTAGGTGCTAAGGAAAATTAAGATGTTATGTAACTAGTTTAAGTATCATTCAAGGTATATCGTTGATGTGGTGGGAACGCTGCGGGGAACCCTATATATAAACATCACCGGTATACTAAGAATGTGCTTGAACTGGGCTACGTAATGATCTTAATGGACCAAAGCATGGGTTATAGAAACTTAATAGGCAAAATCATGCGGTAACTAAAGTTCATATCTTTCTGTAAATAGAAGATGGCACCTAAGAGAGTCACCCGTAGAACAAACCAAGAAGCTGAAGCCCCGCAAAACAGGAGAAGGGGTAGGCTATCAAGAACTGGTGGTGCTCCAGCTGGCAATAATCAGGAAACTAGCACTCCTGATATAGCTGCTATGATTGCTCAGCAGCTAGCTGCATTGGTTCCAACCATCGTAACCCAAGTAAGCGACACCCTGCTAAATCAACCTCTCCACGGGGATCGTAACACCAATGGCCAACATAACCAAGGGGTAGTGGATGATACTGGCATTGGTAGAACAAATGGAAACGAAACTGGTGTCAACCATACCAAACGGGGATGCTCATATAAAGAATTTGTGGCTTGCAAACCCCACGAATTCGATGGGAAAGGCGGAGCGATAGCCTTGACCAGATGGATCAAGAAGATGGAGGCAGTAATCGACATTAGTGAATGCCTTGACAGTCAACGGATCAAATATGCCACCTGCTCACTGCAAGGCAAGGCATTAACCTGGTGGAACACCCAGGTTCAGACTAGAGGAAGGGAGTCAGCAATGCGGATGACTTGGGATGAGTTTAAAGCATTGATTTTCGAGGAATATTGTCCTCTCAATGAAATGCAGAAACTTGAGCAAGAGTTCTGGAATCATGCGATGGTGGGAGCTGGGCACGCAGCATACACCGATCGTTTCCACGAATTGGCAAGATTGGTTCCGCACTTGGAATCCAAGAGGATCGAGAGGTATATTTGGGGACTTGCGCCTCAAATCCGAGCACTGGTAACAGCAGCTGCTCCTCCTACAATCCAGAGCGCAATTTTAAAGGTTGGCGCTCTTACTGATGAAATGGTGAGAACCGGACTGCTGGGTAAGGGAGCAGAGAAGAGAAAGGAGGTTGGGGAAATGAGTCGGTCTGATGCCGGAAGATTTGATAAGAAGGCCAAGACAACCCCAAATTTTGTGGCTGTGACACAAGGAAGGAAAGATTATGCTGGGCCGTACCCTAGATGTAACAGATGCACTCTTCATCATCACCCAGCAATGCAGTGTAGGACGTGTGTGAACTGTAGGCGCTCGGGGCACCTAGCGAAGGATTGTAGAACTGCGCCGAATCTGGTAGTACCCTTCAACGCGGTTAACCCCGCCGGGAATGCCAGGGCTTGTTATGAGTGCGGAAGTCTTGATCACTACCGAAACATGTGCCCCAGACTGAATAGGGCACCGGGTCAACAAGGAAATAACCAGCAACAAGTGATGACCATAGCTGGTAATCCGGGCCAGGGGAATCAAGGAAATGCTGCCTGAGGACGTGCGTTCGTCATCGGGGCAAATGATGCTCGCCAAAGACCCGATCGCTCTAGATTAATTTCGATTCCGAGCTTGGAACATTTAAATTCTTAAATCAAATTCTTTCCCTTTATCCTTATGATTTGATTTGATCTAGCCAAATGGAACCGTTTATTCCTTATTTATCAACTTTCATTTTGAGATATCATCAACGCATGATTGAGTGATGGTAGCTTTCTTAAGCAATCTTTCTACTAAATAAAGACATTATCAACTTGTGATTAGGTCCTCCTAGACATACGAATGTTCTCGACTGTACTTATGGGTTTGATGAAGCACGTATGCAAATCTGCATTTGGAAATTTGTTACTTGCAAAACATGGTTACAAATACCTTTTCTTATTGTTTGTATCACTTCTTGAATCGATCCTGAATCCTTAACCTTGGAAATATTTAAAACTCTATCTTGAATTCAAACAACAAGACTCGTTATTATCCTCAATACAATGTGAATATAAAGGTTCATAAACCTTCGTAACTTGTAGACATAGGTTTAGCCTAAAGGAAAAGACATAACTTGGCATGTGTCCAAGTGTTTTATCTTTATACATGACAAAACTTAACCTTTGTGTTTCCGTGAATCTCCGGTTTAACTTTTCATTCACTAAGTGCCTCTTATCTTAGCTGTTATGATGACAATTGGTGCATTATAGACCGATTGACTAAAAATTCAATTCGACCCATTATCTCAAAACGTCGAGAATGAATATGTATCTGTTTCAAATATTCGTATACCGTGGTATTACGTTAAAACATCGATCGTTATTTTGAATGATTGATTCATCTTCTGTTTTAATAATATTCTTAACCATAGTCGTGAACTCATTCCAAGATCTTCGCATAGCGTATTATTCTTAGACCGATGGTTGGTCAAAGGAGAAATACATATTCACAAGATATGCGTTAAGATCGTTTCATATGGTGACGTTTGGAATTCTTAAATTCCGATGGATAACCTTTCACATCATTGTTGGCCTTATCTTGATTTCTAGACATCACCTTATCATTATATTCTGGAAATTTTGGATCAAGAAATCAAACAACTCAAGCAGCCGGTACCCATTGTCAAAGTCCGCTGGGAATCTAAGCGAGGTCCAGAGTTCACCTGGGAACGTGAGGACCAAATGAAATCCAAGTACCCTCATCTTTTCGCTTCAGCCTCCTCGTGAATAAATTTTGGGATGAAATTTCCTGAAGTAGGGGAGACTGTAACATCCCGTATTTTTTTTTTATTTTTATTAATTGAAAGTTAATTTTTATAAAAAGGTTTAATGTGTTGCTGTTAAATAATCATAATAATAATAATAATATAATAATAATAATAGTAATAATAAATAATAATAATAATAATAATAATAATAATGATAATAATAATAATAATAATGATAATAATAATAACAATAATAATATAAAATTGATGTTAAAAGTCCAGGGGGTTACTATGTCATTTCTGAAACTTTAAAAGAAATTTAAAACATGAAATAATAAAAATACAAACCGTAGGGACCATTTATGTAATTTTTCAAAACCCAACCCCCCGGCCGTCCCCTTCGTTTTTCCGGCAGCTCTCCGGCGGCTCTCCGGCGGCTCTCCGGCGAGCCAAATACTTCCAATACACACGATCTTAACCCAACTAAATAATCCCGACACCTTCACATGCAAGATTCGAACCTAATCCCCCCAATAATTTAAAAATTCATTCGGTAGTGCGATCTAACCGACCCATGTTCATTGTCGGCCTCTTTACAGGCTCAAATCGCACTAAACACACAATGATAATCAAATTAAATCGACCCAATCGAACTTTATCCACCTATAAATCGAATGCAACATTCAATTTCATCAGAAAACACAAAATCAAACCAATTCGATTTCATTTCTGTTTCGAACCTGCAACTTAGTCGAACACAACCTTCTGGCCTTTCTAACTTGAAATTAACAGAGGGCTTTTAACCATTAGAATCATTTGAAGCTATCTGCAAGATTAATTCGAGTTTCATCAGTGTTTGATCAACATTTGAATTCAAGATAAGCCGCGACTTGTTCTTGACTGTATTTATCATCAATCGATTCGAATAAGGTAATTAAACACATATATATATTTGGTTTATCATGGGAAAACAGAGCCCCAACATTAATTTGATTATTAACTTCGAATTCGTGTTCAATTTGATTGAATCGAATTAGGGTTCTTATGATTTGGGGAATTTTACTAATTAATGTATTTAAGAATTTAAAACCAAGATAAACCGCGGCTTAGAGCCTTGGTTCACTGGTTTGGTGCATGTGTGGGCAGGTGAGAGGTCCCGGGTTCGACCCCGGGCAACATCTTTTTTTTTTTTATGCTTTTAAACCACTTTAAAAATATACAAAATTCTTAAAAATTATAAAAATAATATTATAAATTTCCCTTATTTTAAATCCTACATAATTATTTTCTGTAAATTTCTTTTATTTAAAAACCTTAATAAATTTTTACAGAATATTATTTATAAACATTAAAAAATACTTATTTTTATAAAATGGATTTTAAACCGTGTATAACTATGAAATAATCACGAAAATCATAGAAATCATACATAAATTATTTATAAATATTATAAATAATTATTTTTATAAAAATGGACACTATATTATCTTTGAATATAGATTAATATATTCTATAAATTCACAAATTATTTACAAATGAAATTGTAGATTATTTCTTATAAAATATATTTTAACTAATAATAAGATTAATATCTTATTATTAATCGAAATACTATTTATAATTATCCTTAGATAATTATAAATTACATATTAAACCTTATCATCCCTATATCATTCTAAAATATTTAAACATACATGTATAATCCTCCTAATGGAATCAAAATACAAATAAATACTTATAAACTTAATACCTATTAAAAAACCCCATAATTCTAATCCTTGATTTAACGTTAATTTCAAACTTAAATCTTGTAACATATATACATCTATTTGTGTACGTGTCACGTGTTAAACCAAACCAACCCGAACCTTACCAAATATATTGATTCATAGTGAACACATATTAAAGACTCGATTACAATCAATAATAGGTGTTGAACGTGTTTGATCGTACATTGCCTTATTCTTTGAAGTTCTTGTTCATATACATTACATCAATTCAAGGTGAGTTTCGTGGCCCCTTTTTACGCTTATATAACTTTTAAACATTTTAAACTTGGGGGAAAAAAATGCTCACTTACTTAACATATTTCCAAGCACCTTCCCTAGTGGAAGTCTACTGCAACATTTATGGTTAACTTATATTGCTTATCTTATTGAATGATGTTATTATGACTCTTGACTCTATGCTATGTGCTACCCGTATGTTACTTGGTGGTTTTACAGTACTATGTGCTATTACTTTGATGCTATGGGTGGTGTGATGATTACTTGTGAATACTATTGTTCTTGGATGCTCTCGGCGGTGTGGTTCTTCTTTGTGGGTCTACTTTGTGGTTCTTCTTTGCCGAGCATCCACTACAACCATTAATCCCGGTAATTGGGACCTAAGGATTGGTTTGGTTGTAACCTAAACGTATGCGCTGTGTGGATCTTGCTACGTCATATTAAACTTATTATGCTATGGAAAACCTTTTTATATAACCATTAATCCCGGTAATGGGACCTAAGGACTGGTTTGGTTATACACTATACGTATGCGCTGTGTGGATCTTGCTACGTCTTAATAAACTATTTAAACTTTGGGAATGTTTCCTTTCAGCCATCAATTCCCATGTGGAACCGATATTTAGGTTTGGCTGTAGCTATTAAAAACTGGTAAACCGCCTATACATAAGTGTAGTCGCGGTAACGCTTATTGAACTTACTGTTTTCATCATCAATATCTTTTATTACATAAAACCTGCGAAGCTCACCAACAATTATGTTGACCATTTTTGAGCATATCTTTTCAGGTGATCATAATCAAAGAGGATAGCTAGAGTTGATGCCTTAGCAGAGACCCTCAGGATTTCAATAGTTTTGTATTAGTAATGTATATCATTTGTTTTCATTTATGAACTCTGTGTATTTTGGATTTAGAATTAATAAGACTATTAGTCGTGGAACTGACTAACCACGACACAAGTCACCATTGTGTCGGGCGACGTCATGACACGAGGAATTTGCATGTATTATGTCTCTGTAATTATACCAAGTGTTATGACGATCCCGTCCGTCGCATCCTCGTGTTTCCGCTATTAGAGAGGGTGTGACATTATGAAGGTGTGTTTAATTACCCGAATGACGACGGTTTGAAGATGAACAGGTCGTCGAACAGCCCTCGGGTTTTGATGAATCACAGATGAGCAAACGATGAAATTAATCAAATTAATTTCAAGGGTAGCTTAAACAACTGTTATTGATGCAAGCCCCTTGTTAATTTTGATTTAAATTCGTCGAATAGTAGCTTTTGATCGAGTTGCAGGTCGCGGCTTTGAGAGGATTGAAAGGAATGTTTTTCGTTTGTTTCAAGTAGAATTGTGAGTTGTGTTTGATTAAGAACAGATACATGGTTATTTATACTGGATTAATTTGATTATCATATTTGTTTGAGTGGATTCGATTAGGTGTGTGATAGTGGTATTGGTTAGTGGTCAATACCTAAAATCCGACTGCTTTTTACCCAATTAAAGGGCGCACTATTGATCAACTCTGTCCCACGATCGTATTGGTGTCTTGTGGGGTTTTAAATACCGATTTTTTAAGCCGTTTGGGGTCGCCGGAGCCGCGCCGGATCTTCGCTGGCCGGCGACCGGAAAATCGAGGGGATAGTTGGGCGGGTGGTTTGGGTTTTAGGAATTACACAAATGGTCCCTATACTTCCAAGTTTTTATTATTTCATGTAAAAACCTTTTAAATCAGGTTTCTAGAATTACAAAATAACCCCTTAACTTCTTATTTTAAGTTTTAAATAGTTTTTTTAAAGTTTAATAGTTATTAATAGTATTATTATTATTATTATTATTTACATTATTAATAACAATGGTGATCATTATTATTATTATAATATCAAAATATACATATATATATATATATATATATATTTTAAGTTAACGAAAATCTTTTTCCGGGTTTTCACATGGTACATCAAGAACCGCTTTGAGGAACTTCTCGGCTGGACCAAGCTTATAAGGCGAGTCATCTCGATGATCTTTCAGTTTGCGTTCTTCTTCTTTAGTAGGAACCGCTTTTAATAAACTTTAAAGAAGCTTGGTTTGAGTGCATCTACATTACCTATTGTCATACATGATACAAGCTAAAAATAGTTATTTCTTCTAGCATTATGAGTTTATAACAGATACAAACAAAAAAAATACAAACAAACATACTCAGTAAAATAACACACATAGCAAAAATCTATTAGTAGGATCTATACATCAAGCCTAACACTAATGCAACATTATGACATACAAAGTGATAATTGAAATGAAGTAAACTACCTTCTAAAAGTGCATCCCAAACTTCTTCAGTTGTCACATCAAGCGCGCACAATGCGATTGAGATGTTTTGGGACTTCTTTGGATCAAGAACCTGTTTTTCATGATCAATCACCGAAGGAAGAATCACGCGTTTTACAGGCGATTTTTCGTTTGAATTGGTTGGATTTGGTGGCCTTATAGTGAACAATGTCTCAATCATCTCTTCATTTAACTTGTAATTAACATCCCTAAATCATAATGCAAGTAATTAATACCAAAAACACACACAAACAACACATAGGTAACCCCGGGTTATGTGGAAAGCCTTTGTTTGGTTGTTCGACAACCGATAAGAAGACCCATATAGGTGTTATCATCGGGGCGGCTATTGGTGGGGCGACTCTGGCGGCGTTGGTAGTAAATGGGCCAGAGTATTAAAGTATCTAAAATCATCAAAGTAAGACACTTTAATCCCTTGTTATCTCTATATTGGTGTTAGGACCGAGTACGTACGGAGTACTAACAGATTCTTCGTTGTACCGAATCAAATAGTGCGGAATCCTATTTGATTGGCGATCCAATCAGTGAGAACGAAATCAAGATCAATCCTAACGATTAGAAAACGTTATGAATTGACTCGGAATGATCTGAAACGCTCTATGAAGTTGGAATGGTCGAACAGCACGTTCTGGGCGATTAGGGTTTCTCGTATTCCAAGTGTTTTCTTTTTTCACGAATTAAGTGGTATTTATAGGTTAGGTTTTCTCATTCGGGTGACTGAACCATTCGGATGGTTCAGTCGTGCGATTGAGATATGCGGTTGATCCATACGTACGACTGAGACTTCAATCGTAAGACTGGTTCAATCTCATGCTTCAGTCGTGTGACTGAGCTATTCGCATGAAGTTATTCATGCGTATGGTCCATTCGCATGGCCCATTCGCATGATAACTATATCATGTTAAGTTTGAATGTGTTAATCATTACAACATTATGCATACCTATTCAAACAAAACCAAACCTATATAATTAGTCAATACTTAACCCATTAATGAAATATGTAAACATTATAACCAACCACATGTATTTCATTAAGCATCATTCAATTACACATAGTCAAGACATTTTACATTCAACTCAGAATCTAGGGACACATGTATCAACAAACTCCCCCTTGGACCTAGATTCCTCTAATGTCTTTCAATACCCATAACCTCTTCGTACTTCTTGAATTTCTCCTCTCGGGTTACCCCTGCATGTATTTCAAATACAAAGCAAAGGCGTATGACATGCTGATACTGGAGAGCTTGTACGATATCCTGCGAGTCATAGAACAGAGGCCACTTGTAGAGTGTATAGACATCATTAGCTGACAAGTTCGTGAGCCACATTGGGTCAAATACCCGGATGACATCCATCTGTCCATCTCTGTTTAACACTATGACTGCTTCAGCTGTTCGCCAATCATAGTACCACCATTTGAAATGTGAAGTGATATCCTGAGGCATTTCCCTTAAAGGGATCTTCGACATGGTGCGCGGAGGACGCCACTTCAATACAACCTTTGGCTTTCCGGTTCGTGGATCAACTTCAGACCTTCGAATGTACCTCGTAGGTTGCTGAGGCCTGAAGTTCACCCACCGGGTGTGGTACTCTCTCTTTAACGCAGCTTCAAACCAACCTGACATTTTCCTCGGATCAGCATACAACAACTTCAGCTTTGCCAGTTGGTTGAGCTCAAAACCAGGTAGAGTCTTTAGATCGTGTGGGAATCTAAAGTACTCGATACCTTTCTCCCTCTTAACTGCATATGCGTTAAGATCTTCAAAATATGCCCAAGATATGATCTTGCCAGACACCTTCTGATGTTTCTTCACTCTATAGAGTTTGGTGTAGGCATCAAACTTTGGAGCATCTCTCTGGCACGAAGCTCTGCAAAACAAGCAGCCCACTCTGCTTTTCTTTCTTTAACTTCTTCTTCAGTAGCTCGGGCTGTATCCTCTTGTTTGTCATTTTCTGCTTCCATTTTTTCAGAGTGGTAAATGTCTCACTAACTAGGTGGTCATCCAAATTTGGAATAACGTGACCTTCAGAGTCTGTATACGCTGGATAATGTTGATCAGTGATGTCCTCAATCTCAATCTCATCAATATCGTGTAGCTCTTCATCACTGTCAACATGGACTTCAGGAGCATCTTTTACAATCTCATCGGCGTTAAGCTTGAATATCTCAGCTAACTGCTCCTTTGTGAAGCCATGAATAATCTCACCCTCCTCAGGAGTGTATTCAACTGATCTTCTCACGATACCCTGCAGATCAAGAATCATAGTTAACTGACTCTTGACCTGCTGTAAGGGTTCAACATCATATTCATCTCGTTTGAAGTTTGGATCTGCTTGATTTAAACATGCAACACAGAACTTTATTAGTAAGCAATCAAGCTCAATCATTAACATACAATATAGACATTCATTAAATAAATATAACATTAGTTTCAATTACAAAAGTCTGTTAATTACATAAACAAGAATAACTAAACAGTACTTTTATCTTGGATTTCAGGAGTTTCTCCAGTTGGAGCAGACGAAGAGGGTTCTTGATCATGTCGGCGTTTAGAACGCCTTTCGCCTGCTGCCTTCTCACTTTGATCTCCGGTAGGTGCTCCTCCTTCTCCTTCATCATCACCATCATTTCTTCGTCACTACCATCATCATCATTGTCATCATCCTCATCATCTTCATCATCATCTTCCTCATCATTTTCTTCATCATCACTATCATCATTATCATCATTATCATCATCCCCTCTCCTATCTTAAGGGGCTCACTTTGAGTGTCTTTTAACTTAAGTAACAGAGATTTGTGAGCCTCCTTCAGCTTTCCCAACTTAGCATCTGTCTCTGCCTCATGTTGAAGTAACCCAGTGATCTGATCTGTCTGTGAGGTGATCACCTGGGCTTGAGAAGAAATCTGCTCTCTTAGCTGATGAATCTCAGCAGTTTGAGAGGAACTTAACTCTCTCAGCTGCTGTAACTGAGCCGTTTTCTCAGCATCAGATGCCATCAGCTTAACCACCATGCTGTTTAGGGCAGCAAGCTGCTCTACAACAGACACTGGTGGGATGAATGAGCTGGATGGGAACAGTGAGGGACCTGTTTGTTGAGTAGTGGTGGTTGTGGTGGCTGTGGTGAATATGGGAGGAGAGGTAAAGGCTGTAGATGGTGGTACAGTGGTGGTGGCAGTGGATGTGTAAGTATGAGCAGGAGGTGCAGTAGTGGTGGTGGTTTGAGGTGTGGTGGATGTAGTGACTGGGGTAGCTGTGGTAGAGGTAGTGGGTGCAGAGGAGGTAGTGATAAGTGTGATCCTTCTGCGCTTAGACTTCATCCCATGAGGGCGAGCCATATGTTTCCTTCTACTCCCCTTTGACCCGGAGGACTCCCCCTTGGCTGCTGGGAGAGACTGGGTTATATGATGGGTCAGCAACAGAGCTCCCAGTCTCTCCTGGGCGTCCACCAACCGCCCGCAGACCTTCCTCGGTTGCCACTACCCGACTACCCACTGTCCGGGTTAGTGGTGCCTCGTCTGATTCCTCCTCCTCCTGCATGAAGTCAGGATGGATTGGAGCTGTCTCTGGTCTTCCTTGACCATCTCCACCCTGATCAGATCCTTGGTCATCATCATCGGAGTCATCGGAGGGTAGAGCCACATGCTCTACATCAGAGTCACTATCTTCGTGACGCCACTTTCTCCTAGCTGGCGCCACATAGTCTTCACGGGCCAGATGCCCAAACAAACGTCTTACCGGGGGCTTGACCTGCTTTCCCCGGTAAACCTTCATTCTGCCTAAGGTGGTATCATCCATCACCTCAAGCATAACCGCATCCTCTTTCTGCTTTGGCAACGTAGGGAGCTTCTGATCAAAAATCATTTGTAAGAACCGGGGATACATACAGAATCCTTCTCTTCCCTTAACTTCTATATTCTCCACTAGATAAGTGAAGATCATTCTGGAGAAGCTGAAAGGATGGTTCAGCACTAATGCAGCGTAGGCATTCTGCATTTGCTCCGAGAGCTCGTCGAAGCCTCCTTTTCGCGAGGCAATACACCTTAGCAATACATGGGCTAAGTATTTGAACTGGGGCAAAGATTGCTCTTGTTGAGCATCCCTGAGTTTATGTCCCCAGTATACTTAGCCCTAAGGAAGCACCCTCTGACTGCCATCGGATGTAGACGAACAGGACATTCACCATCATTTCCTAGTTCCAGGACCGTCCTTAAGTCCTCTTCTGTTATTTCTATAGTGTGCCCAAGTACAGTGCTTCTAATATATAAGGCTCTCTGGATCTGTCTACCACCGCATGTTCCCAAAACGACTGCTGCATCGACGGTATGGTGTACACTGTGCTGAGATTGCTCGGTATATCCTCGATCTTCTCAGAAAAGTGATAATGCCTGAAAAGTCAGCAGCATTCCTAGAAGTCAAGTCCAAATGTGCACAAATGTTGTGCTTCGTGCTCATAACCCATCGACTCGCCATCTGTCACACAATGTAAGTTTACGTTAGTACATGTGGAAGGAAGTAAACAAAATCAATGAGTTTCCCACTTTGGTTAGTCGGGCGACTGAGCAACCGAATGAACTTATCCGTGCGACTGAGTGGAACGAATGAATCTTGAAAGATGAATTTATTCATACGGGCGACTAAGTCAAGCGTATGAGCATAGTCGTGCGTTTGATTCATTCGTTCAGCTCAGTCGGGCGACTGAGACTAATCGTCTTCTCAGTCGGGCGATTGGAGTTCATCAGCGTGTCCAGTCGCATACTCGACAGTTTGTCCATTCAAATTCGTGTTTTGAGCTATACTAGAAGTTAAACGTCAAAATTTAGCTCATTACACTCGGAAACTACCGATAAACCATGTTCTAACTTCTATTCGAACGTTTAAGCTAGTTTGAATAGCCTATTTGTTCATTAAGTGTTCGGTTACTGTTTGGTCTGAATTTTGAGAGATTTTGAACATCATTGATCAGTGTTATCGATAGAACACCTTGAGTAGTACCTGTATAATCAACAATGAGTGTTAGAACACGTAAACAAGAGCAGATATGGATCGAATGAAATTTTGACAGCGGTTTCTTAGGTCGGGCGAATAGAGGGGGCGATTTGGGAGAGTGAACGACTGATTCTGATTTGGTCGGTTTTTATACTAGAGCAAATCCAGTCGGGCGACTGAGTCTAGTCGCCTTGGTTAGTCGGCCGACTGAGTCTAGTCGTCTTGAACAGTCGGACGACTGAGTCTCAGTCGTGCCATCTACCCAATCGTTCATCTCCAATCGGGCGATTGAAGTTCATCCAAACTACAATTTCAGTCGGTCACTTCCAATCGTTCGATTTGTTTCATTCGCATACCACATTCGCACGTTTAACCTAGTCGGGCACATTCAACCGGCCGATTGGGTTCATTCGCATTGCCCAATCTTACGATTGTATTCAATCGTACACCCCATTCGGCCGACTGGGTCATATCAGATTCAGTCGAGCGATTGGTCTATCCTTGTGCCATTTTTAAGGTATGAACTAATACTTAGTTTATTTACCAATTTATAAAACATTATGTGCAATTGATCATCTCAGACATGATCCATTTAACCACCCGATCACCTCAGAAGTGATCCATTTATCCACCTGATCACCTCAGACGTGATCCATTTAACCTTTCAGAAACAAGTTATTTAGATAGACATTAAGCACTTTCAGTGATGTTTAGCAGATAGCAATATACACAGTCCGACACGACACATTACACTAGGACTAAACGAAAACTTAACCTATGAATAGAAAGACATATTTTTGTGATTTTGATAGGGGAGGCTTGTCTAGCTTATTTGCATTAACATTTTATCCGGAATGGACTCTCGTGGAATCAGACAGGCATATATACCATTACTTGGAACATTAAGTGCTTATTACACTTTGCATGACATGATTGTACAGTTTTTCACTTATGGAAGACATCTAAGTTCTAACTGGGAATCATGTTTGAACTAATATGTAATTCTTATTGATTTTGAACATCAGGCGATGCAGCCACGACGATTGTCAGTATGTTTGTCCACTTAAATCCATACACAGACGTTTGACATACATCAGCGATTAATTTAATGAATTAGGTCAAACCGTATTTGTGTATACCACAGGTATATGGTAATCAATCATCCTCAGGAGATTTTTGAGCGGTCTAGGACTTAGAAGATTTGGTTCTAAAAATTGTCAAAGAGATGCAGAACCTCAGGTCAGTGCCATCGCACAGCAGAGAGGCGCAAACAACAATGAATTCTTAGAACAAATAGGTTATGCTTAGCCTCAGGTCAGTGCCATCGCACAGCAGAGAGGTGCAATACCTATTTATCTTCTTAGAGCAGCATATTTGCATATGCATTATTTAAACGACATTTGTCATCTTTTGCTCTGTTTTTCAGGTATTTGCTCACATTTGTGGCATTAGCTTGCTCCTCACCCCTTATTGGACATTGATTGATTGTGCAGACCAGGGATACCATGGGAACACACAACTGGTTGAATAAATTTAGTTTAAGCCTGTTCACTGATGATGTCTATGGTCTATTGTGTTGAATCTACTGACACATCGTATTGTGTACTTACACAGCCCTAGATCTACTTTCTCCAAGTAATTACAATACCAGTCAAAGCTTCTATCATATTCCCATTTTGGTAGACTTAGACTTCTCTGACTTATGATTTTGATGTTTTGAACCGAAAAACCAATTTGATATTCCAAGTAACTCGTGCCTGTGTGCTATCACTTTCCAGTTTTCTCGAGTCACATTTCCAGTCTATTTGTCTATGCCTTTTCAGCTTAACTTATCTCCCCCTTTTTTTTTTTTTTTTTTTTTTTTTTTTTTTTTTTTTTTTTTTTTTTTTTTTTTTTTTATTTTTTTTTTTTTTTTTTTTTAAAGTAAATAACTACTGAAATAAATCTCCCCCTAAAATTCTAAAACAGAAAATCTTTTTGTGTTTTTGGATTTTATATGACATGGAAATTAAAAAATAAAACTAAAAATAAAATAAAGAAAGAAATAAAGAAAAGACACACGTCGGACTATGAATCTGCTTCTTCAGCAATTACATCACTTTTCTTTTTAACGCCGTTGACCTCTAACAGATATAAAAATCTTGGTTTATCAAACGGTTTGGTGTAGAGGTCAGCGCGCTGAAAATCCGTGTTAATTTTAATCACATCAATTAATTGTTTTCATAGCAATCGCGTATGAAATGATATTTAATCCCGATGTGTTTAGTTTTGGGTGTTGAACAGGATTTTTAGTGACAGCTATGGCAGCAGAATTATCAACATAAATAGGAGTGTTAGAAAATTTCAAACCGTAGTCGCGCATTTGCTGTTGAATCCAGATGATTTGAGAGCAGCAACTTGCAGCAGCAACGTATTCAGCTTCACAGGTTGATAAGGCAACCGAGGTCTGCTTCTTGCATTGCCACGTGACTAACCGTCTTCCAAAGAACTGGCACCCTGCTGACGTCGATTTGAAATTCATCTTGCAGCCACCATAATCAGAATCGCTGTACGCAGTAAGCTCGAAGTCATCGTCATGAGGATACCACAAACCCAGTGTTGGAGTACCCTTCAGATAACGGAAAATCCTTTTTACCCCAATAGATGATTCACTTTTGGCTTCGCTTGATATCTGGAACATAGACATGTTGCATACATGATATCTGGACGCGAGGCAGTGAGATACATGAGAGATCCAATCATCCCACGATACATAGTGGCATCCACCAGATCCCCATTCTCATCAGGAGCCACATCATGATTTGTGGCGAGAGGGGTTCCGGCAGCAGACGCATTTTCCATGTCAAATCGACTGAGAATATCGCCGACATACTTGGTCTGATGTAGGAAAATGCCGGTAGGTGTTTGATCCACTGTAATCCCAGGAAGAACTTCATCTCTCCCATTGCACTCATTTCAAATTCTGCCTTCATCACAGATTCGAAATCTTTGCATAAAGCTTCATTTCTAGATCCAAAGATGATATCATCCACGTAGATCTGCACCAGAAGCAAGTCACCATCTTTTTCTTTGACGAACAATGTACAGTCAATCACACCCCTGCGAAAACCATGCTTCAGCAGGTGGTGGAGAGCTTTTCATACCAAGCTCGAGGAGCCTGATGTAACCCATACAGAGCCTTGTCTAACTTGTAGACTCTGTCCCGATGATAAGGATCTTCGAATCCTTCGGGTTGACTGACATAAACTTCTTCACGGATTTCCCCATGCAAGAATGCACTCTTAACATCCAGTTGATAAACTTTGATTTTCATGTAAGAGGCGTAGGCTAGAAAGATACGAATAGCTTCCATTCTAGCTACGGGAGCAAAGACTTCATTGTAGTCGATGCCTTCGACTTGTCTGAAGCCTTGAACAACCAAGCGTGCCTTGTTTCTGATCACAACACCTTGGTCATCCTTCTTGCATTTTAGTACCCATTTGGTACCAATCACCTTAACTCCTTTCGGCCTGTCAACTAGTGTCCAGACTCCAAGTTTCTTGAACTGGAGTAGCTCTTCTTGCATAGCATTGACCCAGGCCTCATCTTTCAGGGCGTCACAGACATATTTAGGCTCGATTTGTGAAACAAAACATGAGAAAGCCCCGTCATGGACGTAACCCTTTTCCATGACTGCAGCATAATCAGCAGAGTACAGCTGATTTCTTGTTTGCACACCGGATTGAATGTCCCCTATGATAGACGAGGGGGGATGATTCACACTGATCCTTGTCATTGGTGTGGTAGGAACCACAACCTCATTATCCATATTGGTGACTGCTGGTTCAGTATCCGGATTTCCTGCAGCTGGTATAGCAGCTGATGATTCACTGTGTTGATTAGCTGTATGCTCAGTGTTAGAAGCAGGAGCTTCTTCATCATCTGATGAATCATCACTCTCATCATGAGCAGGAGAAGACTTGAGGCACCAGTAGTAGGTGTGATGTTGCTTGAATCCAGATTTGGTGAGTTAAGAACATCATACATCATCTGGGTAGCCGCATCATCCTCTGAATCAAGCTGTGGAAGATTGAAGGATTTGAAAAAGCCATCATAATCAAAGAATGATGATGGTCCTTTTCCAGCAGGAGGTGTGGTGAATCTCTGAACATCCACATTGCACCACACCTCTACCTGACCCGTCGAGTTATTGTAAACTCGCTTGTCTGGGATGCTGTATCCTAAGAATATTCCCTGATCTGCTTTTTCGCTGAACTTGCCATCCTGAGTCTTCTTCAGTAATGTACATGGAGCTCCAAATGGTTCCAGATACTCCAAATTTGGCTTTCTTTTCTGAAGTAGCTCGTAGCAAGTCTTACCATGCCTTTTGACTACTAACACACGATTAAGTGTGTAGCAGGCATTTGCAACTGCCTCATTCCAGAACTGAACTGGGAGCTTTGAATCAGCTAACATGGTTCGCGCAGTCTCAATTAAGCTCCGATTCTTTCGTTCTGCAACTCCATTCATCTGTGGCGTGTATGCTGAGGTGAACTGGTGAACAATACCCTTCTCCTTGCAGAAAGCATCCATCCACTGATTCTTGAACTCTGTGCCATTGTCAGAACGAATTCTCCTTACCTTCAGTTTGTAGAGTGACTCCAAAGTCGTGACGAGCACCTTGAATGATTCAAACGTTTCTGATTTAGCTTTCAGAAACATCACCCAGGTGAATCTTGAGTAGTCATCAGTGACTACAAAGCAGTACCAGTCTCCTGCTATACTCTTCGTGCTTACAGGACCAAATAGATCCATGTGTAGCAGCTCCAAGGGCATCTCAATTGTGTTGACTTGCTTGGTCTTGTGAGATTTCCTGATCTGCTTTCCCTTCTTGCAAGAGACACAAAAATCAGGAAGTTGGAAGTTCTTGACTGTAACTCCTCAACTAGGTTGTTGTGAATCAGATGATTCATCTTCCTTTGATTTATGTGTCCCATCCTTCTATGCCATGAGATGGAGTCCTTCTCTGTAGCTTTTGAGAGGAAACATTGTGCTGTAGATTCAGAAGTAGAAGCATTAGACATATCCAAGACATATAGATCATTGTACCTAGATGCAGACATCAAAACCTGCTTCTCTGGAATCTCCATCTCCTTTTTCAGTATGTAACATTTCGTTGTCAAACATAACTTTGAATCCCTTGTCACATATCTGAGATACTGAAAGTAAATTGTTTTCCAGTTGTTGGACAAAATTTACTTTATCAAACTTTACCTTCTCATTACCTACTTCGCCCTGAGCGGTAATGTATCCTCCTTTATTTCCAGCAAATGAAACGTGTCCCCCTTTAATTTGTTTTACATTGAAAAGAAGGGACTTGTTTCCTGTCATGTGCCTGGAAGCTCCGCTATCCACAATCCATGTATTTGTTGAAGCACTGTAGCGGACAACCTGCACATAATTGAAAAAATCAGTTAAGGAGGGGGACCCAAGCCTTGACTGGCTTGGGTTTCCCAGAGGAATCAACCATCATGAATTCAACCCACTGTCCTTTATCAGTAGGTGGAATCTCAACTTTCAGATTGTCCTGGCTGTCAGACACACCAGATGTCTTTGCTTTCCATAGACCGTCCCTGTGTAAGGATTGTTTATGATAAACTTTAGGCTGATTAACAGTTTGAGTATATGATTTAGATTCAGAAACAGTTTTTCTTGCCGGTGTCACAGCCCTGTCGGGGACTTGTCTGTGTTGTCTTTCACGAGGGGGGGACGAAAACGACTTAGAAGGTGTTTTATACCTAATGGGTGTTTTCGATCTCACCGGGGTCTTAGATCGCTGTTTTGAATCTACTTTGACTTTGTCGGTTAACTCAACTTTAATTCTTGGTGTCTGATAGCGTGGACAATTGGTTGAAATATGACCTCGCTTACCACAAGTATAGCAGGATCTCCATTCATCAGGACTAGGAGATCTCTTGTGGGGCGGTGAGTAAACCTCAGGAATGGGTCTTTTGGTCTCAATCTTTGAATATGTACCCTCTTTAACAAATTTAACTTGTTTAACATTTTGATTAATTTGTCGTTGAGGTTGAGCATTATCCCTTTTACCTGGTTTAGCTTGAGTGGATTTAGAAATCTTGGTTTGTGTAATATTTGACTTTGATTCCAAACCAAAAGATGTTTGTACATTTGTTTCCACCTGTTTCTCAACATTGAGCTTGCTCGATGTTGAAAGTTTCTGATTAGCATCCGAAGAAGCAGACTGAACTGCAGTATCCGGATCACTCACCAAAGGAGTTGTCACCACATGATCCTTAATTTGATTATTATTAACTGGACGTTGTTTTGTGTTCAAAAGGATTTCATGTGGTGGTGGAACGACCTTGTAACCCAATCCCTCCCCATGGTTGCGTTCTTTAACCAAGTTTTTCAAAATGTGCGAAGAACTCGCGAGATTATGTAGTTTTTGTTGCAATGACTCATTTTCTACCTGTAAGACTGCTTTTTCCTTTTTAGTTTCTTCAATGGTCTTTAAGTAGAATTTAATGTCATTTTCTTGGTTAAATACAACAACTTCAGTTTCCTTTAGTTGTTTCTGCAATGCATCTATCTTCTCTTTATAACTGCTCTCATTTTGTTTAATATACGATTAGCTTCTGAGCACAGTTTTAAGTCATTTACTAAGTTATCATTGTGTTCTAATAACCTAGCAAACTTTAGATCAATGCTTTCTCTAAATTTATCACATTCGACACAAACATGTTCATTAAATAGTTCATCTTTAGATTTTACCTGTGTGGATGTCGATGTTCCAGCCATGAAAGCATTCTGAGACGTAGCTTGTGCTTCAGATTCTGAATTCAACTCATTCTTGACTATTTCATCAACAGCATCAAACGTCTCTTCCAATTCAGCAGTATCAACTTCGGCTGAGCTTTCGCCTTCACTCGCCGAGTCTTCATTCAAGTCTTCCACAGATGCTATGTTAGCTTCATCAGACACGAATCTAAAGGACCAGTCTTGTCCTTCATCTCCTTGTGCTACCATAGCTTTAGAATTCACTTCCCGTGGATGCTGGATTCTTGTCTCTATCTTGCTATTGAACGAAGAAAAAGGATTCCATTCCCAGTTTTCTTAGGCTTTGAACACTCCCTTTTAAAATGGCCCTTCTCTCCACAATTGAAGCACGTGACTTTAGACTTGTCAAAACCAAAAGTTGTATCTTTAGTAGCCACGAGGTTCTGCCCTGTTTTCTTCACAAATTTCTTGGCTCTTCGGACAGCGCTTGCAAGAGCCCACATGATGTCCATTCTTTCCAGCTCATTCTCATCTACTTGCTCATAATCTTCATCAGGAAGGTGGCAATTACCAATTTTGCCTGCCACCAAACCATCATAAGAATGCACAACAGCAGCCAGAAGATCCATGTGCTCTTTAGCAACCTCCACTGTTACCTTTCCCAGATTTTCTGTAGTTAACTTTGCAGATTGAGTAACAATAGGGCTTTGACTAGCTCCAGATGCACCAAGAGTTTCATTTGCAGATGATGAGCCTTGTTCAACAGTTGAAGAGACATTGGACACGAAGGCTGTTTGCAAAGGTGCACCAGATGACTTTGCAGCAGGGGTGGACGTGGAAGCAACATTGTAGAGTGAGGGGTCCTGAGCATAAGAGCCCTTCTTAGCCTTGTATTTTTGTCGCACTTCCTCCTCTTTCAGTTTTAGAATAAAGTCATTGATATCCAGGGTTTCTAAAACTGAGTTGTATCGAAGAGTAGAGATGAATGAATCCCACTTTGCAGGTAGACCATCTGCCAAGCTTAAAACCTTGTCTTCCATTGAAGTCTTAACACCATGAGTGTTAAGTTCACTCATCAGATGGTAGAAACGATCGATGATCTCATCCAAGCTTTCATTCCCAATTGCTGAGAAGTTATCAAACTCCTTCTTCAAAGCTTTGCCTTTCAGTGCCTTTAAGTTAGAATTTCCTTCATACCTCTTTTCAAGGACTTCCATCAATTTCTTACTTTGTTTGTGCTCTGAGTACTGATGAAAAATAGGCTTGGGAATGGACTGAGTCAAGATAGCATAAGCCTTCTTCTCTGCATTGTAGGCGACCTTTTGTGTATCGGAGAGTCCACTCAAAGTCAAAGGAACACCATCAGCCCCCACTGGTATTTTATAACCCACTCAATAGAGTTCCATAAGTTAGTATCTACACCATTAAGATAGATTTCAAAACGTTGTCTCCATTGTGGAAAGTCCTCTATTGTCAATAGTTTAGGTGGCTTGTTATGGTTCCCTATCTCGTTTTCCAGTAACAACAAATTCTGAATTCGTGAATCCTTTCCAGCTGACATGGCATAATTTTCTGAGTCCATCTTTGAATTAATTTAACTTGAGAATTAAACTGCTGTGCGAATGGGCTATAAGCGACTGGACTCAAACGTACGATTGAAACAGACGACTGAGAGACTTAGACGACTGAACAACGAACGACTCAGATGTGCGACTGGAGTGGGCGATTGACTCAATCGGGCGATTGACACTGCGATTGACTCAACCGGGCGAAAGACAGAGGCGAATGAGTTCAGTCGTACGATTGAGATAATCGTGCGACTGGGTCGGCTGAAAACGTGATTTCTGAACACTTTTGACCTAGAACGCAATTCTTTGCACCCTAGACGGCTGAAACTCGAAAAACACTGACTTTTCAGAACATGCAAACGTAAAGACTCGATTTTTAGCCAAAAGAATGAATCTTTTTGCGTAAAAACGTAGACTTTTTCACAAAAACGATTGAATCAACGAAGAATCAAGAGCCAAGGCTTTGATACCACTTGTTAGGACCGAGTACGTACGGAGTACTAACAGATTCTTCGTTGTACCGAATCAAATAGTGCGGAATCCTATTTGATTGGCGATCCAATCAGTGAGAACGAAATCAAGATCAATCCTAACGATTAGAAAACGTTATGAATTGACTCGGAATGATCTGAAACGCTCTATGAAGTTGGAATGGTCGAACAGCACGTTCTGGGGCGATTAGGGTTTCTCGTATTCCAAGTGTTTTCTTTTTCACGAATTAAGTGGTATTTATAGGTTAGGTTTTCTCATTCGGGCGACTGAACCATTCGGATGGTTCAGTCGTGCGATTGAGATATGCGGTTGATCCATACGTACGACTGAGACTTCAATCGTAAGACTGGTTCAATCTCATGCTTCAGTCGTGTGACTGAGCTATTCGCATGAAGTTATTCATGCGTATGGTCCATTCGCATGGCCCATTCGCATGATAACTATATCATGTTAAGTTTGAATGTGTTAATCATTACAACATTATGCATACCTATTCAAACAAAACCAAACCTATATAATTAGTCAATACTTAACCCATTAATGAAATATGTAAACATTATAACCAACCACATGTATTTCATTAAGCATCATTCAATTACACATAGTCAAGACATTTTACATTCAACTCAGAATCTAGGGACACATGTATCAACAATTGGCTAATAAAGTTACACGCTTTCTAGTAGAGTTGTATAAGTTCTTATCAGCCAGGTCGATTGTGTTGTGTTTTATTTTAAACCGTATGCAACCTGATCAACCCATTTATCTTGTCACCTCTGCTTTAGATTTCCATGTTTGAAAATCCGGTTTCTAAGATGCGATTGAGTGATTTAATGAACACTACCAATAATTTTTGCAAAGATCACATAATCGGTATCGGGTCAGGAAGAACGGCCGTTGCTTATACAAAGCAGTACTCGAGGATGGCAGCTCACTGATGATAAAAAGATTACAAGACACTAACATTCCGAGAAAGAATTTGCATCAGAAATGGCTACACTAGGGAAAATCAAGCACCAAAACTTGGTCCCATAGGGAAAATCAAGCACCAAAACTTGGTCCCACTTTTAGAGTTTTGCATGACCAAACCAAACGGTTTTAGTCTACAAATACATGGCAAATGGTACTCTACATGATAAGTTACATACAATCACTAACGACATGAGCAACCTTGATTGGCCTTCAGGACTAAAATTTAGGATCGGTGCAGCCAAGGGGCTAGCATTGCTACACCAAAACTGCAACCCTCGTGTTCTTCATAGAAAACATAAGTTCAAAATGCATCTTACTAGATGCAGACCTGGAGCCCAACATATTTTATTTTGGGCTCGTGAGGCTCATGAACCCGGTTGACACCCATTGAGCACTTTTGTAAACGGCGAGTTTTGGTGATTTAGGTTATGTCTCCCCAGGATATACAAGAACCTCGTGGCTACACCAAAAGGGGATGTTTATAGCTTCGGGGTGGTGCTTTTAGAAATTGTAACAGGTGAAAAACCGACCCATGTGGCTAAAGCCCTGAACGTTTAAAGGGAGTTTAGCCGAGTGGGTGACTCACTTATCCGTTGAGTCAAGACTCGAAGAGTCAATAGACGAGTTAAACGAGAAGAGATACAACAGTGAGATTTTTCAGTTTTGAAAGTTGTGTGTAGTTGTGTCGGCCCGGCCCATAAAGAGAGGCCCACTATGTTCGAAGTGTACCAATTGCTACGAGCGAATGGCGAGCATTACGTGACTCGGCCCGACCTGCGTTTTGCGAGACTTAATAATTATTTATTGGTTTGGAACGTGAAAAATATACGAACTTTTACTCCAGAAAACCTGAAAATGTATATTACCAATATGAAAATTAAAAGATTCATATGAAGTGGTATAGGAGGTTTTATACTTTATGTATAGAATACTCCTCGGGCATGTTCAGCCCATTTGACCGGTTCAATCTGTTTTATTTCTAGACAAGTTTTCACAATTAACGTTACAATAATGTATTATACAAATTGACCCATTTTCAGATCAATGGATGAAATGACCACCTTAAGTATTAGATATTTCCTCGAATGAGAAATATCATAAGTCAGAAAAAAACACGATGAATTGTTAATGGAAAGAAAACTTTCATGAGCTTGAACGAGGTCTTCATATTCATTTGCACCTACACATACATATTCAACTTACAGCGTAGCAAATCATAAACTCCATTGTTCGAGTTGAGGGAAAATGAAGCACCCTACCTAGAAGTTGTTTTTTCTACCACAATGAACACAACGATAACAACAATTGCAATCATCATCACCCTGAAAATAACCTGTCAGAAAAAACGAAATAACCTCAAAATAACACTGTCAAAAAAAACAAAATAACATTGAAATGATGAGAATCAAGATGAGCAATGAACCTTGATCTCAAACTCTTCAATTGACACCTAAAAACAAAATAAGCGAACCAAATAAGTATTGGTATACACTAACAAATATTCGGCAAATCCAAAAGGAGTTTACATGTATTTTGAGTTTGTTTTAACACCAAGGTTTCGATCTTAGATTACCTCAAAACAAACCATTTGTTTGAAAATCATTCTTATTAATTCCAAAAGCACAAACGTGTAATAAAATTCATAACCTGTTTTCCCAAATACACAACAATAAAAAAAAATTTAACCAATGTACATTTACTATTGACTATAAAATATTTTATAATGGCAATAATATTTTTAATAGCCACTATGTTCCCCATTTTCTCATGGCCGTAAACGAAATTAAGTGTAATCAACGATAATTATACGAACGAAAGTGTTACTGCGAAGGGAAATAAAGTAATCAAAACTCTGTTAATATTAATTTAACTTTATCAAAAGTGACAATTGAAATTATAGTATATGATTGTCGTTTTGTCTACTCGTACCCTCGTTTTCATTTTTGACTATTTTAGACATCAATGGTTGTAACAAACATAATATAATTCATTTTTTTGACCATTTTAGACACCAATGTAAAACATGATATAAGAAGGATGTGAAGCTTCTTAAGAGTATTCATAACTAGTTTTATACCCGTCGGTGGGGGCCGGATAGTTCAATGTCGTAATTTCAACATATTTCTTTACATTTTAAACAAAATATATATTTGTTTAACACAACACATGTAACTTTGCGAGTACATATTTTGTGCTATAGACTCAATGTCTACATTCATCAAACGGATATGAAAACATAATTTCTACCAGATTTTAGTATAGGGACTCGATTATAAAGTCAAATGAATCAAAATATGAACACATTTAAAAAAAGAAAGAAAAAAATCACCCCATGAAGGACTCTTAGTAACGAAAATACACAGAACGAACATTTCCTACATACTACCAGATTATGCCGCAAAGTTTAAACACCAATACCAATATGTGTACTAGGATAATAGAATGAGTTTGAAATTGAAGTGCATCCCTCACATATGAACTTGAAATCAAAACTGAAATTGCATTGCATCATTCGCATATTATCAATATGAGTTTATCACATATTAACTTATAAAAAGAATACATCACTTAATATGAACTTGAAATCAATAGCTAAAATACTAAAACCAACAGAAGCTACAGATATACCTGTCAATGCACCATGACACCAACTAATAAGTGGGATTATGTTTTAGTCGTTCAAAGGAAAAAAGTTAATTAAATGTATCCAGACTAGCCTTGAATGCATGCAATGTGAGTGGATAGATATACGAAACATGCAGGTGATCTAGTAAGCTTCACCCCCTTGACTATTAGCCATGACATTTCACCTTTCTTTATTACTAGTGATCCTTGATTTAAAACTCATGAGCCAACCTACATTCAACCAGAAACTAAGTCATGAGCCCATTTATTAAAACTTCAAACTCATACATACACATATAGACCACACATCCAAACTTAAAAGTCCCCAATAAAATGCATTTCTCCTTCCACTGTTATCTAGTTGGCACAAATCCTAAAAACGGCTCTGATGGCATAACCATCTAGTAACCCGTACTTGCTATAAAAGTATTGCATAGTATGGCCTTACAAATGAATATAATAATAACCAATAATAATATAATAATACAAATTGACATACTACTTCATATCATTACTTGTAGTCAAAGCCATTTTTCTGGATCAAAAGATAGTTTGAGATTCCCAAGATTAATTTGAATTCACACCCATCATCACAATGTACATACAGCTAATTTCTGAACTATACACAAATAATGGGCTGGTGGTATAACCCAGCAAAACCATGGCTTAAAACAACAGAGAGTGTATTTCACGCTAGGCTAATCTGTTTTGCCCTAATATCCAACCTGTTATTTGGGTTGATGTTGCTTTGATGTTGTTACAGTAGTCCTCCTTTTCTCCTACCGTGATGATCCTTAATCTGCTCAGAATTTGTTAAACTTAATAGTAGCATGCAATAAACATTTTAAAGCCTGAAATTGTCACTTTAAATATAAGTATTCAGCCTTCATATAGCCACCATAGCATACAAACATTTTGGTTGGATGACAGGTTAGAACTCCTTGCTTCCGACCTATGCACATAGAAACTTTATTACAAACTTCTATACCCTATTTGACCGATTATTCTTATGTAAACACACTTGATATTCCTTCTTGTAAAAATATTATATGCACATATCATCATCCCTTAATAGAAATGACCACATATTAGCATACCTTAGATATTTTACTATATAGAATGTTGCATTCAAATAACAGTTTCATGACAGTCTTTTAAATTATAATGGTTGTTCTCAAATATATAAAAAACAACAAAATGAATGTGACTTACATGATGCTACTGATCAAATGTTTATAATCTCGATGTAATAATAAAACCAATTGAAAGGCTTGATTTAAGCTTCTGGCCAGCTAAAACGAAAAAATTATGAAATAAGAGTAAATTCATTATAATCAATTAGCACCAAGGTTATTACGTGTGCTAAGCATGACAATGAATTCCCGATATCTGCATCAAAAAGAAGAGTAGTGAAGTTGGAAGTGGAGTTGGAAGCTCATCATATACTAATGTAAAATAATGAACTCTCAAGAATAAAACTTACTTGAAATAGAAAGGAAGCAAAAATATTCTCTCATTCAACCTGTTATGTAAAATGTTTTCATCTAACAAAGGTGTTTAATTTGGATTTTAATAGCAACGAAAACTTAAAATATAATTTGAATCTAACCAATTTATAGACAACTGATTGCTTTACCTCACCCGATGAATTAAGAAGACCCAATGGTAGCAGCAACATGAATACATGATAATCACCAACTTCAACCATATCAATCAAAAATATATACCTTGAATCTCGGAGAATTCATAAGGCTTAAAGAAACTACAAAAAAAAGGTAGGCGGGTAGTGTGAATTTTGAAAGTAGAAACTTACTTCAGGAATCAAACCCGTGAATTTTATTTGGTCACAGAAGAAGAAGCAATTTGCAAACAGACACTTTTCATCCTATCAACATTTAATACATGTTTGATGGTT